>VWYE01023012.1:0-140972 GCA_013398995.1 Alaudala cheleensis | reverse complement strand
CTTCCATGGGCTGAGACCAAAAGCCACCACTGTTTCTGGCACAGGCCAGGGAGGATCACCCCCCCCACACCCCCTCCATCCAGGCTCCTGTCCATCCAGGAGACCCAGAGCGATACTCTGGTTTGCCACAGATTTTGATTAAAAGCAGATGTTTAGCTAGTTGAATATTAGAAAAGAATATTTGTCAGATATATGGGACCTCAGTGTTCACACATAAATTTCCTACATAAAATATAGCTGGGAATGGTTTATTTAAAAAATGGGCTAGTATCTTTAACCTTACAGTTTTAAAATATATACTTTAGTTGCAATATTTAGTATTTTTAAAAATATTTCATATACAATTTTAAAAACATGGTCCAGCCTTTTCTGTATTTTGATATCTATTCCATTCTTAGTTCTTCCATGTGGGGTGCTACCACTTTAAAGTGTCTTTGCCTCGCTGAACAAAGCTATTGAACAGCAGTAAAATCACAGTGTTAAGGTTTACTATCAACTATCAAAGAAGAGATGTGGCAAGTTATTAGCACTTTGATTCAGCATTTCTCTGGCAAACTGTCATGAGAACAATGAGGCAGAACGTCTATTGTAAGGATAATTAGAATAATGAAAATATGAAATGATACAGATGTAATTGCCATCCATTATAATTTTTAAAATTAACTTATAATTTGTCTCATCCTCATTGAGCAGTGTAAAATATTTAAGGAGATGGAAAAAAAGAAAAAAGAATTCACAGCTATATTTTGTAGTATTTATTTGGATTGTTATGAAATTTCCAAACCCACCACTAACCCAAGCTGGCAACATGAAATTGCATCTATCAACCTTGTTGTTAATGTCTAATACTGGTATTTACACATATGATGTGTAAAATGCCAATGTGCAAGCAATGAAATAATTATATAGAGCAATAATATCATAACTATGTAATATTATGCAATATTATAATAAAAATTATGCAAATTAGAACATTTGAGGATAAAATATGATTTCAATCTGAAAATATTTGCTGTAAATTTTAAATGAAACTGTTGTTAATTTCCAGGACATAGCCCTGTGCTTCAGTTTTACCAAAAATTTTGCTTTGAATTCAATTTCCTGAATTACTTACTTCATTATTTTATTTTCTGTATAATAATATATATAATGAACCTGAATAATAAAATCACGAAAAATAACAGAAATTAAGGGTGAACAAAATCAGAAGAGAGTTTTTACTCCCACCTCCTTTGTTAATTTTGGGTCAGCCATATCAATTTTAGCCACTTGTGAACAAACACCTTTACAAGCTGTTCTGAGGAAGAGGATCTGAGGGAGTTGCCACAGCCTCCCAAGAAATGGCTGCAGTACTGCACAGCCCTCACTGCTGCACATCCCAATACAGACCTGCTCTTCTGTTATTTAATGCCTGATCTGAAAGGAGTTGTGAGAAAGGAAGAGACTCCTTAAAAACGATGTTTTATAGGTATGAACACTGCTACTGTCTTTCCCTTTCCTTAATCTAAGTATACTTAAACCTTTCATCTTCCTTTCAGTGTTTGATTTTTCCAGACCTTTGAACAGCTTCCTTCTCTCTCTGAGCAACTCTTTAGTTGAACCACACCTTTGAACTTGCTTTGCCCCACATTTGAAATGCTAAGGATTATCAGCTCTGAATGCAGTGAAATCACTGTTTTATACACAACATTTCTACTTACGGACCCAAGAATAGTGCTTGCCAACTCATGCTGCAACCTGTTACTCTGTAAAAATCCTGTGCTCTGCTGATTTAAAATATCCTGTCTTATGTGGCTACTACTAATTTTATCAAGGGTAACAGGAGGAACAGGTTTGTATTTCGATTTTCATTTTGCTTGCAATAATTTTTTTCGTGGAAATATGCATCCAAAAGAGTATTAATTTTTTTCCCAGGTGTTTATTAGATGACATTACAATTTCTTTAGCCTTTTGAAGTGGTAAATCTATCCAGGTAAAGTTTTTTAAGAAAATATGGTTTTTTTCTTTAATTTTGAAGCATATGTACAATATAACATGTAAGTATAAGGTAAAGAAGATAAATTTTATCAGTTTCTGTGGAATAATATTGTTTTATTAATATAGTGTCTTTTCAAAGCTGCAGTGAGGAAGGAGAATAAATTTTATTTCATGTTTTCTGGAAAGTTTTTCTCATTCAAACAGTGGATATATTTGCTGAAATCTGTAATGTTTTCTAGTATTATTTTAGCTATTTTAATACAAATAAGAAACAACCCTCTTCCTCTAAATCAAAACTCCAAAGATTTAATACTAACATTTAATTGTGTTCACTTTTTAAATGGTACAAGAGCCATAGTGCAATGAGAAAATGCCATCTTCATAAGATAAAGGGGTACATGATTCAAAAACTGTTTATTAAAATAAATAGCTAAAATGGAAAGAAAGCTCCTGAAGAAATTTTTTAGTTTCTCTTCACAGTGGTCAAGATCTAACATCAGGGATAGAAAAGTTTAAAAGTTTTTTGATTGGGACGGTAACTTTCAGGAGCCATTTCACTGCAAAAACCTTATAGCTCATTAAGCTAAAACAGCAATTATTGTGTCAAAAAAGAAAACTTCTGCCACTTACATTTAAAGGACAGAGTTGACAGAATGACTCAGCTACCTCTCCACGCCAGACTCATCTATTTTAGTTCTTTGTTTACGACTGACTCATTCATATTCAAACACAGAATAGAACTGTTTTTAAATTAAACCACGCAGAGAAGACAAGTGCCACCAAGTAGCAACTTTTACACCTGATGTTGTAAGGGGTGTCACAACTGAGCTTTCAGTAGCAGTGACAGAGCACTGTGCAGAAGAGGTGGTAGCTGTCTCCTTGGGGACTGCAGCTGATTGTCAACTGACTAATTGAAATTCCTCTGCAATGCCAGCTGCTGCTGGGCTGCTGTGGAGCCGATCGTCCTCTCCACTCATCGCTCGGGCAGCTCCTGCGCCGTCTCAGCCTGCGTCCGAGCGGAGCAAGCTCCCGACAGGAGCGTCCCCCGGGCACCGTGAGGGCTCCGTGCACGGAGGTGGCATCAGGGCCAGCCCCGGCGTCTGGCACGGAGCATCTGTCTGTCTGTCTGTCTGTCTGTCCGCCTGCCCCGTGACTCAGCGCTGCACTGCCGTCCGCACTCCTCACCTCAGCCAGAAACTGCTTATCTCGCACGCCCAGAGATGGAATCAATACATGTAGGATGCACACAAAACATTAGGAGTGCTTACCGAATTAAGTCCCGCACTTTGATTGATAAATGTCACACAGCAAGTGGCAGGTGAGGAGTCCAACCTAGAAAATAAAGTGAAAATTTTGAAAAGGAGGTTGAAAATGAGTCATCAGCACTGCAGTCTGAGAGTTTGTCTTTTGTTTGTTTTTTATTTCATTTCATTACATTTCCTTTTTTTATGAATGCATTCCCTTGCTTGTTGAGCTATAAAAAAAGAGGACATATTTTGCCTGTTTATACTCTGCTCACTCCAAGATGTTAACTGAGTCATCAATAAGCATTTATCTCAGCACTTCCCAAGCATTAACACTTCACATTTGTCACAGAAAACAGGAAAGATTTTCTCTTTTCAAAGCTGAGCTCAAGGTTATTCTTGGAAATGGCATTCTGTTTAAACATTAGCATTTCATGGAAATTAGTACTGAAATTTTTACTCTTTAAAATGGCATTTTAATTTCAACCATCTTGAAAGAATTATTGAAAATGATGCCAAATCATTTTGGGTTGCAAATCTGTAACTTCAGAAATTGTTAATAGGAGTTGTAAACTGACCATGTCAATGTATAATAAGCAAATGCCATTGAACGTAGCAGTACTTTCAATAGGATTTTTAGTGTTAATTTTTGTATGTGTGTTTTTGAAAAGGCAGTAATAATGATAAATTAATGGAAAGTAAAGATAAAGAATTAGTACTTGCATAACTCAATATCTCAAATGGATCTCAAACATACATCCAAACTTGAGATATCAGGAGACCATATTCAGCATCTTCCTCTGCCAGAAAGAGGAAGATGAAAGCTCTGTCCTCCATATGAATACCCTAAAAACCAGATTTGGAGTTCTAGAGAGGAAATACACATAACACTATTTAAGCAAACACATTTAAAGATTGATTTGACCAAAGAGATGAAATACACACAAAATAATTTTCTATGATTATGCTTAGAATATTATTTTAGAAGTCATGAAGCTTTTTGTTTGATGCTAAATACAGAGAGTGATATGTTCTTTAGGAAATGGTCATTGGCTATACTGTTACTGATTACAGTATTTAAATATATATATGTGAAGTTGGAACAAAATTCTGATGTTTATTTACAAAAATTAATATGGTTTAAAATCCTCTTTCAGTCTCTAATTTCAATTTATTTTTCCATGTATTTTTCAGACTTTTTTCCCCCCTCAGCTATAAACTTGTTCTATCAGATTTTCAGTGACAAAGGTATAACTTTGCCAGGCAATCTGTTTAATGTTTACCACCCTTATTATTAGCAAGATTTTAATTGTCTCACTGCAATTTAAGCTGTGCTTTACTTCCCATCTGCCATGAGAGATTATTCTACTATTTTTTGAAAGCATTTCCTGTTCTTGAAGTTGGAGCATCTTCAGGCTTGGAAGCTATCTCTCTGTGTATTGCACAAAGCAAGTCAGTCTTTTCTTTCTTTCTCTTTCTTTCTTTCTTTCTTTCTTTCTTTCTTTCTTTCTTTCTTTCTTTCTTTCTTTCTTTCTTTCTTTCTTTCTTTCTTTCTTTCTTTCTTTCTTTCTTTCTTTCTTTCTTTCTTTCCTTCTTTCCTTCTTTCTTTCTTTCCTCTATTTCGCTTTTTCTCTCATTTATTTCTTCTATTTATTAAAATTATTTTCCCTGTTCATATACATCTGTGTGGTGCTTTTTTTATTTCTCAACAGCATGATGCTGTTGACTCATGAGCTAAAATATTTTCTGAAGAACTATTAACCAAGCCAATCATTTCCTGTCCAGTGTTTATGCAGTCAACACTTCCTGAGGACATCTGTGAGCTGTGAACCCTGCTCTACGAACCACCTGCCAGTAAATTATATGTTGTAATGTTAAATACCAATGCCAAAGTACTTTCTGGAGCTCTACATGGATTGTGGCATTTTTTAACCTCTCCATATTAACACTGAATCGATTTAGACAGTGTCATTCCCGACCTAGTATTTTGCTGTTTAACCAAATTTGCAAATAAGAAAGTGAAGCAAAGTGAGATGAATGTCATTCCTGCAGATATAAAACACATCCAGGAAATAATCATGTTTTAAATCCTTACTTTTCTTATAGTCTTGTTTCCATCTTATTAAAAAACATGGTGATTTTACAGATTCATGTAGACAGGACTAATACAACACCAGTGTCCATTCTCTAGGTTCTGGTGCACTCTCCTGAATGGTGTGAAACATCTCCAGGACCTCCATTAAAACAGGGCTTTGTCAACTCCTGTGGTTTTTTTCTGCATTTTATTTACCATGCAATCATCTTTGTTCTCTGAGAGAGTTCTAGTCATTCCAGAATTAGGGAGAGTACAACTGCTCAGTCACTCTCTGTATATGCAGTGAGACAGAGCAGTATTTTCTGGCTTGTGATCATGGATGTAGGACTGGATCCACTACCATGTGCCAGCTCCATGATAGTAAACAGTTCTTTGCTAAAAGAAAATAAACAGAAAGAGACTGATGGGTCTTCAGAGTATTCCAGGGGAATGCTGACCTGCATGCCTTTGTAGTCTAAGGATACCCACAGCAAACACTCCAAGCTTTCATTGTTTCAACATACGCTGCAGATCAGCTCTTTTTGTACTCCTACTTGCTTAAAACCCAGAGAACATTTCTCTTTTAATGATGTATTTTGCTCAAGCTTCAGTTTTACACTGTAGTAAGATACGTAAAGAGTGTGGGGAAACAAAGAGTTGGTACTAAATGTAATCTTGCCTCTGATGTATTGCAGCTGTGTTAATTATCCTAGAGTGGGAACAGCCTTGCTCTCCCAGTTATGGGTGTGATAAAGAGTGAGCTGCCTGGGAGGGCTTTGGTTGTGGTTGCAGTTGCAGCTCAGTTGGAGTCTCTGCTGCTGTGCTGTGAAGACCCAGGGACAGAAGGTGTTGCAAGGGACAGATAAGGTAAGACTTTGTACCAGGAACTGACAAGGATAGGGGCTGGGCCAGGCTGGAGTGAGCTGGTGCTGTGAGAAGGAAGAGAAAAGACCTGGCTGCTGACATAAATGGACAGACCCTGAGAGCTGCTTGGAGCTGCCTTTGAGAAATAAGCTACAGACTGTTGAGTAACAAGGTGTTAGTGCATGAAGCCTTCTGATTGATATGAAAGATTTCTAGATAATGAAGTCCTGATACGTGGAGCCCCTAGAAGTTTTTAAGGAAGTAGTTTGTGTGTTTTGACCATCTCGACTATCACAGTGACCCACTGGGACGTGGTGGGAGAAGCAGCGTTGGTGTGGCTGAGAGTGGCCAGTGAAAGCCATGGGGAGGTCCTGACCTGATTTTCTCCTATCAAGACACCTGGAATTAGGTGAGCCACCCACTAGCAATAATGGGAGACTGCTTGTGGTCTCTGCTTCATGTCGTGACCACCTCGACAATGACATTACACCCAGAAGTTCTTGAGACAGCAGGGAGTGGTAGAATATAAGATGAACACTGGCAAAACCCCACAATAATTGCAACTGCACAAACACAGAAATACAGCCTATCTTTTTATCAAGATAGATACAGTACAGGTTGTAACATGGTACCCAAACAGTGTGAGAATCAGATAACAACAAATGTTTTGAGAATACAGGTGTAGATGAACCTGGGGTTTTGGACTTGTAGCTGCAAAACAGAAACAGTCAATATCTGATCTCTAGAGGAAAGCAGTCTTGAAAGCTGGGCAGAGCTGGTTTATAGGGTAATGAAGAGAGCAAAAAACATACATGCAGCAAATTTAAATCACCCCATACACTGTCAAAACAAAGGTAATAACATGGAAGGTAAATGATGAGGGATCTCATAATGTATGAAAAAAGGAGCAGAAATATAAATGCCTCTAGCATTTCCCTTGGTTTAAGGATGTTATGCCTCATCAGTGCCACTATTTATCTGCAGCAATTCTTCTGTTCTGTTTGCCAGCAGAAGAACATTGTTTTTTTCACCTCTATTTTTGCTCTCTATTTTTCTACCTAATTATACATGGTGTGATCTTTTAAACTACAACTTGGTAAAGAAATAAAGAATTTTAAAAATTTGATTGTGTGTTTTTTGCTCCAGTTTTTATTCATGACAAGTTGATTGATACCATAGAATTGAACTGGATGATAGATCAATAAATATTTTGATAGATTAATATTTCCCCGTATTTTATATTTGTTTACTGAAATGGAATCCTACTCTCTATAACTGATTAACTTCATTGACTTAATAAAACTAGAGTGATTTATTAAATAGTATAGACAAGGAGAGGAGTAAAACTCAGATATTGCAAAGATATAATCAACATATATCAATAAGAAAATATTACTTATTCATTATTAAAAGAACTCTGCACCCATGTTTTTAAGGTGGTAAATTAAGGAAATCTGTTGGAAACTAAAAAAAAAGTTCATAATACTAAAGACAATTTCAAGGATTAATAAGTTCCAAAGGACAAGAAATAGATTTTGCTGCATGGATATTAATTTGATATATACTATTATCATGACCACAAAATTCAGCTGAGAATAATAATAAAACCTGAAACCTGAAATCACTAACTTGATGAAACTCTGTGAAATACAGCTCCTGCTGTTTATGAAATACTTGTGTAAGGTTTTGTTACTGCAAATTTCAGTCATTTATGCTGTCTGTGAGAAATCTGCCATGTAATATTTCTCTCACCTGCCCTCTCAGGAACATACTCAAATAGAATCAGAGAATCATGCAAATTAAAAAAATACCCTTAAAATCATTGACTTCAATCACTAGCTTAACACTAGCAAGTCTATCACTAAATTGTGCCTTAAATGCACAAGACAATATGTTGATGCATTTTGATGGGGAGGCACTGGTTGATAATGGTGTAGAATATCTAATGTAAATAAAATTTTTCTTCTATCATAAATAATCTGTATACATATATACACGCACAGGCCTCTGCAAAAGAGTGGACATATTCAAAATAATGATCAACAATAATGAGAGACTTTGATTCCTCACCTCCTTTCTTTTCTGCAGTACTACATTTCTTAGAAAACCAGATGAAGTGGACGATGCTAGTATTGCATACTAGCAATGGTCATGCAGTCTTTCAGGGGAATTAAGCATAAGTATCATTGAAATGCTTCAAGCAAACAAGTGTCGATAGCAATCTGAAAGAACACTTTAATCATTGGTGCTAGCACAAGGTACTGCCTCCAGTATTCACTGGGATCAACCATGAAGCAAGAGCAGAACTAAATTGCTCCTACCAAAATTATGGGAGGGAAATCTTCTATATGAGAAACTGGTAACTGATGATTATTTTTTGGACTGTGAAGTGAGTAAAAGAATTCATCAATCTTTGAACCAGACCTGATCAGGGTGTGGAATGAGCACAACCCATGATTTAGTAAATCTCATGTTTCTAACCCCTTTTCCTTCTTTGATTATTTTGAGAGGATTGGAACTCCAGCACACACATCCTGAGTGGTACCAGAGTTTCTGAAGAACTTGAAAATCAAAACACATAAACTACTTCAAAGACTGTTTTGGTTGCCAAATTAGCTTTAAAGCTCTGGCCTATGTAAGAAGTGATTTTCTCAGTAGAGGAATATTGCTCATTAGAAATATATTGCTTACATGCCACACCTGCTTCTGGACTATGACCTATGAAGTGTGACCACTTGCAACAGAGGCTTGTCCATCACCCTTCTAGGTCTGTGCATGATTTGCTCTGCACTTAATGTTTTCCACAGGTCTTATTCTCATATCCATATGTCTGAGCTAACATATACTTAAAATGATTTATATTTAGATTGCATTGTTTCATTCACTTGTGATTTCTGTGTGAAGTAAACAAAGTACAGAAATAGTAACGTATCAGTTGGAGCTGGAGTGTTTCACAAAGCCATTCTCTATCTACCAATCTGCTATATATATTTTTTTTATTATCGAGTCTGTCATTGAGGGATCATACAAGAAAATACCAAAATAAAAGCTAATTGAAAATTGTTACTTTACATGTTTCCATTTCTAATAAGATTATTTATGAAAACAGACATGTTCAAATTCACCCAAAGCCTTTTTAGGTCTTAATAATATGAGTATGTATAGTAATGTAATATGATCTATGAAAAATATACTGTGCAATTCTAAGGCTCCTCAGCTGTTTTCTATTAAGAGAAACATACCTTGACCTTTACAAGAGCCAAACTAAAGCTGATAAAGCCCCAGGAGTACATATTGTTTTGCAACACAAATATTGTATTATTTGAGCCTGCCTATCCCAGTAATTCGATTACACAGTCAGAAAGAAAGGCTTTGCAACCTCCCTTTGTTTCAGTCTTTCCACTTCAAGTTGTCCTGACTTTAGCATCATAACAATAGTAAGAGAAATGCTAATGAAGTATACATGACTATGACTAGTCTCATTAAGCTCTCACAATAAAATAAAATTTAATACAGCTTGACAACTAATTGGCAAGAATATTACAAAACAGAAAAATTGGGCACTGTAGATAATAGGACAAGGCATAATGGGTAGAAATTGAAAGAGGGGAAATTCCAGCTGGATATTAGGAAGAAATTGTTCACTGTGAGGGTGATAAGACACTGGAAGATGTTGCCTAGGAAGGTTGTGAATGCTCCAACCCTGGAAATGTTTAAGGGCAGTTTGGACAAGGACTTGAGCAACCTGGTCAAGTGAGAGGTGTCCCTTCCCTTTACAGGAAATGGGAGTAGGTGACTTTTAATGTTCCTTTCAAACCTTTACATTTAACCAGTACATGATTTTATAATACAACTTCTGGCTTAGACCCCCAAGGTGCAGACAAGGCTAAACAATATCTGTAGGGAACTACCATTTTCATGGCTGAAACTAGTTAAAACTGCATGAGCTGCCGTCCATCAATTTCCCAGTTTTCTGCCTTTGCTTTTAAAATCTGTCCAGGTTTGCAGTTATTTTAGCATGTCTGGGAAAAAAAAAAACTATTATTATACCATTTCTATATGTCCCTGTATCACTGGAGAGTTGGAAGTTTGAAGATGACAGTTTTCTTTTTCTTCTCACATTTTTCATCTTGCTTCCATTCATCTCTATGAGGATACATATGTTCAATCTAATTTTGCTACCATGTTCTTTTGCTTTTGAATCAATGGTTTATTTTCTCCTTCAAGATGATCAATTTTTTCAAGCACTCTTGTCCTTGAAAAATAATGTGTTCCATGTCAGTTCTGCCTGTTTTCAGGTCTTTTTTACCCTATTGTACTTCCTTGTTTCTATTTTCCTCAATTTTTTTTTCTTCTACATCACTCAGCAGCCTGATAACCCTGGTTAATTTTGATAGAAATACGCATTTAGTCAGCAAGAGTCAGAGATCTCATATTGCTGTCATGTTATAATATTTTTCCCTTCCATTTTCATTATCTAGCAGCACAGAAGGCTTGAAGACAGTGATACACTATGAGAAAAATAGAAGAGTTGTTGGCTATTTAAAACTAGCAGTGAGAATTTACATACTATGTAGCAATTCTGATGGAATGATAGAGGAAAAAATAAATGTTGCAGAAGTAAAAAAAATGTTGCAGAAGCACCAAAAGGAAGCACAGATCTAGAAAGGTATTGACTGTTACTACAGTTAAACAACAAGTTGTTTTCTTTTTAAGGAAAAAGTGCAGATTCCTTTTCCAGAATCGTAGAGTATTTTATGTTACAGAGATGTAGAACTTCATGACTTTTCTGTCAACCAATTCCAGCCTGGTGAAGCCGTTCTGAACAGTGACTATTCCACCCAAGTTTGTAGTCTCATTGAGAGAGTATTCCATCATATCACACAAGTCATTAATGAAGACACTTTATAACAAAACTTAAAATATTTAAAAAATTGGGTTTTTTTACAGATAAAGAAAAAGAGATGGGCCTTCATAAGAAACAGCAATTTCTCTGTGTAGCAACTAACTCTGCAGCAGGATCTTTGCTTGCTCATTCATTTATTTATATTGAGATGTTGCTAAAAGTGTTCAGTCAGCACTGTTCTGATGTGATATGAATTATAAGAAAGAATCAGTATTATTATAGTGTATGGCTGCTTTAATTTAGGTTATTTTTTTGTCTTAGGCCTTAATAAAATGTATCAAAACTGCAGAGACAAAACCTGATGAAGTTCCAGGTGCCTTTCATCCTTACACATATGACCAGTAAAATACCAATACTGTTAACACAGTGACAGTAACATCATCCATAATCTTAATCTCCTTATATTACCTTCTAAAGAACATCTTACTGAGGAAAGGAAATGATTTTGTGACAGATCATCAGCTACTGTTTTTATGCAGTATTCCCAGGACTTTTTCTGCCTGCATTCCAGCTGGTTGTATATGAAGATCTGAAAGTTACAGAAATGTCATTTATGTTACACACCAGTTAATTCCACATTTTTTCTCTCAGTATAAAATCCATTACTTATATCTAGTTAAATCAAGCAACTTGGTTTCTATGTGAACCAATGGTTCCAACACAAAGAAAGGAAAGAAAAAAATGTCCTAGTGCAACCCATTATTGCTGAAAACAAGTTAACATGTTATACATTTAAGGTTAAATGAAATACTTAAGAAAAAATAATGAAGAATTACCATATCAGCATTTCTTCCCTTTGCACCATTTTCTCACTCATAAGCAGGTGCTCTGACCAAGAACTGAAATTAAAAATTCAGAGGCTTACAGGAAAATGAATTTTCCAATTCATTTTAGAAAACACTAGGTTCCAGTGCTCACTGGGACATATGATTAGAGAGTAATATTTCCTAACATGTCTATATTCTGCTGAGCCATGAAGAGTGATGGTTTGGTGGGTTTGTTCTAGTGATGTAAAAAAAAAAAAAAATTAAAAAAATTTACTGTCTGTGCTGTTTTTACAGTGTAGTACACTTAAACAAGTAATTTATTGTAATGCATCCTTGAGTTCACAGTATTCTAAAATATTTTAAAAATAGTAAATTTAAAAAAATTAATAACTTGACCTTCATATACCTCTGTGTCTATATATAAATATATGTATTGGGAGTGAAAGAATGAAAAAGCAACAAAGTAAAAGTAATAATAATGATAATAATAATTATTATTATTTATTTTTATTTAAGTATCTTTGACCTGAGAATATTTTGCTGCATGGGCAAAGTCCTAAATACACAGCTCAAGCAGAGACCCCCTGTTCAGCAAAAGAATAGAAGTTATTAGAGTGCATTTTTTAAGTCCTTGTGTTACAGAAGCTCTAATTCAGTCCACTAGTCTTCCATAAATCATGCTTCTTTGAGGACTAGAATTTCAAGATGTAATATAGCTGATTTAGCAGCAAAAATATACGAATAGGATAGTAAAAACAATGTCATAGCTGTACTTCTGTTATGGGAAATATAACCAATGTGGAGAATTCTACTTTGGACCTGACTTTTCTGAGTTCTGTTGATTTGTTATAGGTAAATTTCAGTTGCAACTTTTTTCTGTCTTTCTATAGAAGGCAATAAAATTTAAGAGAGACAGAAAAAACATTTTTTTTCTCAGAAAATACTTTTTTCCCCTAAGAAAATCCACTGAAAAGTTATTTGATTTTAATAATACAAATGAAAACCATTTTTGTTAGCCCTACACTGTGAAGAATATCCAGAGGGTGGAGACATGACTTCTAAGACTACCCATGTTATGGTTCTGAATATAAGCACAAATGCCAGTCATCTATATCTTCTGTATCTTAATACCAAGATCTCCCAGTGGACTCTTACATGGAGATTTCAAGACTGAAAATAATAAATAAATGCACTAATCCATGTGACACATCATGTTGTCTTTTCTGTAGCCATCAATGACTTTTGTAAATATTCTTCAGGTGCAAGTGTTCACAGAAATTTAATTTCTCTCACTTTCTGTAACAGCTTGTCAGCATTTAAAATGCCTATTTATAAGGTATCACTGGCTATCTTTTCCCACATCTTATAAGCTGCTTTTGTGGCTAAGCTGGTGTGACACTGAGTAACTCAGACTTCAACCAAACAAAAAGAAGCTGAGCCATTAACTAAAGGCAAATAAATAAATAAATAAACAAACAAACAAATAAATAAAATGTAAGCTCTGAAAAATAAACAAGAGGAAAGAAAGAAGTTATACAAAAATGAAACAGAACACCAAAACAAAACCAAGAGCAAAATGATTTACTGTAAATATGTATATATCAGTTTCATATTCACTTATTGCTGGCATAAGTGACTTTTAAAATAGTAGTAAATCAAAGACAGAACACTTATAAGTCAGANAAAAAAAAGAAATTAAAAAAATTTATTGTCTGTGCTGTTTTTACAGTGTAGTACACTTAAACAAGTAATTTATTGTAATGCATCCTTGAGTTCACAGTATTCTAAAATATTTTAAAAATAGTAAATTTAAAAAAATTAATAACTTGACCTTCATATACCTCTGTGTCTATATATAAATATATGTATTGGGAGTGAAAGAATGAAAAAGCAACAAAGTAAAAGTAATAATAATGATAATAATAATTATTATTATTTATTTTTATTTAAGTATCTTTGACCTGAGAATATTTTGCTGCATGGGCAAAGTCCTAAATACACAGCTCAAGCAGAGACCCCCTGTTCAGCAAAAGAATAGAAGTTATTAGAGTGCATTTTTTAAGTCCTTGTGTTACAGAAGCTCTAATTCAGTCCACTAGTCTTCCATAAATCATGCTTCTTTGAGGACTAGAATTTCAAGATGTAATATAGCTGATTTAGCAGCAAAAATATACGAATAGGATAGTAAAAACAATGTCATAGCTGTACTTCTGTTATGGGAAATATAACCAATGTGGAGAATTCTACTTTGGACCTGACTTTTCTGAGTTCTGTTGATTTGTTATAGGTAAATTTCAGTTGCAACTTTTTTCTGTCTTTCTATAGAAGGCAATAAAATTTAAGAGAGACAGAAAAAACATTTTTTTTCTCAGAAAATACTTTTTTCCCCTAAGAAAATCCACTGAAAAGTTATTTGATTTTAATAATACAAATGAAAACCATTTTTGTTAGCCCTACACTGTGAAGAATATCCAGAGGGTGGAGACATGACTTCTAAGACTACCCATGTTATGGTTCTGAATATAAGCACAAATGCCAATCATCTATATCTTCTGTATCTTAATACCAAGATCTCCCAGTGGACACTCTTACACAGAGATTTCAAGACTGAAAATAATAAATAAGTGCACTAATCCATGTGACACATCATGTTGTCTTTTCTGTAGCCATCAATGACTTTTGTAAATATTCTTCAGGTGCAAGTGTTCACAGAAATTTAATTTCTCTCACTTTCTGTAACAGCTTGTCAGCATTTAAAATGCCTATTTATAAGGTATCACTGGCTGTCTTTTCCCACATCTTATAAGCTGCTTTTGTGGCTAAGCTGGTGTGACACTGAGTAACTCAGACTTCAACCAAACAAAAAGAAGCTGAGCCATTAACTAAAGGCAAATAAATAAATAAATAAACAAACAAACAAATAAATAAAATGTAAGCTCTGAAAAATAAACAAGAGGAAAGAAAGAAGTTATACAAAAATGAAACAGAACACCAAAACAAAAGCAAGAGCAAAATGATTTACTGTAAATACATATATATCAGTTTCATATTCACTTATTGCTGGTCTAAGTGATTTTTAAAATAGTAATAAATCAAAGACAGAACACTTATAAGTCAGAAGCAATTTTTTTAGTAAAATCTCTTAATATTAGTGACATTTAGGAGATAATTAAGAAAATGTTGATAAGAAAAATGAGCAGTCTTTCACAAACTTATTATTAAAGCATTTCCTTTGTTATTATATTTCTACAAAAAATTCCATGAAATAGATTCTTTGAAAAAGTTAAAAAATAATACAGTAATGGTATTTTAATGGCATATTAATAGGCTGTTTAAAGTTTTATACTAATAAATTACCTTTCTACTGCAGTTCCAAGGAAAGGAGTTTCATGCCAGTGTTAAATGAATACCTGCAGGTGATAACTCACATGGCACCAAGAAAGAGAGCTCTTTGCCTCTCAGGAAGTGTGAGAATGTTTATATAGTGCAATACTTGTATTTTTGTTTATTCATGCACAAATCTATGATAATCTTGAGATGAACAAGAACAATTGATTGCTTCCATGATTTCTAGACTTTATCCACCCAAACCTCTTGGCTGTCTATGTGGCTGCTGGACAGGGAGAGCATAAAGACAGCACACCAGCTTGTGTGCTGAGCTGGGGCCGCCTCTGGAGAGTGACCCTCCTGGCTGAGCTCCCTGGAGATGGAGGTCATTCTGCTGCCCTCAAACTCTTCCAGGAGCTGGAATATCAGATGGAGTGCAAAGGTTGCCACATGGCCACTGCAGAAGATGCCAGCAATTGGGAACAGAAGGGGAGTAGAGCCCCACTGTCTGAATTTCATGCCCAAGGCAACAAACTCGTTGGTCTGAGACTTACACTTCAGGTAAGATTTCACCTGTATGTAATTAAACTGGTGGTGAGCTAAGGATCTATCTCCAGGTGAACAAGTGGGGAAATTTTTTAGTAAAATTGTTGTGAAAATGTACAGAACAGATTTTGGAAAATCCTCAGTCTCCTCATTCAGGGTGCCTGGGATAAGGCAGCTGAAAAATAAAGGTCCTTGGGAACACAATAATGGAGCATTTTGTCATCCTACTCCTAAGAAAAGGGTGTGAACAAGCCTAAAACCAACAAGCAAAAAGAAGGACAAGAGAGTTGGTAAAAAACAGTTGGGAAACTGAACTTCAAAACTAATTTGTCTTGTTAGAAGGTCTCATGGAAATCTCACATTTCTCTGCAAGTTTGATCTCAACAAATTCTGGCAGAATAAGGTTGCAGTAAAAGAGGTTCTAGTGGTTTTTCTAGTAAGCAAGACAAAGAATTGAAGAATGGAGTTTGGGGGGTTGAAATCGTCTATACTTAAGGTGCCATGAATCTCCATATTATGCTAGGTAAAACAGTTACCTGAATTTTTCTGAGTCCCTACAGTCTGTTTGCTTCTTATCAGTGCCTTAAAAAACTGGATATTTGTGGCAGAAATTCTGACAAAAATTCTGTCATATTGTATACATATTGTATTTAATGAAAGGTAAGGTGCAAAAAACCATGCATAACTTGTTTCAATAAGGACAGAACATTACACTGCTCATTCTAGCATCTATTTCAGTTTACCTACTGGAGAGATAATGGAAAAGAACTGTTACAAAAGTGGATGTATTGATGTCTTTAAAAAACTTCAGCATGCTAGCAAGTGATGAGTGCCATAAAAAGTGCATAAGGAAATTCTTATTCTTTCTTCAAAGCATAGTTTGTATACTGGGTAACAGAAAAATCCCTAGTCTTAAAAACTTAGTATTAATCAAATACAGTTTTCTATGATATTAACTGAGTGAGAGGCTAGGTGGGAAAATATGTAGGAAAAAATGTGACTATAGAAAAGAAGACATATCAAAGTGTAAGTATATAAAATTTATGCTTTTTTGTGTTTTTACTGCCATATAAATTACATTTCATAACTTTTGAAAACATCTAGGGGTTGAACTAGATCTGTAAAGGTCCCTTCCAACCTATACAGTCTATGATTCTGTGACTGTGATAGCATTGCAGTGTTGATTAGGTTGTTTCTGGTTCAGGCTCTCATGTCTTGACAGATATTTGCATTTTTTTGGGAGAACCTAGCACAGGCATGCTCATCATAACTGAAAGAAGGGTTTAGCTGCTGATAAAACCTACCCATACAGATCCACAGGTCTCCTCTAATAATTTCTTTTTTCATATTTTCAGTATTGTTTGCCTTTTCACAGATTCATACTCGTTATTTTGTTTAGAGTTCTTTATGTTTTGGGGCTAACTTGGATGTTGGTGAAAAAATAGATTTCACACAAAAAAATTGTCAAAGCAGCAGGGGATTTGAAAATGCTTGAAACAAAATATGGAAAACCAGCATAGCAATAACAAATAGGGGATACCAGGCACAACAATGTCTCAAATTCTACTCTCATTTGAGTTTAGATTACTGAATTTCAGGCCACCTACTGTGCAGAGTACTGAAAAACCTTTGGAGAATAAATATATTTTTGAACAGAGCTAATAATGATAGTCCTCACTTTTCACATTGTGCAAGAAATGGGAAATTTGGGTTTTTCAAATTAATTATGAACTGTATTCCAGAACAGTAATTCCAGTATGTTCTACTGTGTTCTAGATATAAATAAAAGAGAATAGACTATCAGTAAAGGCCCTGTATATGACACTCTATAAAAAAGGACTATAAGAGAAAAAAAGGAAATTCTGGGTTCTAGGAACATACTATTCAAGCATACACTGGCAACCTGACTTCAATTTCCAGGTCTTGCAATATTTAATTTCTTTAACAGTTTTGAAAATAGACCTATTCAAAGGTCAAAAAATAATATCTTTATCCCAAAACCATAGCTTCAGTCCTAAGGGATCAACCTGCCTCAGTGAAAGTATTAGACAAGATCAATGTCTTAGGAAATCTAGTTTTGAATCCTTTCTGTGCCTAATTTTTTTATCACTTCCTTCATCAGAGGGAGCACTAAACCAAAGGCTGTTGTCCAACATGTCCAGATCATTCATCCAGCTTGACAAAATCAGCCACATCCCCCGTGCTTTATGCTGAACTTTTGGCCATGGCTCTTTCTGGGAAGGGACAGAAAAGGCCTGATAAATTACCCATGCAAAGAGTGATGGTGTGCTTAGATTGGAAAAGGCTTTGTCAAGGTGGTTGCTGTTCAGACCAGTATTTTCAAAAGTCACAAACAGTTAAGTTCTAGACAGCTCTCAGTTTGAAGAGGTAGCATCTTTGTCAGTTTTAAGTGCTTTGACAATTAGGCAGTATGTAAATAAGCATGACAATTTTTTTCTAAATATTGTTGCAGTTGCATTCAAAGAAATTTTAGTAAAAAATTTCTGTTTCCAGAACAGATTACAATGGTGGCTATGTTGGTATATTTATCTATATCTATGTCTAAATCTATATCTTCTCTATCTCTAGCTATTGTAGAATCTGTTTCTCTCAATTTCAATTGTTGTGTTCATCTTTTGGTATTCCCCACATGTAAGTGGGGATGGGGAATTCATTCATTGACGATAGTTTTAGATATTCTCCCAAAGTTTAATGAGTAGATATTCAAGGTTAACAAGTCACCCTATAAATGCTTTACATTTAGAAGAGTTGGAAAAGTACCTCCAGAGTTTGATTTGTTTGATCCTGAAAAAACCCCATCTAAATTGGACTATATAACTTTTGGTTGATTTTTCACTATATTATTATTCATCCAAGGCCTTTAAAGTGCTTCTAAAAACAAGTGACATACACACACACACAGAAGCACACACATATGTATATATCACTTTATGAACATACTAGAGTTGATTATGGCCTCTGAACTATTTTTCTTTTAGGGGGAAAAGCACTATTACATGTGTATAATAATATATGATAATAAAAGTATATAGATTGATGTAAAGTCCATATATACAACTGAACTTGTCTTTTGATTGGTTTTGTTTTGTTTTCTTATAGTGTGTGTGTGTATATGCACACAAGACATAAAATAGTTGTCAAAACAATGAAAATAGACTGAGGTACCTCAGCAGCAACTAATTCCAAATGTGACATTTAAGGGTAAAGTACATAGTAACAGCATTCATCTGGTTGATAGATTGCCAAAATCTTACAGCTACACTATTTCTTCAAACAATAGCATGCTGTTCTTATTATGTATTGGACAGAATATAAAGTAAGTTCCTATAGTTATATACATATTGCTTCTCCCCAGATTCATGCTGTGGAACATTCAGCTTATTTTAGCTAATATAAATTAGGTTAGAATCCCAACATTAGCTGAAGTGCAGTTGTGCCTATCTTGAGTAAGTAAATATCTGTTTATTTCTAAAAATCAATTTTTGGTGATAGAGGAAGTTTAATCTATTGGATAAAATGATTCTAAATCCTTAACAAGAAAAAGTCTGGTGACCACAGCTTCCTCAAAATAGGCTATAAAATTGTTTATTTGCTTAGTCTTAACTTTGTATTTGTGTATGTGTCAGAATCAGAAAATTCTACATAACTTTGAAAGCACCTTGTCCTTGAAGTAAAAAAAAATAATATAGGCTTCAATTTTCTTCTATTTTATTTCTGCTTTTCCCATCCAGCAAGCTAGTCAAATAGACTCTGATGCATGAGTAAAGCAGATGACAGAGGAACACATCAAGCTCACTGTCCTTGGGCATATTTTGTTGACTTTAAATTGTATCTAGCACTTCATGACAGAAAATCATTTCCATTTCAGAACTTTAAAAGCTGAAATAACAGAAGGATAGGTAGGCCTATAGCAGTTCTGTAAATACACAGTGAGAAATGCTTCAAAATGTGTCCTTGTCTGAGGTCTTTCATACATCATTTAATAAGCTGAGAACCTGAATTACAGTTAATGGTAAAATATAAATTCTTTACTTTTAATGGCAAAAACCTTCTTGTTTACCCTCTCCTACTGAACTATATAGTAACATGCTAACTAGGACTGTCCACATTTTATTGGCCTGACAGAACAAGTACAAGGATCTGCCACAGCATATTGTTGTAAAACAAACAATTCATTAGTGAATGTGAGTCGGCACTCTTGTTATATTAAAGACTTGTGTATATTTGTCTGTTGGGGAAAGAGAAGAATGGAATTTCCACTCCTTCTGTTATTTTCATTTACAATGTGAGTTATTTTATTCCATTAAAGTTTTGAACTATAGTGTTTCCCATGTGACATATGAAATATGCTGTAAATTGTTACAGACTGCTATGCTTGTAGCTGGTTTATGACAACTAAACTATAAAAAATGTATTATAAAAATGCTCTTTACACTTGTTGTCCATTTTCAAATAGAGACTAATTCACTTAAATTTAGCAAGTGTCTGCATCCAATAAAGTCACTTCTGACACTTTACAAAGTCACTGAAGAGAACAGGCTCTTTTAAGGTGTCATCTGATGGACGAGTACTTTCAGACAACATCACATTAATTTAATCCTGAAGTGTTTTCCTGTTCCTATTGACTATAAAGGAACTACACGTCAGTTTCAGAAACAGCAGCCTCTATTTTAGGCACTGCATTGGTCAGAATAATCCTGTTAAAAATGTTCACTTTCCATCTACAAGGTCAGTCAAAAGGAGCCAGTACAAATGGAAGAAAGAAAAAAAGAAGCTTGCTGAAAACAGAGCTCATGGCACCTACCTGACATTCCCTGCTCTGCCTGCTGATGGGAACTGCACAAAGCATAGGCACCTTTAGAATGTCTGTCCTATCACCAGCCAAGGCATTCACCAATATTCATGTGGCTTGATTTCAATGTTCTGAATCCTCACAGACAGAACAGTTTAAAGCTCTGCCCTTTTCTGACTAATGAGCAATGAGTTCTCAAGCTGCTTTTTCTAGATAAAACTTAACTCATTATAGATTGGAAACAGTGTCACATGTGTTTGCATGAAGGGAAAGTCAAATAACTATCAAAAGTCATTAATTTTCTAAGATATTATTTCCAAAGAAATGTTAAGAAATATTGATCTTTTGGAGAACAATCAATAAATTTTGAGAAAATTAAGATAATATAATCAAAATAGGCAATGAATTATGAAGTACTTTCTGAGCTGCAAAATATCTTTAAAGTCAAGTTTTCCAGAAATTTGAACATTTAAATTAAGTATGTTTATGAAGTAAAAACTTTATACAATTTATTTTGAAGTTACTGCTGCATATACTTAAATGCAAAAAAACCCCATATGCTGGCATGCTCTTTTGACTAGGTACATTTTATCTATTTGATATGTGGATAGACTGGAAAAAATACAAATGAAAACATCTAAAACATGACAAAATTTTCTACAGGATCAAAATAAATTTCTATTACAAAGTATCAGGTTTTTAATAAACTATAGAAATAAACATTAAGAGATAATTGGATATTTATAGGTGACCATTGGAGAACACCTTAAGAAGTTGTTTCTCAATGAAAATGCCATTTTTCTAACTACCATACCTAATCTTCTGCAGTGTAAAGTTGATAAAATATAAAATGAAATTATTCTGAGTGCAAAATAGACCCTTTTTATTTCTGCATTGAATATGTTAGGAATGAGCTGACATTCTGTTACTTTTCATGGAATGAATAGAGATTTAAAAGGAAAAGAATCTATACAAACCAGGTATAAAGCAGATTGATTTTTTAATACTTGGATAGAATTAGACAATTGTCAATGCATCAGAAAATGTGAAACAAAATGATACATCAATGAAGTCACCTCTCTTGCTAAGAACAGCAAACAGGGAAGCATTTAGCCTGTTGTAGATAATGCACAATGAAAGTTTATCTCAATTGACAGGATGGTTTCTCTGTACAGAGCATGGCATACTTTTCCTGTGTTTTGAGCCTCTCATATCATAATCTGTATATAGTTACAATGGTGGAACTCTTCAATCTTAGCACATCATCCTCAATCTCTCAATTTTAAATTGTTTCATTCTAGTGTTAAAGAGCCTGGCTGTCAAAAAAATACACTCAAATCTTTATTTCAAATGAAATATCAATAGTCAAGTGTATGAGAAGAAAATCTAGTAAGAATAAAAAAACAAAAATAGTGAAAGATCACATTGTGGTTTATTTTCTCAACATCCACACTTTTAACTTCTGAATTCCTGTCACAATAGATACATAGAAACAAAGTGGTTCTTTCTGTCAGTGGTGGAACCAACAATACTTAGATTACTGCAGGTGCTGTTTCTTTGTACTGAGGTTCTGTGTGGATCCTCAAAAGACTACTGTAGTTTTTTCTGTCTTTCAGTGTTGCCTGTGGGAATTAGTGTGTCTATTCTCAGTATTTTAGTAAAACTTATTGTAATCTAGTCTTTTCTCTGAGTTTCTGTGACTTATATTCCTCTGAAAAAAACTCTCAAACTAGTCAAAGATTTAAAAGGATCTGGGTTTTTTAATGTTGTATATGAAGTTTTTATCTTTGTTTTGGTTTTGGTTGTTTCAGAGGGGTTTTCTTTTTGGGGGGGAGCAATTTGCTTTGTTTAGTTTTTTTTCAACAAATGTATATCATGGTGTTATTAAGAATATTTTATTTACCATGTGGGAGAGGGGGAAGGACAGACACCCAATCCCCTTGAAAACAGAGGAAAAATGCTCATTATTAGTACTGATGTTCTAAAAGCACCACTACTTTCCTTAAAAGCCCAGTGTGCTGATAGCATAAATGTGCATTTAGAGATCTCGTTTCTAGAATCTGTGGAGACTTTCACTCACCAGTAAAGCGTTTTAAATTACATAGATAAACACATATTTTCTTCTCTAAAAGTCTTAGACAGTATCTTGAGGTCTATATGATAAATCTGATTTTATTTCTGGATGGCTCTCTACTAAATGTGAAAAGATATTTACAATATTGCAGGATTTGGGACCCCTTCCTGTCTGACTTATTCATCTTAAAATCATTCCTGAAGCAGTCCTCTACTGATTTTATTTTATATAAAATGTATAATACCAAAACATTTTAAATTTGTAATCAGAGTTCTTTAGGAAATCACTCAGAGCTGGATTCTCCAGAGATATGACCTAGATATAGGTCATAACATATGGTAGAATGGGATGAGTTGCTGAAGCTGTGTGTATTGAAGCTGAAAAAATAGGTAAAGAAGGGATGTCTATCTGTCTGAGCCTACTCTTTCCTTCCAAAATAACCATGAAGGAGACAAGGGAATAACTGTACAACAAATGGGATGTTGTATAATCATCTTCCACCTGGATCCCTAACACTGGGGACTTACCTGAGTGAGGAGAGTCCCATGAGATCAATGTAACATGCATCAGTTGACATATTCTTTGGTGCTGTACAGCTGTTGTGCATCAGATCTCCAGTAAAAGGTGAATCCACTTAACAAGTGAGTTCAGGCCCTATGTAAATGTAAACATGTAGTGATGTGATAGAGAAACATATACAGAGAAGTGGTTTGGGTGGTCTGTGGATTGCATCTAGACCCCGTTCAATAGCAGGAACAACTGTGACTTTCTCAAGACAGAGCTGTGGTTGTAACTGGGCTCAGCTGCAGAGGTCACACTCCCCTGTAGTCCCACCAAAAGAGCCCCCAAGGGTAACAGAATCAATCTCTGTCCCAGTGATATGTAGTTATAATTAATCTCTCCCTTTTGCTTGGACTCACTGACCAATAATTGTACTAAATAAATTGAAACAAATTTATCGTAACAATTCGACTGTGTTTGTTTCTCAGAGCCTGGCCCATGGGTTTTAAGTTGGGCACAGCTTGACAGTTACTGAAGTTACACTGTTGGCTTGTACTACCCTCACACTGACTGATTTGACCAAAGATGACAAAATGGCCCAATTGAGAAGCTACTGTACACATTGAGGGCCACACAGACCAGATCTTCAGACTGGAATTGCATTCTGGCCACACATGACCACAATCCACAGTAGACTGATGGAAGACAATTTTTTTTCCATTAAATTGGAGGTCTATACCACTCTGGAAGTTGACATGGAGGGGTAATCATCCTTCATCCAGGGGATGGTCAGGTATCCCAAGGTACATGAAGTTCCCACTTCAAATGTGCCATGGGAAGAAATGTCAGTGTGGTGAGGGAGAGGGTGAGAACAACAAGGAAGAACAAGACACTCTGTGTTGCTTACCTCCCCTACCCTGGTGAACAGCACAGATCTGGCATCAAAGGACACCAGCAGGGAAGGTCCTGGACAAAAGTCCATCATGCCCATGCTGAGGAAACCAGACACACTGAGTGCTAGGGCTAATTTAAAAAAGATGCCATGAGAAATTTTGTTTCAATGTGCAAAATGTAGGAAAACAAAAAACATCACAGTGTTGCCTGCCATTCCCCACAATGTAAAGGGGCTGCAGAAATGGCTCCCATTGGAAAATAGACTTGTGAGGTCTGTGAGAAAAGCTTTAAAAAAATTGGTGTGGGACAACATAAAAAATTGTTGCAACCCATTGTAATTAAGTAACTCCTTGTTTTGAAAAGAGTTTTATCCCCTAAAATTCTTTTCCCCATACTGAATATGGAAAAAATGTTGGTCATTCACAAGAAGAGCCAAATACAAGGGTATCATAAATGGCTGCATTTCAGTAGAGCTGATTACACCACTTGGGATAGATGTGAGACGGTTCTGTATTAGAATGAACACTAATAGCAAAAGGCTGTTTTTCACATACAGTTCTTAAAATAGCATGATGCTCTTCTCTAAACAAAAGTTGTCATAATTTAGGAAGTGATTTTTCTCATTGAAAAACACATTCCAGACTATAAAAAATATAATATTGTTTTCACAACATTATTAATGAAGTAGTAAACAAATTACTTGATAACTATGAAAACTGAAAAAAAATTTGTCATCATTAAAAATTTGCCTCAGCATTCATTCTATGTTTTCTCCTTATTCCAACTATCTGCCAGTTCTTTCTTTGAGAAATAGTTTGTTTAATGGAGCTGATTTAATAATAAAACTAAAATTAAAATCAAGAAAAGCTAATCTTCTTGTGTTGGTTTTGGGTTAATGAGTTTTCTTCACAGTGACTTGCATGGGATTGTGTTATGGATTTAAACACCCTGAAACAGAGGGTTGATAATATAGAGACATTTTTGTTATTTCTGAGCAGGGCTTACACAGAGACAAGGTAATTTCTGCTTTTTGCGCAGCCACAGTGGCACAAAATTTGGGAGTGCACGGGAAGCTGTGAGGAGGCACAACTGTGACAGGTTATCCCAGCTGACCAAAGGGATATTCCAGACCATATGGCATCACACTCAGTACATAAAGTGGGGAAAAAGGAGGAAGGAAGGGTATTTGAAGTGATGACATTTTCCTTCCCAAGTCACCACCATGCACTATGGGGCCCTGCTCTCCTGGGAATGGATGAACACCTGCCTGCCCTTGGGAAGTAATGAAAGAATTCCTTGCTTTGCTTTGTTTGTGTGTGTGGACTTTGCTTTCCCAGTTAAACTGTCTATATCTCAACCCAAATTTTCTAGATTTTACTCTCCTAATTCTCGCCCTAATCCCACTGGTGTGGGAGTGAATGAACCATTGCATGGGGCTTGGCTGTAGGATGGGATTAAAACATGACATTTCTTTGCTTGATGCTTAGGCTACATCTTGCAGTAATAGAGAACAGTCTCTCCTGTTATTAAATGTGTGTAAGGGTTTCACATTCCTGGGAAATGTAAATGAAATATTGATATTTTACATCACATAATTCATGGAGTTGATGTATGGAAACTATTTTTAAAATATTCATACCATCACATACTTGTTTTTATTTAATTTTACAGGCCAGAACTGGCTCAAATTTCAGTTCATAGTTCAGTGTCATATTAAGCTTAAGTAGATTGTAATAGTACACTGTTAATTAAGATGCTGAATATGCATTGTGCACTTACAGGTGTTTGTTTTCTTTTAATTTGGAGAGTGTGAACTAAAACAATTTCTTTCCAAATATCTTCCCTAACTATAGATCCTTGGTCTAAAATGTAAGAAGGTTTCATACCCTGAAGGTCCTGTGGGACAGACATGTCAGAAAATGCATATGTCTGACTAACTGTAATTTAACAGTCTTAAAAACAGTTGAAATGAAGTTTATTCACAACAGTCAGGTTGCTGGCTATAAAGGGAACGTTTTACTCATGAAAAGGTTTGACAAATGGTAGTTTAAAGAGTGTGATGGTGACTCTTCTGCACCTGAATACAGAGCCAGATACATACTCAAGTTAACAGATGTCGGATTCATTTGTACAGGGATGTTTTACAAGCATTCCAATGACTCCACCTAAATTTCCATTTGCAATCTTTCTCTTGTGTTGAAGTGGAAATTGAGACATCCAGAGACAAATTTATTCATAGCTATTTTCTTCTAGCAATCTAAAATCCAGACAATACATGCTCGGTTAACAAGTAGCCCAGTTTCTACTGAAGGATCTGGGCTTGATTATCTTTCAAAAATATATCTCAATTAGGGAAATTTTATGTTGCAGATGAGTCTCAAAGCTCGGTGGCATAAACCTGCCTTCCACAGGTTCATAAGACACATGACTGAGCAATAAAAAATGGACAGAATAATTGTAAGTTTCATAAATAATTTGAATTCATCTAGAAAAATAAAACTAGCTGTGCATGAATTGCATTTTTAAAAATGTGACCTTTAATTATTAGTAAGACCGGCAAATCAAATCAGTTGAAAGTTGCAGCTTGTGCAATTAAAACTGGAAGAATCATGAAGTTTCTTCAAATTTAGGATGCATATTAAAAGAGTGTTTGGTCTTTGCACTCAAAAAAAGACAAAGATATTGAACATAAGAGAAAAAGTGAATTGATGAATGGAAACTCAGGTGAAGCAAAAATAATATTATTTAGTTCAGCTTAGTAAAGACATTTGAATTTTGCCATCTGAGAGTAACAGAAGCTTTCTGAGTTCTCTAGTTTGAATAGTCTCACAACAAATAAGAAATATATAAAGACTATATGTAATCTTAGTTTATCAATCATAACACATTCTAACATAAACTACCATAGTTTTCTGGGGACTTTTTGGATAGATGAGACCTGCAGTACTTTTTTGTATTTGGACCAGAGGAGAGCATCTATTTCAATTTTTTATGGAAAAAAGTAGTGAAGATTGGATTATATTTTAATTTAAAAGCAAAGGAAAAACAACCTGAAAAGAACATGACAAGGGATTTTGAAGGATCAGTTCAGTGGTATTTCACAAGAACAATTTTTAGGACAGATTTATTTAGTATTTTTACTTAAAACAGAAAGGACATAATTTGCCCCAGGGAATTTGTGATTAAATAAAGTTGGAAAGTGTTGTCTACAAAAAAATAATTAACATATACAGGATGAACTAACCATTGCAATGGCAGGAATTTTAAGATGCAATGTAATTGGTAAACATGCAGGATTATATGCTTCAGGTTTAATAAGATAAACTTCTGTGACATCAATTTAGGAATTTATCTATAGAAAACAGATGAAAGGACTTTAATGCTGCTTGTTGATTACAGAACAATTTCCAGCTGCTAACTTGATGCAGCTGTGAAAAAGACAAAAAAAATCTTAGTAAAGCAGAACAGAGATTTCCAGTGGAGGCAGGAAGATATTGATCCCACTGTAAATTTATGCCAGCTTAGTTTTATTGCAGAATGCATACACAACTCTTGCTACTCATGGTCATAAAAAGAGAACTCAGAATGGAGCAAACAGAGGAAGGCCTAGGAAAACACTCAGAAGCTTGACAGAATGCTAAAGAATGTGACTTTTTAAATTCAGCTAAGATGTTAAGAAGTTACCTGATCACTTAATATCAAAGTTCATATCAAAAAGTTAATATCTAAGAAGTATTTTTAGGTATAAGTGTAGTTAATAAGAAAAAACTAAATGTAGTGGCTTACTGTTATCTATTACATTTTATACAGGGCTGAGAAATGCTAGGTAATGTATACCTTGAGAGATTATTGAGGGGAAAAATAACTGAAAAGCCAACAAGAAATTCAACTGCCCTAAAGTGGATTTGGTATTTACATCCAGTTAGATCTGTTTACTGTTTACCTACTACCTATTTACATCTAGTTCAAAAGATCATATTGAAAGAGTGACTAAAATGCTAAGGCTGAAATTCTTGATCTGCATTTCTGGGCTGTGTAAATACAGTTTGGAGCTCCAAATCTGCAGACATCTCTATATAAAATAGATTGTAACACATGTTATAAAGACAGAGGAAATTTGGCTTGTCACATTCATATTCTCATCACTGAACAGTTATGTGACATTTTTAATCATTTTTCCAAAATTTTGCCAAGACTTTGCTCTGTTATTCTAGCCACATTACCACAGTGAAAGAAACAAGAGTGACATTTCTGGTGTACAGTTTAGTTTGGGCTTCTGTAATTCAAGGTCCCTAAATATTAATTATTGAAAATGGCAGGCCTTGCAGAAAAGTACAAGAGTTCTGAAAGTTCTGAATGATTAGTCAGATGTTCAGGAACAGCTTGTTGGGACTGAGAGGAGGCACAAAACTTGCCACTTATGAAACAGAACTCAGTATGTTAATGAAAGGAATAGTGAGATGAAGTGACTAGAATGCCAGGGCACAATTTCGGTATTTACATTTCCCAGTTTTCCTTGGTTGGTTAGTTGGTTGTTGTTTTTTTTTTTTTTTTTGTTTGCTTTGGTTGGTTGGTTGGTTTTGGTTTTTTGTTTGTTGTTTTGTTTTGTTGTTTTGTTTTATTTTAAAAGGAATGAAGGGATTAAGTTCCTTACTGGTAAATGTAGTTTTTCAGGCAAGCTTTTCTTCCACCTCCCTGCCACATGCTGTTACATTAATCCTTATCATCACTCATTAGACTGAGGCTAATTTTATTGCTTTATTGCTTCATCACTTTATATATCAATAGTCCCACTCAGTTACCTCTCTGTCCTTTCTGAAGTCCTCATCTGCACTTCCCATTTGGAGAAAATTAACACTTTGAGCAGAAAAGCAAAGCCGTATGAATCAGATTTACACAAATCTGCTGAATTCCATTTCAACATTGGAAATAAGTTCAGAGGACACATCCAAACTTTTTCTTCCAAATAGCAGTTACAGAAATATGGATCCAATTGGTAGCAACTCTTTAAAATAATCAACTCTGTTATTGCAAATCTTTATTTCTAGCTGTAGCACACTTCCAGTCCAGGAAGAAAATTCAAAGCCTTGGACAGCATTGATATTTCTGTAATATGATTTTATAGTCATCATTCTTGTTAAAAAGATTTCATTGTGCTAGTGATAATAAAATATTCAGTGAAAGATTTGAATACATATTTCCTACAGCTAGATGGACACGCTCAGCTAATCCCAAACTGAGCTCTGAATGTTTGGCTGGAGATTTTCATGTGGTGGACAGAAGGAAGCACAAATATCTCATTGAACTCTTTTCATCAGAGGACTTTGAAGAATTCCTAAAGGTGAGAAAATATGCTCTTTAGACAGATATTTTACAATATTTTGATCTAGCTACACATTCTGGTTTATTTCTAAGAAAGATAATAAAATCAGTTAATCTCTTCTCAGCATTGAGTAAGGTAGGTTGGTACTTTCCCACTTAGAGAGAAAAATTGAAATTTAAGACTCTGGGCATTCTGTGACATTACTGATAAACCTTAAAATATATACCTGTCAGCATTTGTGACATGCTTAATTTGTTCTTATATACAGATTAATCAAATAACAGTCAGGAATACTTATTCTTGAAATAATTTTTAAACTACCAGTGAAGCAAAAGAATTTCTGTTCCTGTGAAATCGTGTTTGGGTTTTATATCTTTTTCTTTGCTTGTTTTCCAGAAAAAAAAAAATGAAGGAAGATAAAATTTTTCAACCAACCTAATTTCTCACTAGGGAAGTCAATAAAGCTAAAGCTAATATTACAGATAGCTGGAGGAAAGAGAAAGCCATATATATAGATGAAACATAGTTCATAGATAAAACAACTATAAGTAATCCAGGTTGTGGTTAAAGGTGATCTGACTTTTTTAATTAGATTTTTAAACTTCCTTGTGTAAGCCTTTATATGGTTTACTTTTACATTTGTTTTCAGAGCTCTCTATCTTTTCTGGTTTTCTCCCTGGATTTTTCCCCTTGCTGCCCTCTTTTTAAAGTCCCTTTAAATCCAATTTAAAACAAATACAAAAACATGTTAAGACTGAAGCAAGTTCAGGATAGTTTGAGTTTGGAAATAACTCATTCCTGGTTTATGTTCTCTGCTGCATTTACCATTAGTTACTTGAAATGAGCAATGTTTCTTTCCAGCAACACAACTTATTAAAGCATTTCTATAATAATATTTCTCACTGTGAGAAAGGGTTGATTCATTAGATTTGATCTGACTCCCTACCTTTAAATAGCACAATCATATGTTGATCCATTGTTCTTTTTAGGAAGAAAATGAAAATTGGTTTTACTAAACATTCTAATGTATAGTAAAAGCAATTTAGAACTAGATGTATATATATGTAGGATTTTTTTTTTTTTTGGTAGCTTGATACTGTTCAATATTGCATGTGAATATGTTGTATAAATGAATATAGAATTCAGAAACTTAGCCTCTATTTACCTACGTTATCTGGTCATGGATTCTTCATGAAAGATGAAGTAGAATTCTTGCCTCACAATTAAAATGATCATTCAGCCAGATAAATATGCAGTTGATACAATAAAACACCATTTTCAATTTTTTTAATAAAACTGAAAAGTTTATCAGAATCTGTTACATAAGTCAAGGGTATGGGGATGGATGGGGTGGAATCAGTAGCTGAATTAAATTTAATTAAAACAAACAGAGAAGTTAAAATCGCAAATTGAGGTCGTATGCATACATCTCATATAGGTACTACACTAAAAATTTTGTCACAACTATTCAGTCATTTAGCAGTCATTTTCATATGCAAAGGATTATCTGCACAAGTTCACAGTTATTAAGATGCTGTGTTTCTTTATCAGTTTAGAAAAGTTGTAATCAAAATAAAGTCAACACCCTCGTAACACTCAAAGGTGGACCAGAAATTCAGCTGCTTTTTAACAGAGTGGTGCTCTTTGATACCAAGAAGTAGTTTTCCAGAGATTATTGATATACATGCAGTCAGTTTGGATCCATGAGCGACTGGTTACTAAGCCCTTTAGAGAAATCCATTTGATTACTGAATATTTGACCATGTGTCAGTATCTTCTGAAATGCTGACTTAACTTGTTTACATTGAAAAATTAGTCTTTAGTATCACAGACATCTTTTAGCCTTCAAAACGGTCAATAGCTCTACATGCAGTCCTATCATTTTCTAAGCCTGAAATGTGTGAACCTGAGATGTGGTTGCATAGCATGAAACATTTAGGCAAATGGGTTTACAGTCATTGAGATACATCTCAACAACAGATAAGGAATTCCTTAGCTGCACTTGCATAATTTTGAAAGTTCTTTAGAAAGGTCTTCACGAAAGTGAGGCTGCACAATCTTTCTTATTAGGAACTGTGTTACAGATCCTTCAGCTAGGAAAGAAAGGATTTGTTCACTTCACTTTGACTTAGTTTTGAGTGCCAAATTAGAAGTAGAATGTACAGCAAAAATATATAGTGACTATAGGAGAAGCTTGAAATAAAATATTTCATTTCATAGTCTGTTTATGAGCGCAGTGCAAACCTAGGCAAACAAATATTAGAATGATGTTATCAAAAACATCATTAAATGATTCAAGGGGGTTTGGTATATTCATATAAGCTATTATGTCTAGAACAGAAGACTTATCACAAGATCTTCCTTGCCCTGTGTTCACATCATTTAAATCCTAAAACCAGACATGAATTTTCCTAGACTAAAACCAAACCACACCATACCAAACCAAACCAAACTAAACCAAAAAAAAAAAAAGTAAAAAAGAGAGTGAAGCTGTCTACAAACCACTAAACAACTGAACAGTTGCTTAGTTTATAAAGGAAATGATTCAACAGGATGAAGAGAGGAGGGGACAGAAAAAATGTTTGAACTAAAAAATTGCACTATTTTTTTTTTATTTTTTGTTTTAGAATACAATACACTTTATTGACTAATTCAGGTAAAAACTTTTCAGAAACTCTTACATAATAAGATCTGTGCAACTTAGTGACGAAACTTGCCAGTGTGGTGGGAAATGCAAGAGTCAGAAAAGTTCCTGGCTAAATGCAAGTCTGAAAGGAAGCCTTAACCTGGGCAAAAAATATTAGCAAATATATAAAACATTGAACTTGGTAACTACAGAGATTCTTTTAATAACTCCTTTGAAGTTGTCAATGTAAAATTTATTTCTTTATAATTCTCATGGGAAATTTCACAAGAGATAGGAAGGAGCTTTCCTCTAATGACTATGCAATACCTCGATTTTTTCTTGAAAGTGGAAAAAGGCAAAAGCAACAGGACAATCCTGTCTGCTGCTCTGGCCCTGAAATTGGGTTTCCAAATAGTACTACCTATAGCACAATCAGTTTTATCTCCATTTTGATGTTTCAAATTATTCCACATTCAAAACCTAGTAGTCATATTTCACAAAATATACTCTGGATCAAATTCAAATGGAAACGAGAAAGAAATTAATTTTTTTTTGCCTGCACAGAAAATTTCTCACTGTTCAAGATCAAAAATGGAAGAGGAGATTATCTGATCAGAGTGTATTTGTTCCAGAAATCCTGTTTAAACTTTTGATTTCTTACATGATACAGGAGCTTAACAGCTCAATTCTCTCTCTGTTCCCCATGAAACAAGGTCAATATATCTGAATTACACACACTTTTTCCTCCTTTCCCTGTTTTCCTCATTCATTTTTCTTTTCCTTATTGCAGGATGCAAAAGAAGCTAACATTCAAGTACTCATATATCAAACTGATGCTGCAATTTCTGCAGCATGTTTGGACAACATTTATGATCTTTTCAGAGTTTAATCCAAAGTGTTACGTTCTCAGGGAAGGGTCCTTTGAACCATGAAAGAAAGGTCTAGATACTTGGATTGGCCAGGTGATTTGACTGCCCTCTTGAAATAGACAGTTTACATCAGTTGAATAGTAAATGTGACCCACAGCTACTCTGAAAGCAAATGGGCACAGTTTTGATTTCAGTAAGTTTAGGCGACTAGAAGTTATGTGAGTGTACTGTGATTCTCTGCACTGGAAAAGATCAGCACAGCCCTCACATTGCTATAAATGATAACATTTTTCATGACTTCAGGATATTTGATAGAACCAATGCAAGTTCACTGAAATAACATGAATGAATCTGTGCATTTGTTGGTGTCTTTTTTCAGACATCAGTTATAATCTCTGTTGTTGGGCACCTGATATAATAAAGTACTAATGCACATAACTATTAAATTTAGGTTCACATCAGTGTTATGTCAAACAAACCATAATGAAATCCAAATTAGATCAAATGACATAATTTTTAAAAATCAAACTAAAACAAAATAAACCCCAAAGCTCCAACAAAAAAAGTCTCGCAGAAATCACAATTTCTGGGGAAAAAAAAATGGAACACAGTGAGAGACAATGTTTAAAAAAACCTGACAATTCTTATTGGCTTTGAATCCAGTTCCTTTGCCCCTTTGATATTCCCAGCCATAATAAATGAATAAGACCTTTTGAAATCCAGAATATCCAGACATTTCTAGTGCAGTGACATTACATTTGTGTGAAGGATACGAATGGCTGAACCTCTGCTGAAATACTTCCATTGTGTTATCTGCATTCATTTATGCTCTTGTGAACTATCTGAAATCTGTTTTACAGATATAGAATATATCTTTTAAAGAGTGTTTACAGAGACCAGAGATAAAAACTCCATAAAATCTCAATGCCAGTCTGTATTGAAAGTGAGAATAACATAGTTATTCAAAGTTATTTATCAAATTTTATTGTTCTCAGCTTATATAGAAAGATTTATTGAGTAAAGGGCAATAAAGAATGGAATTTCTTTTGTGGAAAAAAATGATCCTAAAAATAATAAACAATTCAAAATCAGGACTTTACTAGACAGCTTCCATTCTTTACACCTGGCCTTTAAAGTTATAGAAACATTGGATTAAATAAAAACCAATATAGATTAAATAAATCACATATTTATATAGATTATTAAAAAGAGAAAAATGCATATTAATGTACTTCAACTTTCTCTTTGCAGTATAGATGGAGCTTTTAATCTGTAGAAATGTCTGTGTTTTAACAGTGGTGATAAATAAGTGCACAAGCAAGCAACGGTATTCTCCATTTCAAAAGTATAGCTGATCAACCCAACAAACTAAAAATGTTAAAAAAAAGAAGCCAGGCAAAGCAGCTTTCATTCATCATGCAAGAAAGAATATCTCAATTAGTTTAGTGTGGATTTTTGTTTGCCAGTCATGCAAAACTGTATGTGTTTCCTGGGAACATTTGTTTTCCTACTGAAGAGCCTTGCTTCCCATATTATAGACTCCAGAATCAGTGTTTTGGAAATTGTTACATAGAGCAGAGACTGCAAATTCATCAAAACTAAAGTGTTTGCAGGAGACAGTTGAGTTTTGACAAAATTCTGACAGAAAGGAGGCAGGTTTCCAACAGAATCAACAATGCTAGCTCACACAACTGTCTCTTATGAAGGTTGTTGGTGGACTTCCAGGCTACCAACTCTTCAGTATCCACATGGCATGCTGGTGAGCTGTGAGTCCTGGCTGCCAGGTTGCTCTGACTAGCCAAGGCTTCAAGGCTCTTGGCTTCCTCTCAGCTTGCCTGATGGAGAGTTGAGAACCTCCCCAAAACTTGCATTTCCAACTCCGAATGCCCAGCTGCTCAGCAGACAAAGCTATGATGGGCTGTGATCTGGATCTTCCTTTCCAGGTGTAGACTCAGATGCTTTATAACTTCTAGGATCCTTAACATCCCAGCCAGAGACATTTTCTGTATTGGGTTTGCATGGCCAGGTTTTGATAGTGGGGGTGTTACAGGGGTGGCTTCTGTGAGGAGGTGCCAGAAGCTTCCCACGTGTTCAGCAGAGCCAGTCCCTGGTAGCTCCAAAAATGGACATGCCTCTGCTCAAGGCCAGGTCAATTAGGAATGGTGATAAAGCCTCAGTGATAACATATTTAGGAAGGAAATAGCATTTTTTGCTATTGTGCAGATGTAATTATGGCCAGAGAAGAGTGGAATGAGAACATGTGAGAGGAAGAAGTCTACAGACACCAAGGAGGGGGAGGATCTGAGATTTCTCTGCAGGCTGTGCTGAGCACCATGGTGAGGCAGCTGTGCCCCTGCAGCCCGTGGAGGGCCACAGGGCTGCAGAGATCCACCCACAGCCCCTGGAGCAGACTCGTGCCAGAGTAGGTGGATGCAAAGGAGAGGGCTGTAAAGCATGGAAACTCATGTTGGGCCAAAGGCCTGGAAAGAGCCTGCAGATCTGTGGAGAGAGGAACCCATTCTGGAGAAGGTGGATGTTTTAGAAATCACAAAACACCAAAGACATAAAACTGCTAATTGTTGCAGCTGTACAGCTCAGTACTCCCAGAAATATCTTTCTTGATATTTACCATTGTCTGAACAATAACTTGTGACTTTGACACAATTCTAAGTGACATTGAAGTATCAAGATTTTATTCAAGGTTTTAAAGAAACCAGCTTCTCTAATCAACAGCATATTCTTGCTCTGTAAATTGGTTTTGCAGTACCGGTCTTTGACTTAATGATTAAAGACAAAGAGAAAAAAAAGAAATCAACTCATGTCCTGTAGTTTCAGTAGAATCTTGACTTTTCTTTTATTAAACTCAATACTCCCATTCTTTGGTGTCTTCAGAGGAGTATCAATTATGTGGTGATGACACAAAAGTTCTTCTAACTCAAATTTGTTTCATGGATTTTTTCAATTAATGAACCTACACTCAGTGAAAGCTACATCTGTCTGTTTAAGTAAAAAATAATTTGTCCCTCAAAGCTATACAACAGAAGAAGAAAGAAAAGCTCCTCTGATCATTTCCAAATGAATCACTGGAAAAAAAAATCAAAGGGAAAGAACAGGCTGGTTTCCTCAAGTTATGTAAGTTTTCCGATTTTTCATCTTGTACCTCATTCTACCACAATATCATCTAGTTTCTCAGAGAGTGCTTCCAATCTGCTCTCATTCTGTTCTTCAGCCTGCTCTACTTTTAAGAAAAATCTTTATTAGGACCTTCTAGTAATCTTTTCCCCTATTTGACTCCTTTACTTCCTCTTACAATGTGATCTCAAATTAGGAATGACAATGGAATCTATTTCAAAATAATATATTGACCTAGCGGATTCAGATCTGTTAGAAAGATTTCTCTTATTTTCTTTTCTTGATTTTTCATCCTAGTTCATTAGTTACTAGTGTAACACTAGTCCATTAAACATACCTAGTTCTCCTGAATAAGAAATGTTAAAACAGAAAACTGAGTGACAATAAAGTCCAGCTGTTTTTTGCTTATCTTGCATAGCAATAGCACCATTTGCAAAGCAACAGGACAGACCTCTTGCCTGGACTACCCCTAGCGCTGCTGCCTTCCCTGAGAATTAGGACAATGCTCATGTTCTCATTCTTTTTTTTCCACTTCTATCAGTGATCTATGGTTAAAAAAATTGCTTTGATCTCAGGAATTTTCAGCAAAGAGTTAACTTCTGTACAGTAAGAAAGAAATTTGTGAGGGAGAGAGGTCTTTTGCTGCTCTATCAAACATTTAAAATCAATGGACACCAAAACTGGGGTCAGCTTTAAACCCCTATTTGTCTGAGCCAGAACATCAAATCTTAAGGAGCCAGTTACCCTTAGAAATTATCAATAGTTAATATTATGGAGTTAATTAACTCACTATATTATCTGACTTATTGAACTAATTTGTGGGCCTTGCATCATCTTTTCTTGCTCTGTTGAGCAAGCTAGCCCATGACAATGAAAGAATGAAATAGCTTAATAGGAAAAGCCATCCTTTTACATTTTTCTCATGTTAAAGTACAGAGTTCTTTTTCTTCTGCCCCCCTTGTAATGACTCTGAAAAAAGTAATAACATTGGGACTTTGTGTTCTTTAATTTCTACTCTAGATATGATGAGAGGCAAACTGAAGTCTACAAAACTATTGTAAAAATAGGGGTACCATAGTTATTAGCTTCTTTTTCTTTACAGCTATGAAAGAAGCGTGCTGGAGAAAGGGAAGGATTTGGTAGACAAAACAAATTAGAAGATACCTAAAATTCATTTCAGATGATTCTCTGCAAAAAAAGGCAAAAGAGTCACAGCTTACTTGAAAGGAGAGTTAGACTCAGCTAAGCCATGGAAAATTGGAAAGACCATAAACCCCTGCCAGGCCAGAGAGACCACTTGCAATGTCTTGCAAATGGGGAATTTTCACTGATGTCAGTTATCAACAGCTAGGAAAATAGGGAGTTCAAAAGACTTATCGAGGACTGCTGCTTTTTGGGGGTTGTCCTGGTTTAGGGCAATTTCGGGAGAACACCTCCTAAGGGGCTCTCCCTCCTTCCCCCCGCCCCAGCCCATTCAGGAATAACTTCCTCAGGGAGAAGTGGAAAAAATACCTGTTTATTCAATAAGTCAAGCCCTCCCCAGCACAATAAATTGAACAATACCCGATGACAAGGACTTTGTGCTGCTCTGGAGAGATGACAAAATTCAGGCAGAAGGTCCCCCCTGAAGATGGTGGCTCAGGGGTCTCAGTCTCTCTGGTGCCGGGAGAAGTTGCGGCACAAGGTGGATCTTGGTGGGTCCCAGGTGTGAGCCCTCCAGTGCTCCCCCGTGTTCACAGTCCAGAGAGATTAGGAAAAAAATTCCCGGGAAAGACAAAAAAAGGAAAAAAAGAAAGTCGAAGAAAAAAAAACTACCTAGCTATGCTAACTAAAGAAGCAGAAGCGAAAGCAAGCTGCTAAAAGAGAGAAAAAAGCAAAAACTTCTCCATCTCATATTGTTGTTATAAAAAACTCCAGATGTTCAAGGTCACTCAGAGGAGCAGAGCCTTTGAAAAAAACTGTACCTCCCCCTCCCCCCAGACCCAACACCACAGTGCACAGAGTGCAACATCCTGCACAAATTCAACAAATGATTGGGGATACAAACATCATAACGTCACCCTAGGACAGGGGTAAAGAGTATAAACTGTGAATTAATCACAAGACATAACTTCTATTATACTAATTAAGTAATAGAAAAATTTTATTCAACATTCATTATTACTCTATTCTCATATATAAAGAGCAATTATTTAGCACCTCTAATTATGCTTTTAAGTTTAAATATTTTTTAAATCAAGAGCCAGATTTCTTAAAAAAAATTCCATTTTCATGATTATACAATTAAACATCTGGACAATTGTGAGTATCAAGACTTTTCAAAATACCTTAATGCTATTCTTTTTCTTAGTAAGCAAAGATGTAATAAGAAAGAAAGAGAGTAATAAGAGAGTAAGGAAGAAAACTTCATAATTATAATTTGAATCACAATCATTTTTAAATTCAAAAGTGTTGGGAAACTAATTTATGAGCATTCTTTGCCACACGGCTTCTTCAAAATAGAAGGCTAACAAAATATTTTTAGTTGCTCACTTTAACACATACATGCAATAGCTTAGGTCTTTCTGTTGTCTTTTGGCTTGAGGTGGCTTCTGAGTCTATATACTTTAGCTAAAACATGTAAAATTTACCAACTGGACCTTTCAGAGTTTAAATTAAAATATGCTGCCTTAACCCTTGTGAGAATATTCAAACTTAAAATCATTAACCCTTGAAGACAATATTGTTCAAATAGATTGACTGATATCAGTATAATTCATTAGCTGATTCATTCACATAAAACTTTGGCCATGTTTTGTGTCTAACATTATATTGTAATAGATTCCCCAAATATGTTACCAGAAGATAAAGCTATGATATGATCCTCCTAGTAAAAAAAACTCCAAAACCCAGTTCTTTATCATTTTCACTGCCTCTCTGTGGGTTTCCTGTGGACTGCTGCTTCCTTTATTCTGTTGTTACAGAAATATTAAGCAAACAAATAAGGAGTGAGAGCATGTCATGAAAGAACAGAGGAGAAGAATGCAGGTGATAGATTTTATAACTTTCTCCTTCTCAGCAAATGATTAAAAAAAGGAAAATTTTATTGAGGTTTTCTTACTTGAATTGAATGAAACTTTTTATATATTAGCATTACCCTTATTAATAATACTTCTTTTGATTTGCTTGCTTGTCTGTAACATTCAGAAGTGTTTTGTGGATTCATTGTTGGTGCAATATAATAGATCTGTGAAATATTTGTTCCATTTGTTATTTACATCTGTGATTGTCTCTTGCATTGTGTACAAAAAAAATGTATGATATAAAGGTTGCAATCTTCCAAGTTTCAATTTATAACTTGCTATATGTATAAAAATATCTGAAATCTTTGAAACATTCATGGAAGAATTGTGCACTTAAGGGATGTATCTAGCTTAACTTTAAATGTCTGTGATGTATACATCCAGAGAATAGCTAATTAGAGAGGTTGTTTTTGTGGAAAAGGAGAAATTAATGCTTTTCTTGTGTGATTAATCTAGGCTATTTTAGCTATTTTCTTGATAATGAGGTGAATTTGTTATTCTGATTCAACTCCATTTACAGTAAAGGGAACCGTAAATGACCAGCTAAGCTCTTCAAGTCAGCTGTTTTACATCAGATGAATTTCAGTCTCAAACTCTGGTTTTTCTAGTTTCTGAGAGGAATGCATCCTTTTTTGATGTGAATGGCTTTGAAAAATATAATTCTGCTGCTTTTCTACAATCCTCCCATACTCATAGTTTATGATCAGATATGTAGTCTGTTTTACTACAGCTAAGGTTTCATTTGCAGCATCTAATCTCCTAGAATCCAAACCACAGTCTTCCTAGCTCAAAATTATCATTGTTTAATCAGGACCTTTTATCAGCACTCATGTCTATGTGGCAGAAACAAATCCAGGATATTCACAGCCAACATATTCCATAAATTTTCTCCTGTCTTTGTGTTTAGACTGTTTCAGGGGACCATGTGAAAAGACAGAGAAGAACAGAGAGAGTAAAGTTTTTTCCATACTTGTTTTTATTTGCAAACCTTTAACTGCTGTTAAACCTTCTGTGAGTTAAAATAAGTATTTTTTCTTTTAATTTTATACTGAACATCATCTAAAACTTACTCTGAATATCCACGTATGATGTGAGCAATTTGAGTCATTTTTCTTTGCAACAAAGCTGGTGGCTGCGTCTTCAGAGACTAGAAAATGAAATTTAGTTATCATAGTGTCTGTGCTGCCTTCATGATGCTGACGCATCAGCCGGCATTATCCAGTAGTGAGTGCTGTGGGAGTTAAAACATAAATGGAGAATAAAATAATGGAGGAAACCAGAAAAAATGCAAATTGAAGATTATATTTCATGGGAAGTAATTTCACAGGACTAGAAATGGCTCTGTGCTCTAAATCTGTAATAACTTTAAAGCCATATGCTGGGTTGAATCTGTACCTCTCACATCTTGCATTAGGGCTGAAATTTGAGATACTGAAGGCTTGAAATTTGCTTTTTAAAAAAGTAAACATACTTCCTTAAATTATATTATCAAGGCTCACAAAGGATTGAGTTAGCTGAATCCTCCTGGAATACTGGGAATTGTATATTTTTTGATCCTTGACTATAATTCCTGAATAGTCAGTAAGAGTTTATAAAGTTCTTCTTCTTTTATGACCAGAAAATACCCAGAGAGTAAGATCTTTGCCATTGCCTTAATAGTCATAAAATGATGAACAAATAAAATCAAGCCACTGATAATCATCCATAAAAGAAAAAGAAGTCAACCCAAAAAGAAAAGAAAACAACCAACAACAACAACAAACAATGAAAAAGAGGTTATAAAAAGAGGGAAAGCGATATAAAATATGAAATACTTTGGCTCCTCTAAAAAGTGATGCATAAGAGAAAGAGAAGGAAGATAAGAAAAGTGTAAAATAGTTATGGAAAACCACAAAGTAATCACAGGAGGGTGCCTTGCAATGTTTTAACTGTGATGTATCAATACAAGAGTACATAAGGTCATGTCAGGATGACATATTGCAAATATGTTGTAATTCTCTGTGACTATTAATTGATTTAATCATCTCTTCAGTTCTTCAGTGTTGTATACCACTCAGTAAGGTATTCAAAGCAATGAATGTCTTCTAATATCCTTTAAGATTTCACACTTGGTGTGGTTAATTATTTTTCAGATCACTCTTTACAGAACTAGCTCTGGAATGAATTGCCTTGATGTTTGGGGGAAAAAATGCAGTTCATTTCTTATTTTATAAAGCCATGAACACATGAAAAATTAGTCAAGAATTGGCAGAGAAGGGAAAAAGTGCTTAAATGGAGCTATAAAATTTTTTATCTCAAGGGACAGCTCTAGGTTAATTAGAGACATTTGTTAGAAAAAAATAGAATTAACAGGATTAAACCTAGCATATTCTTTTAAACCTCTTATACTTGTTTTAATTTGAATTCCGGCCCTAAGAGGAAAACAGTATTCTTATGAAGCCCACAAAACAAAGCTCTCCTGATCAAATTTATCCATGAGAATTATTTCTATCCCACGAACATTTAGAAATCAAGAAGTATTTCATTTATTTCAACAAAATAAAGGGACACAGGTCTAAGTGGTGACAGATAATGGAGCCATATGCTCAACAGAGTAAGAATAGCTCAAGCAGAGTATTTCCTGCCAATGACTTACCCATTCTCTCATTTGCAATGATCTTAGTGGGAAACAGAAGCTGAGTAATATCCTAACTAACAGATGTCTCTCAAGAAGTGGCCTTTGCTATACTTAGCAGATCTATATTTCAGAGCACAGTAATCCCTGCGCATCACAGACAAATGTGGCACCTAATCCCTTTCTTTACATGGACATAACAAATGGCATGACCAGTAAATATTCTTTTGTCACTAATCAATATTCGTCTTCAAAATTGCATATCATTACTATTCCAGCTTCAGAATGAGAGGAAAACTTAGCATTTCTGTGTCTGCAAATTACCTGTTTAAAACAGTTCTTTGCTTACATTTTTCTGTTCTAGCAGAAGATGTAACTTAGCCATCACTGCCATAAAATAGGTCTTGTCCATGCAAATGATGTCAAGACCAAGTTTTCTATTTTTATAACAGCAGAAATTTCTAAACTGATACTTAGGCTCCTGAAAAAAATCCCAGCATTCAAAATTATTAAGAAACAAAATCAAACTCTTTATTTAAGAAGTTGTTAAGTAGTATGGATAATATAGCTTAGATAACAGATCTACATTTAAGTGTTAATAAAAAGTCATTCTTACAGATATTTTTAACAATTCGGTTAATAATTTTTGTTGTAATAGAAAAATAGGTTCTTTGGCTGAGAAGATAGTATGGTTTCTAATGACCAGATGGATTCCAGGAGACACAGGGTAAGCATCAAGACAGTTTAAAGGTGTGTGTGTATATATATATATATATATATATATGTACATATATATATATGTAGCAGAAACAGCTTCCTTTCAGTTGGACAATATGTTACATGGCTGGAATACTGGTTTCTACATATGGACTGAATAAAAAAAAGAGAAAAATTAAGATTTTGGGAGCCCCTCACATGTGTTCTATCAGAGACTTTGTTAGAAAAGCCTCCTTCCTCTCTCCCTCCTGCTGCTGTGGTCCTGGCTAGGTGTGTGAGTGTGGATCCAGCTGTCTTCTTCCTCTCGGGGGAGAGCCGGCGGTCCCGCGGGTGTGTGTGAGCCTGCAGGATGGAGGGAAGGGGGAGATTTCTAACATAAATAGGGTTTCTCTGAGGTAAGGATGAGGGAGACTGGCTTCCAGATGAACAAGCAGTTTATTCAGCTGCTGTCCCCCCAAAAGCCAGGAGCACAGCATGGAAAGCATTCTTAAAACCTTTGTCCTAGGCGGGGATAACACGGGAGTGTCCAATCAGATACAGAGAAATCAGAGAGTGACATCATGGCAGCAACCAGTAGCTTTTGAGCTTTCATGCATATTAATATCCTCATTAAAATTTGCCCTCTCTCCTAGGGGGAACAAAAGCCCCACGCTGTCAGCACCTCTGGGCAGCCACAGACTTGATATCTATTTTGTTTTTATAATCATTAAAAAATGAAAAATTTTAATAAACAAAATTTTACTGTGGAAAATCTATAGCAGAAAAAACTACAATGCAAATTGCAATGAAAGTTCCAATCAACTACTCTTATCATTCAGTATAGCTTCCTAAATCCTTTCAACAGTAATGAAAGTGTTGTACACATATAAGTGGGAGAATTCAAACCTTATAATTTGTTGATGACTTTTTTCATGGTCTTTAAGATTTCTGTACATTTTATTTGGGTTGTATAATTATAAAAACAATTTTCTCTTTAGTAGTAAATACTCCAGTGAAGCAATCCTCTTACATTGTTGCATTATTATTAGAATAGAAACGTAGCAAATCCAGGCCAGTAATCTGCCAAAGTTGGCTTTAAATATGACTGAAACTGCCAAGACATATTTAATTAACTAACTTGCTGTGGATGTTTTATTTTCCCCCCTTTATTGTCCCCTTTATTTTTACTTATCTGAGAAACAGGATTTTAGTTCAGTTTATATATGAAAAGCCAAGGCAAATCATTATCAAATTTCCTTAACACTGATTCTGAATTCATTCAACTATGATGCATGATGAAGTGTATACTTTTCAAAATAATCCTCCATATCTTATGTCACAGCAACTATGACTTTGTTTTGTGTGGTAATTAATAGCAATAGAAGTTCCTGCTAGACGCAACCTATATTTTGAATACAGAAATAGAAAATCTGTAAATTGCCTTGTCAAGACTCATAAATCATCTGCCATCCAAAGCGTGTAACTCACGTGCACAGTTTTCCCTTTGTGCTTTAGAACACACTTTGTGTCTCTTAAAAAAAGAAAAAAGAAAGAAAAAACATTAGAAATAGCATCCATTTATAGAGAAGATGAAAATTATTGAGGAAGTCATGGACAATGAAACATCAGACATAAACAAGGATAAGGGAAACTGCAGCCGGATGAATTGCTCAACTGTCAGGCTTAGCATGAACATGCCAGGAGCTCAAGAGACTTTTCACTGACTGGGCAATGAACTTTTTCACCATTCAACCTCTGAGTGTAACACATACCCAATTACATAGTGACATTGTTTGCATGTCACTATTTTAATTGCACTCCAAGTCCACCATTCTGACAGGCAGAAATTATCAGAATGTGAGAATGTGGCAAGGGCATGCTCATTTATTCTAGAAGAAACCCTTTACCACAAACTTTGAAAGACATAACATAACTCCCTGTTCCAATTATTGGCCCATGCTGGATCTCATCTTTTTTAGGAGAACATTACAGATAAAGTTATCTTCAGCTGGGCCTTGGTAAGGGCAAGAGCACAGTTAAGAGTGAATGGCATTTATGAAAAGCATTGCCACTGGGTGTGAAAACTCAGTTTACGTTTCTACATCATATAAAAACATGATCAATTAACATTTACTCTGTGCAGGATACCTGGCTGCAGGAAAGGCAGATGGTGAAGAGCAAAGCCTTAGGGGAATAGCCTTGTGGCACAGGAACTCAGCTGGCATCTGATTTTTACCTCAGACCAATGAAAGTGTGAATTAACCACACAGAAATAGTTGCATGATATTGTAAAACAAAAACCAACTGCTAGTAAAAGAACAATGAGATTCCAGAGAGGCACCTCAGCCCAATTTCTTTAGGAAATTAATCTTATGTCTGTTGTGTGTGTATGTCAATTGTTAGGACATCAAGTCATCTCATTCACCCTGTCTTAGTGTTCCCTTGCCAACATTAGGGAGAGCGACCCAGGTACCTGAGCCGAAGGGTGAAATCAGATGCAAATGTCCAAAAAATTACTGGTTTTTTTTGTTCTGCTGTAAGCAGAACTCAATGAATTTGTGCAGGGTTGCTCAACAAGGACACTTTACAATCACACTCTTATAATTTACTATTTTCTCCTCCCAGGCTGACCCTGCTCACCACCTTCATTCCCTCTGAAATAATGGTGAACCTCTGTTTCACTTTTCCCCATTTGCTACTGTTTCATTGACTTTATATCTTGATTTCATTTTTATCATATAGTTGTTCACATAAAAGCTTTATGCTTAAGAAAAAAAATAAAGAACAGATTTTCTGAATTGATTCACTGAATGTTCTTAGAACAAGAACCAGCAAACGCCAGGTCCTTAGACACACAACTGTTATTACAGGTTACTTTTGAAAGAACTAAATGCAGCTGGGCTAACACACGACACATTATGTGGTTTATGGGAGGGGGTAGCAATCAAGTGACAAAGGCAACTGTCTTACAAAGCTTAGTTTTGGGTATTAAGCACATGGTGCTGAGCTGACTGGAGTAGAGGGAGTCTACAATTGGCAAGAGGCAAGTTGCAGAGTCCACCTTCTCACTGAGAAATTTTTACTACTATAAGACAGGTCACCACTCCCACTGAGGGAGGCTGTCTTTAGAAAGTACTCAGTTTCCCTCTGTCTATTACCCAGAAGAGGCTTTGGAAAGACAAGTTTGTACAGATAAGGCTGCAATGATGTTTTTCTTGGTCTGAACAGGAATAAATCCTCAGATTAATTTTATAGAGTAACTGTAGATCACCTGTTATGAATCACATCATTTGAGTTCTCCTATACTTAAATATGTAGTACCATGTAGTAGGATAAGACTTCTACACCTAAGATGTAGACAACTCTAGAAAGTGATTCATCCTGTTCTAAAATTAATTCCTGAAATCAGTAATGTAAACAGCTCTATGGGATTACATTTCTCTCTTAATGGAGCCTTAAGTCAGATGCCTATTTAGCTAAAGTTTGTTAAGAGGAAACTCACCTGAAGAATGTTTTTTTATATCAGCGGAATTGTGTTTATACTAGAACTTCATATTCTGACAACTCCTAAGACATAAGTAAGCAGAACTAAACATTAATTTGAAAGATAGAGACTGTCAAAAGGAGTGATTAAAAGAAGGCAATTTTATGGGAACAGCTAAAATATGAAAAACTGTAAATAATAGAAAATGTCATTCTTGAAAAAAGGTTGTGCTTGATAATTACAAAAAATATTATGTTACCCTTTAATGACTTGCTGTAATTCCAGCTTGATAAAGAAATAATATTTTTAAGTAATGAAGCTAAGATGTTAAATAGCTTGCTTTTTGGTTGCAAAATAGAAAATAAGTTTACATCAATACTCTACAAAATAAAAATATTCATTATTTAGGTCAGGTTTAGCTGCTTTCTTCATACTAGATAGCCATTCATATTTCATATAAGATTGCATTATAGTCTTCACTTCATATTGGTTGGTTCTGTCACTATGTTATTCATATTAAAATATGTCTTAGTGTTTATTGATGACAATGAATTAAGTCACCATCACTCCATGGTGTTGTCATAGATAAGCAAATCTTGAGAGTTTAGCTTACCAGTGGAAAAGATTCCATTGAAAAGAAACACTGGGAACATATGGATTACAATGAAATTTTAGATTGTATTTGGTACCTGAGTGATGAAGGGTTTTTTTTGGTTTTGAATTATTTCTTAATTGCTATTGAACATATTTTCATTACTGTACTCTCTCTGTAATGAAAAAAAAAAAACTCTGAAGAATTTTTAATTTTCACCCTTATTTAGACAGAAAGTACATTTAAAGCATTTGTCATTTTCTATAAGATGTGAGTTTCCCATATTTTAGTGAGAGCAAATTAAGATATAAATACTACCTTCTTATATTCATTTGCAAATTATGATTATTAATTTTTCTGAGAAGCAGAGGATAATGTGAGAGAACATAATTGTCATTGCTGATTCTAATTTTCAAGTTCTTTGGCTTAAACACATAAAGACTAGTATGTTTATCAAAGTAGCAGATAATAGTTTTTAATAGTGTTAATAATATAATAATAAATTTTCTTCTGTTATACTTGCTTGTTGTCATTGGAGATATTTTAAGTCACATTATTGTCAGTACTTATTCTAGCATAATAAGAATATAAAAGAATACTTGCAATCTGCAGTGGGATGATTTACCTTTCTAAGCCCTGCTTTATGTTAGGTGTAAATGTGTAGACATATGTTGCATCAGATTTCTTTTTCCTTGAAAAGTCTCTTAGAAGGTCATATTCATATTGGCTGCAAATATCACTGTCAAAGGTGTCTTTCATTTATTGATATATGCAGAGGCATTTCTCTTGACACAAACCTATGGTGAAACAGCATCTGTTTTTCAAAATAAGACCTTACCACTTGATTTTAGTTATCCTAATTGGAGCTGTAGGAAGGATGGGAATTAAATTATTGAATGGCCATGGTATGAGAAAAAAGATATGTAAACTCTTTCTTTTATGCTGTATTCTATTACGCAAGTTCTATCATGCAAGCTGTGCACAGAGCATTGCATGCAATTTATATTGTAAATATACTACTGTATTATTTCTTACACTCCAAATTTGAAGTTCACTGCAAGACAACAATAAGATGACAGTGAAAAGTCTGATATTGTTTTTGCTGTTATGCCTAAAAACTCTGGTCATGAATAAGGATGTATTAGCAGAGACTGAATCTGTGTTGAATTAATATTGTCTAGGTTCAGGTGCTGAAATGAGGTTAGAGTAGTGTAGAACTGATATTTAAGTCTACATAACAGAAAGCAATGGACAACCTGTGCACAACCATGTGTCTAAGATCTATTTGAGTTATGAAATCCATCTGAATAGTCCATATAAAATTCTATGAACTATGCAGATAAGCATTTACAGGGTTATTGATCTTATGCTCAAGCATCAATAGGCCATGAATATCTCAATTTACATGAGGCCTGTGCCCGTGAGGAAAATTCTCTTGATCATTTGTTTGGGTTGATGCAGCCTTCTCTGTACAGACACTTTTATTCTCATTTTATTAAATTTATTGACATTAGAAATTACTGTTCTTAATCAAAATCAATATTAGGAATTCTTTAGCAAAATGAACAGTTATTATGCCTGTGGTGTTGTGATGAATACAGTTTTGAAGTACATAGGAGGTCAATTTTTTTTAGATAACTATAGAGTGTAAATTTAAAGATTCAAAAAATATGGCACGAAAAACCAAGTGTTTCTATACTGGGTTTGAATGGCCAGATTTTGGTAGTGTGGAGGCTACAAGGGTAGCGAGAAGCTGTCAGAAGCTTCCCCCATGTACAGCATAATCAATGCCAGCCAGCTCCAAGACAGACCTGCCACTGGCTAAGGTCAAGCCCATCATTGATGATGGTAGCACCTCTGGGATAACATATCTGAGAAGGGAAAAAAAACTCCTGAGTGCAATGGCAACAGCGATTGCAGCCAGGGAAGAGAGGACTGAGAATGTATGAGTGAGAGAGAAACAACCCACTGACACCAAGGTCAGTGAAGAAAGAGGTAGAAATTCATCACTACCACCCTGCAGGCTGTGGTGCAGGCCATGGTGAGGCAGCTGTGCCCCTGCAGCCCATGGAGAAGTGATTCCCTCTGCAGCATGTGGAGAACGCCATGCCATAACGGGTGGACACCCAAAGGAGGCCATGACCCTGTGGGAAGCTCATGCTGGAGCAGGGTCAAGGCAGGACCTCTGGGCCCACAAAGAAGAGCTCATCCTGGAGTAGGTTTGAGAGCAGGAGTTGTGATCCTGTGGGGGATCCACACTGGAGCAGTATGAAAAGAACTGTAGTCCATGGGAAGGATTCACATTGGAGAAGTTCCCTGGGATCTCTCCCCTATAGGAGGGACACCATGCTGAAGCAGGGGGAGAGTTTGAGGGGTCTCTCCCTCAAGAAGGAAGGAACAAAAGAGAACATGTGATGAACTGACCTCAGACCATATTTCCCACCCTCCTCTGCCACTGAGTGCAAGTGATAGAGAAATCAGGAATGAAACTTAGCCTGGGAAGAAGGGAGAAGTGACGTGAAGGTGTTTTAGTTTTCATTACCCTACTCTGATTTGATTGTCAATAAATTAAACTAATTTCCCCAAGCTGAGTCCATTTTTCCTCCTGTTGGTAATTACTGAGTGATCTTTTGCTGTCCTGGTCTTAACCCACGAGTCTTTTATTTTATTTTCGCTCCCTGCACAACTGACAAAGAGTAACTTTGGTGGGTGCCTGACATTCAGGCAGGGCCAAGCAAACAGTTTCTCTGCACAAATCTGTGGATTTGTTTTTTAACCCAGAATACTTGGTTAGAACAAAGATATAATTGTAAATTTTCCCCTATAAAAGTGCATAGGTGATAAAAGATTATTGGCGGGAAAAAAATTAACATTAATAAAGCACAGATAAACTAAAGCAACCAAACCAGGGTTACCCCACCACCTTTCCTTATCTAGTTCTCTTTTATATTTCTGTTTAAAATTTCCTTGTTTAATATTCACTAATCTTTTTCTCAGTTTCTATATTACAAGAGGGAAAGATTGGCCTATTCCTGAAACCTCCAAATTGTTTAACATATTATTTCATTGCAAAGAAAAACAAGAGCAGCTTCCTGATAATTCCTCTAAGTATTATTATAAATTGTGTTCTGAGATATTTGCCCTTCCACATGTAGGCTATATTCAGACTTGAAATGATCAATAGAATACTTGCTTTCATTTTAGTTTCTGATTTTCTTTCATTAATAAAAAGGATTAAAAAAATAAGAATAAATTCTGGAACCTTTTATAACAAGCCCTCTCTGTACAGTTGGATAGATTCCTCTACATCTCGTGAAGCACTGTTTCTCCTATCTATTCAAGAAAAGGGACTTTTTTTTAAATAAGGCCTAACTTCTGCACAATGACTTCATTTAAAAATTACTAGCTTTTTCTCCCTTGCTTATTCTTTAATTATGTTTTGATGCTCATTGACTCTGTTTATCTAAAAATCTTTTTAATTCCTGAAGCCTCATTTTATCCCTTCGTTTCTTAATGGATTTTAAATAAGTCCTTATGCTTTTTACTTAAAATTTGCTGTGATTATGTAAAACTTAACCTGTTTATGTTACATTTTGTCTAGTAGCAGACTTTCAGAAGAGATTGGAAAATTGATCCACTGACTTTCTCACATTTTTCCCTCTAATTTTCTACTGATAAAGGTGCTAGTGAATTATTGTTCTGCAGACATCCTTGTCTGAAAGGTTTGTTTATTCTTCTTAGTTGGTTCAATTAAGGTATTAAGTCAAGCAGTGAATGTAGAACAATAATTTAAGTCTTTCTTTTCTGAAAAGGACAACTAGTTACTCCTTGTATGAATAATCACCAGCATACTTTTTCTTTTCAGCCTCAGTATTTGCCATGTCTGAAGTCAATGCAGAGAAATTGCTCATGCTGAGATTAAGACTGTTTTTAATGTGCTGCCATCTCTACTTAGCAAGAGGAGAAAGCCACCCTTGGCAATGTTTTGAAGATGTGATATCACCTGTTGGATTTAAAAGCTTTTTTATGCAGAGCAACAGGAATATTTTCTAATGAGTAGTTAATGTATATCCATGTTTGAAGGAGGTGGGTGGGGTTGTTGTTTTGTTTGTTTGATTCATTTATTTCCTTTGGCTATGAATTAATAAAGTCTCATGGTGGTTGGTGTCAGTTGTATCCTTATAGGTCAATATATTGTATATGTGTGGTAGGGGGCTTAAATATTTAAAATCAAGAGTTTTGGAGGCTGCACGATTAAGAAAAATGTCAACTAAATAAGATCAGAAGCTTTTAGACCACAGGGCACTTAGATGTGACAAAGGGTTTATTTAACAGCTATTTTTTTCTTCATTATTATTTGTGGAATAATTTTTCTTTTTTCTCTGAGTGGTATTTGTACAAAGAAAAAGATTTTATTTTTCATAGTCTTTATGGTTTTGCTTTTTTGAATGTGAAGACTTTGAATCAATACAATACCTCATCTTCTGGCTTCCAACAGCCTGTGGAAATCCAATATGAAATTCATTTAATCATTTCTGGCCCTCTGGCAATATTCTTACCTTTTTCAATTCCTGTATAAGTGGTGCTCATCACAAAGGGCAGAATTTATCTAATCTAGCTGTCTGGGTTGTCCAGAGAGGTGGTAGATGCCCCATTCCTAGAAAGATTCAAGGTCAGGTTGCATTGGGCCTCAGAAAATTAATCTGGTTGAAGATGGGTCTGCTCATTTTGGGGGTGTTGGAGTAGATTACATTTAAACTTCTGTTCCAACCCAAAATATTCCATGGTTCAATTATGTTTGGTCTGTTCTTCATCAACATTGAATAGATACTCATGATGTACCTTGTAACATCACATTCTGCTTACCCTCCTGTTTGATTTTGATCTTGCTTTCTTGGGTTTCTTGGTCGAGTTGAGTCCCGAGATGTCAGGAAAAGTCTCTTTTTCCCAAGCCCCATGCCAGAAAAGAAGTCATGAGTTGTCTCTGTTCTGCAAGATTCGGAAAAGTCTCTTTTTCCCATGCATTCTTTTCTGCCCTGCAAAGATCTGTGAAGCAGCTCAGAGTGCCAGAACTGACCTCCTCCAAGCCAGAACTGACCTCCTCCAAGGGCGGTGTTAATCCTTTATACTAAGTGTTACATGTTCTATGTTTACAATTAATTACCAATACCTGTTACCTGTGTTAGACAGTGCTTTTCTATTCTAATCCAATCCAAAAGTGCCACCATCACAGCAGATGATGGAGGACAAGAAGAAGAAGAAGGACAAGGACATGCCCAGATCCCTCCATGTTGTCTTCTTGACCCCTATTCTAAAAACCCCAAAATTCTACTTTTCACCCTGTGATAAATTAACTGTCATTCTAATTACACTCTTGTGGCTTGCAACTCCTCACACAAAGTTGGCAGTTTGTCCCATGGACTGAAATCAAAGGCACTGGTACTTTTGACTCTGTGCCAAGGTTCTTGGACCCCTTGCCACAGTCTTGGCATCCAAAGGAATGTCCTGGGTTCTGACATTGCTTCATGTCTTTTTCACAAATAATCTAAATTTCTGGGATGGGTTTAGTTTTGTGTGGTTGAAACTTCTTGGCTCATGGATTTAAATACATTGTTGTTACTCTTATCAACAATACATCAATTTTATGTTTTAAAATAATGATTTGTTATTTCCTCAGACCATTGTTTCTTGTGCTTTTGTCCTGTGCTCCTAATCTCACTTTGCAAGTGTTTTAGGCCTGGCCCACATAGTCATAATGCAAATACTGAAGAATAGATGGGAAAGTATTTCATGTTACCAAGAATAGCTAAATATCAGTCTTTGGTGATGATTAATAAAAGTCTAAAAATTGCTGTTTTATTCACAACAGTTCACAGTCTCAGAATTTTCAAGATTTCCAAAGAGACACCAGAGTGAAAAACATGGTAATTCATCTGTGCTACCCCAAAAGTTTCTTTTTGTGGATTTGACAGTTTTTATAACTAACTTGTCACTCAGAATCTTAACTTTGTTATCTCTTGTTTTATGTTTGCCTCTCCCAAGAAGTACCTTTGCCTAAATGGTTGCTTGTGGTAATGCTCTGAAATGAGCTGTGTGAGTATGTTCCTCATCTTGCTTAAACATGAGACAGGCTAGGAGGTCAAAATGTGATCCTTAGCATTGCCATGGAATGGAACATTCATTGATGGAGCTCTGATAAATCCACCAGGAGCTGTGCTGGACTGGGTAAGGATAATACCTGGTCCCAGCATTTGGTACTTTGTGTTCCTGTTTAAATGTTGATGTTGAAAACATAATAAAGTGTCATTAAGTAACTACTCTTCTAAGTTATCTCTTTTTATTATGGAGTTTGATTGTCTTTACCAGGCTCTACTTTCACCTTTCTTCCAGGGACAGCCTTGATAAATATTACTTTGTCCCCTCTCTCTTTTAATTTAACATGGTCTTTTATTTTTTTCTAAAAACAGTAAATATTTCTTCTTATTTTTATGTGACCGTTGTAAGATGATAGACTGATTTGGGCTGGGACAGAGTTAATATTCTTCATAGTAGCTATAGGATTCTGTTTTGTACTGAAAACTGTGTTGATAACACAGGGATGTTCTAGTTGCTGCTGAGCAGTGCTTACACATTACCAAGGCCTTTTCTGTTTCCCACACCACTCCACCACCAAGATGGGTGGGTGTGCACAAGAATTTGGGAGGGGGCACAGCTGGGACAGCTGTGTCCAACTGACCAAGGGATATTCAAGCTCAGCAATAAAAGCTGGGGAAAGGAGGAGGGGTGTTGGCAGTTCCAGTGCTTGCCTTCCTAAGTCACCTTGATGGTGCCCTGCCTTCCTGGGGATGCCTGAACACCTGCTTGCCCATGGGAAGTGGTGAATATATTCCTTGTTTTAACTTTGTTTTTATCTCACCCACGAGCTTTCTTATTTTTGCCCTTTGCGGTTCTTCTCCTCATCTCAATGGGGTGAGGCAGTGGTAAGCAGAGAGCTACATGGTACATATTAACCCACAAGTGGTGATTAACTGATGCATTCAGTGTTTTTCTTTCAAGTTTTTGTTTATTTCCTTCCTCTTTTTAAAACCTGCTTTTTATACCTTTTCTTATAATTTTCTTCTCTGAAACCTGTTGTCTATCAATTTCATTTAGTTTTATTCTTAATTCATTATGCTATGTTATACATTGGGGTTTTTTCCCTTAACATTTGATAGATAATACATCATGACTTTTATCAGATCTAGTAACTATCCAAGGGGTTCTATTCTCTATATAGTTATACCACATAGAGTTAGTAGTCAACAATTCCTGACTAGTTATTTGTATCTTAATAGTTCTTATTTTTTCTCTCTGAGCTGTTCTAGAATCACTCTCATCTCTTCAAAGATTCTGGGAAAAACACTGATTTTTCATTTGAAAGTACTTATCCATTCACTGTATGGGGTTGTTTTGAAAGAAAACTAGAGGTTCACAGTCTGTGAACACAGTCATTGCCCGGGGCAGAATATTCAGTGTAGATTGATTGCTTGAGTTTTAATTTTCTTGCTATTCTTTTTCCAGAGTACATTACCATATTTCCAGTTTCCTTTATTTTTGCTTGCATTGGTATCCCTATGTTTGCATAAATCCAGGTATTAAGCACAGGAATTGGTTTGTTATCTTTTAATCAAAACAAAATATCTAGAAAAAAGCACCTTAGTTTTCATTTATCATCATCAAGATCTTCATGATGATGCTGGCTATCTGAACACAGAGCATAAATGAAAAGACATTCTACCTTTCCATCCATCTCACCTACTGTATTGATGAGTATGTTGTGTTCTAAGTGATCTCTGTAGGATGAACAAAACACTAAACATTAGAACAAAATTGAAGAAAAATAATGTAAAAAAAGGAAAAACAAAAGGAATAGATAATTATAGCAAGCTTAGGATAATTAGTATTGTTTTTTAAGTGAAAACTACCAAGATTCAAAAGATTGTGCTTGGATTTTTTTTCTTCAGAAGCTTGCTGACCTTGTCTTTAAGCATGATATATTTGGAATATCATCCATTGTATGTCTTTACAGTGAAGAGCAAACTAAGAAACTGGTGATTCACAAAAGTAATGATAAAATCTCTAAAATCAAAGTAATCCCTATGAGTTCAATAGAGTTCTTCTTACAACTAAAAATTTAAAGACTATGAGGCTAAAACTCATAACTAATTATAGTATACATCAGACTTTAGGTAATAGGAAAGATATTTATAGCCAGGATAGAGTACTTGAAGAGGAAAGATGAACAAACATTTGGTAAATGTGGCAATGATGCTGACAGAGACAAGAGACTGAACAGCAAAGGGCAGAGCTACAGTGGATCCTAAAGACAAGAGAAGGTTTGAACCTCTTTTTAATGAAAAAGAACCAGTCAGGAAAAGCCTAAAGACTGAGCAGGATATGGGAGTGGACATGCACAGGGAAGAACAGAAGCATCCTAGGTGAGCCTAGTTTGTGGGTCTGACTGGCAATGTCTATGTTTCTGTCACCAGTACAGATTAATATCTAAAAAGGGGGTATGGAGATCTTACAGGAAAAAACAAACTTAGATTTGACCACATTGGGCTTAAGCTGAGGGGAAAACAGCATCATGTTTTCTGATGAAAACAACGTAAGGACCCCAAAGGCTACAGAGTGTTCATAAAGGAGTACTGAAGGTAAAGAAAAGGGCATGGGTTGTCTGTTTCATGAGGCAGAGATCATCTTTTCATTATGCTAATATATTGTGCCTAATACATTTGCTTATGGCAGGAGGCATAACACTGTCACAGAATCAATTAAAATATCTATTTGAAATTAAATGAATTTGAATTTAAACCTCTATGTTTGCTTTATATTAGTTTAAATAAAAAGCCTTACACTTATTTCAAATGTATTGGAGACACTAAAAATTTCCTGTAGCCTGTGGTAAAGTCATTAAAAAACATTCTCACAGTTACCGTCTAGTGATTTTATGGAAAATTCAAAATATGCTAATTTCTTTTCTTCCTTTATGTCTTTGCTCTAAAAGTGCATCAATTTCATTTGTGGTACTATTTTCACCTTTTGCTACAACCTTTCATAAGACATTGAAATACTGTAACAGAATACCAATATATCAGTGCTCTGCTCTTCCTTATAATAAGTGCAATGTTTGACAAACACTTCTTTGAGTTTTCTGCATTGTGTGTAAAGCTTAGGTGACATACCAAGACTTGCTTTGCCACTAAAAACTCTGATTAAGAGTAGAACTTTCAAGACAAGCAGATGGCAGTTTCCATGATGATTTAGTGGAATGTTTTCATTCATTCTGCCTAAAGAGAAGTTCACACAGGTTACCACAGTGGGTCCTCTTACAACTTCCCTGTCCCACAGGGATCAGCAAAGCATTCCAGGATCAAAATCTGGCAGGTCAGCACAGATCTTTCTAGCCTTGTGGTGCTCAGTCCAGGGCCAGGATTTTGGGTTCACTTAGGGTGTCTTTGGTATATTTGTTTTCTATTCTTCAGTTTCCAGGGCTATTCTTTCCCTCAGCTCTGCTGTCATGCTGTCACCCTGAATCCTGTGTCCAAACCTGGGGGCCTCAGCAGAAGGATTTGGACCTGTAGGAACAAATCCAGAGCAGAACCACCAAGATGATCTGAGCACCTGTACTGTGAAGACAGGTTAAGAGAATTGGGGTTGCTCAGACTGAAGTAGAGAAGTCTCAGGGAGATCTTATAGCAGCCTTCCACTACCCAATGGGGGCTACAGGAGAGAAATGGAAAGGGACTTTTAACAGGAACATGTAGTGAATTCCTACTGGTAAGACCAATATCTTTTACTAGAGCTTGTCTTCAGCCTTTTGTCATGGAAACCTGGGTTTATTACACACACAGGGCTTTAGTTTTTAAAGTCATTCCTCAAATTAATATCATCACACTTATTTTGTTATCCAATACATTTTTCACAAAGTTTATTAAAACATACATTCTGTCATGTTGTATGGCTGCATCACAGCTCTGTGTTCTGGCATTAAATATAGTTCAAAATGTTCCATATAAGTAATGGGAAGAGAAGGGCAGGGAACTCAGCCAACCATCTGAAACCTCTGAAGTTTAGGTTTTTTGGTAGAGATTTCAGATTTTGATAGGCGGATTTTTTCTTATTTTCCATGTTTGGTAATTTCACATAAAAGGATCACCATAACATAGATAATACAGACAAATTTGAGGAGTTCAAATCTGCCTATAGAATGTATTGAATAAAAACAATGGGTTTTTTATTCAAGGGCAATTTCAGTGCAATATTGTGTAAAAATAGTTCTATTATTTAAAGAAGAAATGAAAAAAACATACCATTCAATAACAATGAAGGATGTACAAAGATAAATTCAAGGCTGTAGGAATAGTTATTTGTTTGCAGTATGTATGTTGGTTTTGTGCCTTGTTTTTTTTCTTTCTTTCTTCTTTTAGTTCCTGTTCAATGTTTACTTTCAATTATTGCTGCCTACAGGAGATCAGCTTATCTCTGACAATAATTTTGCTGGAACAAATTGAATAATCAGTTTGAAGGGGAATAAATTGTTAGGCCCTACCTTTTTTCCTCTTTGGAGGCTACAGAAGAGTGTAGTTGAGTTTAAAAATCAGCAAAACGACATTAAAATCTGCTGTGATTAACATTTGGAATCTATCTACATGAAGAGATATGTCTTTCATCTGTATTAATGAGCTGTGTAACTGTCAAACAACAATTGATTTGGGCTTAAAGAACTGAAAAATCAAACATGCATACAAAATAAGTGATATGCCCAAGTCACAGAGGCAAGCAGTGATAGGGCTCCTGGATCCAAACCTTTTGCCTAATGCAATGCCTCACTTGAACAAATTAACTAAAATGACAGTTGTACCTAGCATCTTCACTTTAGTACTCTTCGTGTCTTCATATATTACCTGTAGTGAATAATATCTTTTTATTGTAATATATTAAAACATTTTTATAGAAACATACATAGGCAAATATACAAGCATAATACGGGCAAAAAAAGTATCTGATGGTAATTGAATAGACAGTGGTCTGTTATTTTTCTACCTATACATTTCTGCTGTCTACTAAGTGCAGATAAGTATAGTTATATTAATATTTTCAATACAGAAATCATAGTTCTGTATTTATTTTATTTTATTAATATACCTGTAAAAATTAGTATTTCTTGAATTTGGATGTATCTTTTTCACTTTGATTATTCTAGGTCTCTGTTTCTTTTAGGCAAGTTGAAAATTAACACAAATTATTACTTGTATCTATGATTAATGGAAGGAGTGGTTTTGTACTATGTTTGTAAAACCAGATCTGATTATATTGAGGTCATTGCAATACATAGTTCATAAAGGGATCATGAAACCAAGGTAAATGTAACTGATGTGTTTCCTTGTATTAGAATATTGCAACACAGAAAAAGAATATAGTACTTTGGTTAATGGAAGGTGAGTTTCTTTGCCAGCATTAGTCAAATATTAGTCACAACTTTTCCAAACTAGCAGCCTTGTATACAGTACTAATAGTCTGCCTTTTTTTATTGGCAATCATTTCTCAATAAATTAAAGTTATAGAGAATTCAAAATTATGTGAAATTATTTGCTGTACCCTGTTAAATTACAGCTCTCCTATTTGGCATGGCTCATTAAAGATTAATAGTGGGGCATTTTCTCTTTTTAGACTTCAGTTCAGTAGTTAAATCATGCCAACAAAAAAGTGTTTTTAAGTAAAGGTAACACACCACATATATTTTCAGTTCAGAGTATGTTCTTGAATGAAAGGGGAATTAATTATTCATATGATCCTGATGTGGGATTACTTCTATTTTCTATCATGGAGATGAACTAATTCATGGTTTGTAATGGTAGTTTCATTTAGTCTGAGTTTTCCCTGCTTGTCTATTTTCTTTTCACTCACTATTGCAAGATTAATTCTCAAGCAAATTTGTGATTTATGAACCTCTATGAAGTCCAAGATATAGAAGAGTAAAAATTCCTCCAAATAGCATGCAATTCAGATTACATATATATATATGTACATATATATGTATATATTTATTTATATTTATATAGCTACATGCAGAAAGTTCCTGAACTGTTAGGTAGTGATTCAGAACCTGGATTACTTTTAAAGTGCAACAATGTACAGGCAGTTGACTCATCACAGTTGCTCGAAATTAATGGTGCTTTCTAATTAAGTATGTGCTAGGTATCTAATCCAGCTATTGTGTTCACTGAAATACAATGGCTCTTGTCTCTGCTTTGAAGTACTAATGAAGAAGAATATAAAATAACAGCCTATTTCTCTGAATCACAACTTCAGCAATTAGTACATTTCATTTCCATCCTTTGAGTGACTCTTCTCATTCCAGGCTCCTGATTAAATGTTTAGAATGTGTAGACTGAGATCACATTGGATTTCCAGTGACGACTTATCCTCACAGTTAAGATTTCTGCCATCCTGACCATTCCTTGTCACCTGATGTCATCTAACCTACATGATCAGTACAGCAGTTCTGGAACTGTGGACTTGAGGGAGGAGACTTCCTGGATTCACCTCATCAAATGTTTTTAAATGATACTATATATTTATAAATTACTAAAAATAAGTGACAATTTTGTATGCAACTACATAAGATTTTTAGTTCAGAGCTCAAAGATGATGGCTGGTCTGGACCACAGTGTTTTCTTTGAATGGCCAAGAACCAAAATGGGACAAGGAAAGAAGAGAGAAGACAGAGGAACATGTAAGTATTGAAAAAAAAAATCACATGAGAAAATACACAACCTAGAGCCATTACTAGGTCTAAAACCTCTAAAAAGTAGCTATTTCCGGGATGACTTCAGGCAAATATGGCTATGGGCATCATGTGGAAAGAAAGCATGTTCATTGCACCCTTTGAGGAGAGAGAAGGGGATTGATCTTGGATATAATTCTTACAAGGGAGAAGACATCTTTAGGTTGAATCAATCAGTTTCTTCAGTGTTTTCTGCTATGTCACATACTAGTCTTTGTGCTACTTTAAATGACTGTAGTCTATCTCTCCTCAGAATATAAACACTACTCCAAATAATAATCTGTATGATTCACACGTGGGGTGCAGGTTAGAAACAAAGTAATATGATAGTTGATGGTATAGAAGTAGCTAATTAAACTAGCATTAACAAAATAAAAAGCCTGCAAAATGCAGCTATGTTAAAAAGTAAGAAAATCCTACATTGCTCTATTTTCTTTTGTGGTGACAGCTTCGAGATTCATTATTTCCTTTACTAATTCTGACACCTACCTGCAACCTCTGTTGTGATCCTACTTTTTACAATTTACTTTGAACCTTCAAAACTGAATTTTGGTAATTGTCTGTTACTCTTTTTACTACCAAAGTCCCTTTTCCTATTGTAAATTGCTGCTAAGCTAGAGGGACATGGGAAGTTCCTGTTCAAAGCCCCAGCCAACATGATCTGGAACACTTGAAATGATGGGACACCCACAACACCTCTGGGCAACCTATTCCAGCAACTCACTAACTCTCATTGTAATAATTATTTTGTATGTCCAAATAAAAGCCACCCTCTTTCAGATTAAAATCTGCCACTGCAGATTTAGAAAACTGTTTAAAGTTCTGAAAGGTTGCAACAAGCTTACTCCAGAATCTTCTCCAGGCATCTCCCTCCCTCTCTGCCGGTCCTAATCAGAAAAATGTTCCAGCTCTCTGAACACTTTTGTGGCCCTCCTCTGACCCATTCTAATAGGCCCATGTCTTTCTTGTACCAGGGACCCCAGAGAGAAAAAAGTACTCCACGTGGGGACTCACCAAAATGGAATAGAGGGGCAAGATCACCCAGCTTGACCTGCTGGCCACTCTTCTCATGATGCAGCCCATGAAACGATTGGCTTCCTGGGCTGCAAGCACACATTTTTGGCTCATCCATCAGTATCCTCAGGTCTTCCTTACAAGGCTTACTACCAATTGTCTAGTCTGTATTAATATTGGACATTGGCCCAGACTAGGTGCAGGATCTTGCACTTGACCTTGCTGAACTCCATGAGATTTCATACAGATTCATTTCTCAAACATGTCCCTCTTGCATCCTGTCCCTTAAGTGAATGAACTGCACCACTCAGCTTAGTGTCATCAGCAAACTCCCTGCAAGTGCACTCAATCCCACAGTCTCTGTCTCTTCTGAAGGTATTAAGTAGTATCATTTCATCACCCTTGAAAGACACCATCCCTTCTATGTTTTCACTTCAACATGCAGTCATTGACTATAACTCTTTGCATGTGGCTATCCAGCCAATTCCTTACTCACTTAACAGTTCATCCATCAAACCAATAGCTCTCCAATTTAGTAGCAAATGTTTTGGGGGACTATATGAAAGGCCTTACAGAAGTCCAGGTAACTCTTCTCTTTGATGTAGTCACTTTACCGTAGAAGGCCACCAGATTAATCCATCACCATTTTCCATGGAGCCATGTTGGCTGTCACTAGCCACCTCCCTTTCTTCCATATGTTTTGACATATCTTCCAGAAAGACCTGTTCCATGTTCTTACTGCTCTTAAAACTATTTAAATAAAGGGTTTGGTTCTCATATGTAAAACATATTTTTTTTTTTTATTAAATGCAGGTTTTATGTACTGGGAAAAGGCATGCTGATAGCAGAGGTATAGCTTCAAATATTCATCTAGTGCAACAATAGGTTCAGCTGAGACTGACAGGATTTAAAGCCTACTTTGCCTAAGAAAGCAGGCCAGAAAACCAACAGTGAACACCTAATAGAGAGAGAACATAAAAAGAAGATAGGATACTCTTACATTTTTTACATCCCAAACAAGATACACAGATACTTCAGTCTGCAGACTGTTATAATTGTCTGAAAATTTCAAACCTGTCACTGTCACAAAATATGCATGATGCTTGAAATAATCTTTATGAGTATTAGGAGAAAGGTATTAATATGAGACTAGTTAACTGGCAAAGGTTCCTGCATAAGAATAAGAAATCTACGTTATTTTTATATCCGCTTTGTTCTCAATTATCATTGAGAAAATAGCTGGCTGGCATAAAACTTCAATATATCTCTGTGGTCCCAATACTAAAAGTAAGTGAGAAATTGTCTTTAAAGGGAAACTAGGGAGAAAAATTCACAAACCAAGCAACCTTTCTACTATAACCAGCTAACAATTAGAATCATTAAATCAATTACATCATTGTAGGAGATTGTAAAAGTGATTATTATTTCTTGTGTTAAAAGGGCAAAAAATTCTGAAAAAAACCTCAACTTGTTTTGATTGAAGTAAGATGCTGTGCTTTCAGAAATAAGCACTTCTGGCATGGTGTGGAGAAGAAAAGAAAAGAAATTAAAAAGCAGAAAAGAGAGAAAGTAGATTCAGGAAAAAGAAAGTGAAGAAGAATGTAACTTACTGCCCAAGATTTTCTCCTTCTCCCTAATCTTAAAGAAATAAAGTAGGAAGATGAAAAATGTTTGTAAGCATGATACATACATCTGCAGAAAACAGTCACAATGAATTTCAGCAAGTTTCTCTAAGTGCAACAAATTCAAAATCTCTTCTCTTACATTGTTTTACTCTTATCAATGGAGAGGCTCCTCCCAGAGATCAAAAATATTCCTAGTCTGAGAGACCATTTTCATTCATCAGATGTTAAAAGTGAAAATGTTACTGTTAGAAGCCTACATATAGGGGCTTTTCCTTGTAATAGAGGTATTTTCATGATTGACACAAGTAGCATGTTCAAGGAAATGATCATATTTTTATTTTCTCTGTTTCTTCAGTATGAAATGAGTGTAAAACAAGTGTAGTCTTTCATCATTCTCTTCCTCCTTCAGAAATTGATCAACTCAGGAAATATTAATATTCTGTCTTTTATCTAAGGCATTCCAACTACAGTTGTGTAGTTAAAACTGTGTTTTCAAAGAAATAAATATCTTTTCATTATCTAGACTTTCAGTCGCATAATTAATTTTTAAAAATAACCAACTAACCAAAATATTTGTTATATAATCACATGTTTATTATCACATGTGTGAACAGATCTTTTAGCCTATGAGAGGGTTTTTAATGGGAAGTGAATAACTGCAACACTAAATCCTGCTTGCAAAGACAATCTCATGACTAAGTAAAATTCTGGGAATCCCTCAGCAAATCAATAAACATAAAGTTTTTTGGTTCAGTTACTTGTATTTCTGCAGCAGTTACAGCAATGTCAGGAAGTAGAAAAAGAATATGGACTAATGTTTGCTTTTGAGTACTGAATTTTCTGTCTGATGGAGCTTGAAACTATATATATGCAAGTTTCTGCTATGTTCCAGGGAGCAAAACTATGAAGGAGCAGGATATATTACTGATAAATAAGTAAATACACAAACACACATATATAGCAGAGCATTGCATATGTCAGTCATTGTCTGCTTTGTGGTTACATATTTTGTATTCCTGTGTATTAGGAACTTAACATGTGAGTGCAATGAATACTTGTGTCTGCCCTTAACTCAGGCTGTGGAAAGACTCAAGACTAGCTGTCAGGAGAAATAGATAAGGTAGTGAAGAGGGGTCAGAGAGAAGACTACTAAATGCACAACAGCAAAATTGACTGTTAAAAAAAAAACAAACAACAAATCCTGCTGTTCTCTTCTGGCCAGACTCTTCAAGCTTTACTCAAGATAAGCAATGCTTGCTTGCCTGAGTCTATTAAAATCTATTCAGTGCAGGGCCTTGAAAGTAGCAATCTTGGAAAATGAAACTTAGTAAAGTATTAAAGGTTTGCCATTAAGGGTTTGGAGAGACAAGCAAATAGTAAAAGTCAGCAGGCAAGGAAAAAATCTGCAGTTGGCTGCAGCTTTATGGATAGATTACCAAGCTGGTCTGAACAGCTGGCAGCAAGGATTGCTTCTGTTGGGAGAATGAGTGTGTTACATACCAAAGATGTATTCCCTGCATACGTATGTTTGTTTATATCCACCAGCAATAGGAACCCAATTACTCTTTACCCAATTGTGACTGAAATAAAAGATAATTTCTTTGCTTTGCAATCTGCAAGGCAAAGAACTGTTTACCCAGCAAATTGCACCTTCAAACACTGCCATTGACAGTTACTTCTGGTCTTTCCCAGCTTCCGATATTTAAACCTCATCTTTTTGCCATTCAAATAAGTAATGTCTGCAAAGCTAAGTATCACACTCAATCAGGCTCCTAGATATAAAGAGGAGTAATATTTAGAGCAATAAATATTACACAGATTACACTATGCCAGCTGCATAAAACTGAACAGGCAGTGCATTGAGATTTGTGCTGGCCATTTACTAAGAAATGGGCTTTTTAAACCAGGATGCTCGGTTCTCATTTACCCAGAAAGTGTGGCATAACTTTTTGTATTTGTCATATGCTCACTATGTTAAAAATTAGGACAACTGGAACTAAAATGAATTAATCAATTCATATGTCCAAAGCCTGTGTTCAAACTAACTCTGATCTGTTATTTGCCTTGGATGATTATTTTACTGCTTCCAGCTATCTTTGATACATAAGAAGACTTAAATGTTCCTTTCATTAAGCCTGAAACTGTTTGACAAACCCATTAGCTTCAGCAAGCTTTTTGACTCACTTGCTGACAGCAATTAGGACTCCCAAAAAGGTATCTGAATAAGCCAAAACCCCAAGAGTTTCATAAGGTGAGAAGATCCTGAGATTTTTTTTTAACTAAAATAGAGCTTAAAATCTCCTGGAAAGAAAATCAATCTAAAATAATTAAAACTTCTGTTCTTTCACTCCAATGAAGATTCTATTCCGTTGCTAAGCACCTGATTTGAACAGAGGAATTTGGAGTGTATCTCCCTACTCTTTCATCTCCTTCAGGTGAAATTTTCCCATTATCATCGAATTTACATTCATTTTTTTCAAGTTCTCTTTCAGAGAAACAGTTACTGGTTTATTAGGTTAGATAAAGAGATTTATGTCTTTAATGTCTTTAACTGACATTAAATACCCTTGTCTGGGCACTGCATCTGTATTCATGTATATTCATGTATTTGCTCAGAATGAATACACAACCCATAACTTAACTCTGGTCTTTATCAATTTGAGCAGAAATAATGCATAAATCCAGAACTTTCCCTTTGAAATCTTTTAGACACTGTATATTTGACTGTAAATTTATTTCATTTTAAAAAAATGAAACTAGTTTTATATAGACTGCAGAAAAATGTTATGACAACTATACAGAAAAGATAAACTGAGAAGAAATAGCAATAAAAATATCATCAACATATCATCAATTTTAAGATTTAAAAAGCTCAGGTAGAACCTGCTAGTAAATGGAAAGAATATTTTTATCAGGTTTATATTTTGTTGTCAGAAATAATTAACATCAGATATGCTGAATTAAACTTAATTTTACCTATCCAAAAATCAATTGTTTAAGTACACCTCTCAAGTCTTTCTTTGCTTTTTGACATATAAGGAAGTTGAGTAAGTATTTATTTGTCTTCTAAAGTGTAACCAGAAAAACTCTGCCCACTGCATTACAACCTGCATAACATTTCTAGCTTCACACAAGATACTCACCCCTTCTAATTCTTCATCAATTTCACCATTACTCTTTTTAGACCAATTTCATGATGTCAGGGTTATTTTAAACAAAACAATAACTTAAGCTATTATGCTTGGACTCCTTTCAGCTGCTTCCAAAATGTGCAATTAAAGCAATGTGTTAGTCATTAATTGGCTTGAAATGCAAACAGGCACCAACTTAAAATTGCTCTAAAATAAAAACAAACAAAAGTGGAAAATTAATTGTAATTTATAATTCATTATTGTTGCTAATGCATCTTTTATAGGCTAGATTCTCGCTGGAGCCATTGGCAACAAAACAGCTCATTAACCACTGAACATGACCCCTGGGAACACTGGTAGTCACAGAGACATCAGCTCCTTTATGTTTTTGTTTCCACCTACAAAATCCTTTGGATATGCAAGTTACTACAGCTGCAAATGTGTGTCACAGCCTTTGTGTCTGCACATTAGAAGCTCCAAAGACTGATCTCTTGCAACCAGGCCAAAAGGCGCCAGAAATGAAGGTGTTATTATTTTAAAAACAGAAGCTTCAAAAGAGACAGCTGGCATCTCAGACAGAAGTCACTAAGGTTTTCATTCTCATATAGAGGAGGCTAAATTGATTAATAATTATGGGATGACTTATTCTGCTCTAATTTTCAATGGCTGGGTACTCAGGTCATTTAGAATGGTTTATGTTTTGTCATATAAAGTCTGTATCAAGACTTAGAAGGTATAACTGACAGTCATTCGTTCCCACCTCTGCTTTTTCTGCTCTCTGTACTACAACAGCCATTTCACTGTCTATCCAGTGAATTATTCAGGGAACAGATCCAGCTGAAAACTATCCCAGCAAAAACACAATGGCTATTTTTCTTTGGGATCAGTCATCCTGGTATGCCAAGAAGAAAACCAAAACTCTGCTGGTGTCGATCTGAGGGTCAAAAAAGTAAGGTCTAAATGATTAAAAATTTATTAAATTGTAACCAAAGAGAACAGTAGCAAAGTTTGGTCATGATTTTACAGAAAAGATTCTGTTTAGGAAGGTGTGATTATAGAAAAATAAGTTATTAATGAAGAAAAAAATTTAAGTTGTAACAAATCCCAAAACCTTAATTCTATGAGTCTATTGCTTTCATAGTTGCTTCAATAGGAACATTTTTTTAAAAATTTCTTTGTATTGGTATGAGGTGAAAAGTAAATTTCAAATAAAGTAGATAGATAATCACAACTACTTTATAAAAATTGGAAGATCTAAAAAAATGTTTTTCCATGTTGCCTTGTATGCAGTCACATTAACATGACTGTCACCACTCAGTTGAAACTGGAGTAGCATAAGCAGGCAAAGTGCATTTCTGCTTTTCATCCCTTAACATTAGATTTATGATTTAGTAATAGCCAGAGCAGTGCTTTTGCAAAGCATGTCCCAAAGACAGTAGCAGGTGACCCAAAGGTATAATCAAAATTAACCAACACATGATGAATTTTAAATATGAAAGGTTTTGAAAAACTGCTCTAGGCTTATCTGTACTTCAATAATTCTTCATGGAAGACATGCACTTTATGTTATCTGTGAGTGGAAAATCTTCAAACAGAAAAAAAAGAAAAGCAAAATCTGTCAAATAAATTAACAGTTAAGAATTATTTGTTCAGCTCTAATTTTACCTTACTAATTTAACTTTATTAAAAACATGCAAGCATTTTCAATTTATAAAAAGTGAATTGAGCTCACAATAATAATTAATCTGATCTAAATAAATCAGCTCAAGTGCTGTGATGTAGGAAAATATTTTTTAACAAAAGCCATTCAAATTTCAGAAGGATATCTGTGTTTTAAAATATGCTTTAATCCATTGTATAAATTCACATTCAGAAGACACATTGAGCATACTTTGTGAGGCTCTTAGCAAAGTAGTTAGACTTTATTTTTTTGAAGTTGTGAAAGCATTCTTAGCAAAGCAGTTGTCTGCTTTGATCTAAGAGTTTTAAAATTAAATATTTTTTTTTCTAAACTGATTTTTATCCACTGAAAATTATTGTGCATTTCTTGTAGATAACCTATCACCTCCTAAAAGAGGTCCCTAAGGTGAGAGAGCAGACATTATTGTTTCCATCTGTTCTCATTCAGTAAGGTAGGGTTTTTGTAGAAAAAAAAAAAAGCATAAATTCACTGAAAGGAGAGATGAATAAATATTGTAAAAGTCATTTACATTCAAAACATTTCAGTATATCTTATTTTAATTTTTAACAGCAAGAACTGTTTTGTGTATTCCTCTTGTAATACATCAGATGCAGAGAGTGGCTAAATTCAAAGACAAAATAGGTTAGCCTGAAATTTTTGTAAATTTGATCCTATTCTGAGCTTCTATGAAAAAAGAAGGCTAGGTGAAAATGTTACAAGAAAGGAAACAAAAAACAGCTTTTGCATGGATGCTGAAGGCCAAAGCCAATAAATGTTTAATGACTCTGCTAAAGAATTTGTTGTCTCGTAATTTCTCCAGAAGGTGACTTATTTTGAAAGGTATTCATCCCCCTCCTAAATATTTTGTGTGGATTCAAGTCCACAAAGCACCTGCCACCTACCATGAAGAATGTTATCTATCTCCTCCTTTAGAAGGTTGTTTCATGCTGTGCCTCAGGAGAGTTTTTATATGAGATCAATAATATTTTTGAACTTCTGAGTGATTAAGAAATGTGTCTGAATTGCTCTCAGGGACAGATAAATATAACATTTATGGGAATAAAGAGATAAATATAGTAGAGATGAAATGTAACATAGCATCTAGAAAAAAGCAATGTCAAGGTTGGTATGGCTATATTTCGTCTTCCAGACATTTTGGTTTATTGGAAAAAAATCGTGGGCTGCATTCACCTCAATCCCCAGAACATAGAGACTCACACAAACTACGCTTTTTTAATCCTTTCTTGAATAAAATGAAAATGCAGAGGAAAACAATTTCAGACACATCACCAGTAAAGCAGGTAAAGAGACCATGAGGAATGCAGGCTGCCATACCCACAGGCTCACTGCCACCTGTATAAATCCAGCCTCCATCACTCAGATCCATCTAAACAACTTTCTTGAAAAGAAACTTAGCAGCTTTATTGTTTGAAAGGAGCAAAGTAACAATATTTTTGGGCGTGATTTAAGGGAATCCCTTTTCCATTGCCAAGATGCCTTGTTTTTAGATAAATGTATAGGTATGAAATAGATTTGATTGAAAACAGGAAGTAACAAAATGCAGTCAGGAAATGTTAACAGTGAAAACATCACTAATCAAAGGGCTTTGTCCATTCCAGGTGTTGGCCACAATGGTGAGTGATGATAACAGCAAATACATTGAGGAAGAATGTGATTCAAATTGTCCAGGAGTAAAAGGAGACAGGGGAAAAAAGTAAAAGGAGACATTATACATGGAAGTTAGGGACAGATAGCAAATAGATAAGGAATAGGAATTTCTGTGCCTGTCCACACTGCTCTTAAAGAGATAAGAACATGGAGTTGCTTCCAGACAATATATTTCCTTTCTGTGGTCCCCAGGACATTCTTAATACCTTGGAAAAAGTAGTATGTTAAAAGTACACTGATAAACCTGGCCTATCCCTGAAGGCTGACAGCTTTTGCACAATAATGATCTGAAACAAATAATTCATTTGATATTTGAAGTGAATTAATGGAGCAATGACGTACTCCAAACATAGTTCAAATAATTTCTCTGGGTTAAGACATGGTCTCTAAACCGTTTCTCCTTGAAAATAGTGTGGGGACAGTAGAGTCTATATATCTTGGGAAACTAAATATATTCATGCTACTTTGTGATCAAAGCATGCCATGAGTGTTGAATGCCAATTATTTCAGGCAGTCAGCACAGTGTGATCCACCCTCATTACTCTGCCTCACTGCAGAAACACACAGGGCAGGGTATTAGAATTCACTTGTCTGGATTATTTCACTCTGGTTCATGATACTCCCACTGGCAGGTCCCAAATTAGGAAAGTAGCAAATAAATATTCAAAAAGCAAATTTTAAAAACAGAGCAAAACTATATTTTAAAATAAACTGTATAGGAGAAAAACAGCTTCAGATCTTGTTACTGTAAAAGTAGAGAGATTTTCTAAGCTTTTTCTAAATTTCAACAAACATCCACTATTTCAATTTGCCACATAGATTAGGTTACTAAAGACACAAAAAAAGGGTAATCTTCAGTGCAGATTTCAGTTCTGCCTAGTCCTTTGCTGACTAAATCTTGTTTAATTCTAAATTAAATGAGAAGCCACAGTAAATCAAGTCCAGTATTCCTGTCTTCTCCCCTACAGATATAATTACATGCCCCTTAAAGAGATCACTCTATCCATTGCCAAAATGGGAAATATTTATGGGAGTGAGAAAGTGGAAGACTTCTTATACAATCACAGCATGTGGTAGCAAAAGCTTAGTGGCTTAGAAGAAAAAGGGAAAATTTACTGGAGGTGGTTATGCAATTCCACCCGTGTAAATTCTAAATGATACATGTGCCTGCTAGGCCTTATAAAACAATCTCTCCAGCCATATCCTTTACTCTGAATTCACTTAGGATCCTGTTGGACTGGTAGAACATCTTCAACCACAGCAGCAGCAGATTTCTTGTGAAAGAAATAAAATAATCTCTGATACAGAGAGTCATTCTTCATAAATTAGAAGAAAAAGTAGTTCTGCAGTACCAAGTGTTGGCATAAGTAATTTAGAGGTCCATGCAAGTGTGGCCGCAAAATTTCTGAGTGCCAAGTGCTCAATTAGGGGAAATTAGTATAGTGGCTAGATTTCTATACTGATTTCCCCCCTATTTTCCTCCTTAATTGATTTAGTTCTGTTTGGTCTGGAACACAAATTTGAATGTTCTATGCCCTTGAATAGGGAACTGCCATTCAGTAGAGAGAACAGATCATCCATCATACTCTGAGTAATAATGGCAAAACTGAACAACACCCTGGGCTATAAAAAGAGATTTGCCAAGAACGTTTTCTGAAAGTGATGAAAACTGGAGTGAATAGAAATTGAGGCTTTCTTACCTTATCAAATTTACATTTTGTGCTGATGAACTTCCCAGACATTCAATAGCATGGCTTGCTGGCTAGGCATAGCAGCTGCAAGCTCTTTTTGGGAATAAGAGGCCAGGAAAGATGAGCTGTAAAATTATAATGGAAATAAGTTTTTAAAAGAAGAGGAAATAAAACAATTGCTATTGATTATTACACTAAATCTTAATTTGTAGCTTTAAATCATTGTTGTCAGGGTAATGCTGTGGAAAAAAAGAAGAAAAAGTACCCCAGATGGATTTATTTAATGATTCTATCTGGATAAGAGGTATTTTAATCCATTTGTAGACCTGTAGTGTGGTTTTTGTCTGCTCTTACATGTGCACACAGAAGAAAATATTTATAAGTGGTATATTTGAGAATAATGGAAAAGAATAAACTAAGGAAGAGAAAATGTAAAAGGGATAATAAGAGCAACTTCTGGATCTCATTTTATCCCAACATAAACAAGTCAGCATAGGGAGTATTTGAAGGAAAGTTGTAGTAGATAGTAAAAAAAACCCAAACCAACAACAAATCACCCACAACAAACAAACAGCACAGCAGCATTTTCAAGAGTTATTAACAAAGTTAGGAGCCTGGATTGTCTCTCCAAATATGACATAAATGGTGGATCAAGGCTTGCAATAGACTTGGGACTCAGAAATACCAGTTTATTAACTTTTCGTCTGTTGCAGTAAAAATCTCAGTCTGTTGAAGAGCCAAAGTGAGTGTGTTAATATAGTAAAAAAAACCCAAACCAACCCAGGCTCCTATGACACGTGATTATTTGTCAATTTACCATGGCATAATTGCACATCTGAGCCGCACAGTTTTTTCGAGTATTTCTAAAAATGTAAATTAGATTTGTAATTCTCTTAGGACACCTAGGAATATTTCACTCTTTTGGACTTGTGAGAAATTCTGCCTCTTTTACCTTTCCTACCTAATATGACGATGGAATGTCACATCAGGCACCAGTTATTTCTCAAAATGTAAAGATCCTGCCTAAAAAAATCCTGAAATCACATTTATGGCATATGCTCTTACATAAACAACAGAATTGCTGACTAATTCCTTATTCCAATTAATAATCTTGGAGTTGACATATCTCCTTAAATGTGAGGTGGTGTAAATGGAAGAGTGTCCTTCAATATTTATGGTTTTTCCTGTGTCAAAGGCTCACTGTAATTTGTCGTGGTTCACTTCACATTAGAACATCTCTGAGAAAGTTTATTGAAAAATCAACCTGATACTTCATGTAGTTCTAGAAAAAAAATCTATTCTCTAGTCTTTTCAAAGTCCTAAGCTATAAAACCAATATAAATCTTGACATAAAGAACAAAATTATGGACATTTTCTTGTTTTGTGGGATGTAGCTTAGCCTAATGGGAAACTTCCCTGTAATTTACTTATATTGACTATTTCTTTCATCTTTTATCTCTGATATAAAGATGGACACTTATTTGTCAGGAAAAAATCTGGAGTATCTGGAGTATCATAAAATAGAAGAAGAAACGGAAAATATCTTAAATGGATTATACCCTACCTTTAAGCTAGTGCTTATATTGGTGTGCTACAACACAATTAGAATATAGAGATGCAAGTTTTGAAAGAATTGACATTAATTTCCTATTGTATTATTTCTCTAACCATGAAGAAAGACAGATGCTTTTCTGTGGGAACTCTGGGTAAATGTTGCATGTGGATAAGTGGTGGCATTTTAACAGCTGCTACTGCTCCAAAATGTTTTTCATTTCTCCATGGATGGTGCTCCATCCTATCAGTGATTTATTTTTCTACCTACGTCTACAATTCCAGTACTGTTGTGTTTTGAATCACATGCAACTGTTCAGACACCTGCATCTGTATGCTAAGTATAACAAATGTTCAGTATAAACTAAGATCAAAAAAATCCAAGGAATATATCATTGAATCTTCATTTAATTAAAAACTTCATATGAAAGGGGAAGTATTTTCTAATTTTATTCTTGCTATCAAATTTTTACATTATTTTAAGTGTACCAGTCAGAAGGAGGAACTTTGTAGCATTAAAACTGTACTAAAATCAAACATAAAAATACAAGACATAAATTTCCTAGCTAAGCAGACTGGTATAATAAAGAGCACTCTCAAATTCAGAAATACAACCATAAGTGCTGTATCCTTTAATATCCCACCACCCAGAAAAAACACCTGAAAATTTATAGCTCTTCAAAAATCCAAACTAGATAAGGCCTAGAAGAGAAAGCGTATCTGAGACAGAGTTTGGGTGCAAAGCAAACTATCCCATAAAGTCAGTGTAAGAAGAGAGATTATCATCTTCCATAAGATATTATTTCCATAGAAGTTATCCATCTCTCCAGTCTTGATATAAGTTACCACCTGTCTCAGTACCCTTCTTCAGACTTATGGCATTGTTTAGAGCAGCTATGAATCTTCTCTGCATTTTTCACCCTTCTACTTAAAAGTGACAATAAATAGGTTTGTTTTGGTCAAGCCAATGTCTTAAAACATACTTCAAAATCAGTTGAAAACCAGCAGAAATGGTTAAAATGCTGTTTAGACTATTTCCTCCTTGCAATTCATTAAAATAATCTGTCCTTTAGGAAATCAGATATCTAAGGCAAAAAGCTCAGCAATTAGTCCTACATAAAAGCCAAACTGTGATTTTCAATTGAGTTCTCCTTCATGGTCAGAGAAAAGCCAGAAAAATGTCAAAGACAGATGGAATGGATCACCCTCTGGAGACACTTATCTCTCTTCATTAATCATGGAGGAGCGCAAGAGACTAAATTAAAGTGCCCAAATGTTTGGAAAGTGATGGTAGACAAGACAAATAAAAGTCTAAATACAAAAATTGTTAAGAAAAACCATGTATGTAAACGTTTTCTGACGGCTTTAATAGGGACTTTTGTCATCAATCCTCTTATGTCATACATCTACTACTTATACAATAAATTAATTATTTTAAAATATTATTTTTTAAAGTCTGATTTTTTTCTAACCTATTCTATTCCTTTTTTCCAGTCTCTCAGTGCATACTGGTGAAAATGGAAAACATGGAAATAGATAATGATGCGATTTTTCATGTTTATTAGTTTTGTGGACTATTTTTCTTGTTTGGCTCATTGATTAGTTTATTTACTTTTAATTTTCCTCCAGTCTTGCTTTAATTCTGCTCATCCAACAAACTGAAATTATATAATTATCTTAACTCCATAATTGCAAGGTCTAAAATAGTTTTATACTCTTCTCAAAAAATTTTTCATATTCTTGAGGAAAGACTATGTCAGAATTCCGTACATCAGAATAAGAGCAAGATTTCTGAAGTACCTATACTCTGTATGTTTGTCTTCATTATTTGTGATTAACCCACTGCACAGCCACCACACAAATCTGTACTACAGAATGACACACAAGGCTGTATTTCGTTATATCATCCTAAGATGCTTATATCACTTCCATCATGAAATAATAGCATTTTTGTAGGAGTACCTTCCTACTAATACAAGATCCTTGACTTCAAGGAGATGGGGGTAACTTATCTGCTCTGCAGCCAATCTATATGTTTTAGCCCATCTCATCAACTCTGGAAACAAAACTCTCATCTTGCTTTAAATGAAGCATGGAAAGCACATTTTCTTTTATACTGTTAACTAATTACCAAATAATTGTTTTGTGGATACAAGAATCTTGTATCCTGCTTGTATCCAAGCAGTAATTGCTGTTAAGAATATGGTTTCAGTAATTTGGAAAATGATGTCATTCTTTAGCAGTTTGTCAAAGCAGGTTTGAAAAGAAGAAAAAAAATAGTGTGAGGATTATTTTAGAGGAAGCAGCAGTAGACAGTTACACATATGCAATAAATGTATTCTTTTATTCAGCATTGCCACATGTCTCTTATGATGAGTCTTCACATTGTGAAAATGTATTTTTCTCCCAATTTTAACATTTTAAGGGGAATGTTTACTCTTGTGGACATAATACAAAATAAGCCTAAAGAAAAAATGTGCTGGAAAATATTGCCTAAAATACTGTTAGCAAATGGATTGAGCTATTGTTCCAATATTTTCACTAAAGACAAGGTTACTGATAAGTGCATAGAATTTGAATTTAAATGTATTCAGAAATTCATGGTGTTTGGCCTTAAATACTGAAGAAAATAAGAAGGGACTTTACATTTCCAAGATACATATTTAATGCACATTTGTTCAAACTCAAATGTCAAAATAAAACAAATCATAGAACATGTGAAAACACCCAGATTGTACTTGAATGATTAATATATATTTTGAAACATGAAAGTTTTACATTAAGTAAATGCTGAAGAACTGTTTATTACAACAAAAAAAGATGGCTTTCAGACACTGAGTCTTTGCAGCTTGTTTTCTTCAGTGATTTGATCTTTGCTACTTCTTTCTTGTGTAAGAGACACAGCACATTTTAATGAGGTAAATGTCAACACAGCACAGTAAGGAATCAGTCCCAAGAACCAATCTCTATTTAATAAAATATAGAAACCTCTCTAAAAAATAGTGCTACTATAAATTTTATTAAGAAGTATTGCATTTCAACGATTTTTGTAGTAAAATATTTCCTTTTCCTTTTTTTTTTTTTTGGTAGGGATAATATTTTCTTTTGAAGCGCAGTTTTATTTTTAAAGTTATTTAAATTTTAGCCATTCAGGGATTAATGTTTCTAAATATGTATAATTAGACTTCAGGGATGGCTAATGTTCTACATCTGTGCTCTAAATGCTTTGAAGTCTAACTAGTCAAAAGGCAACAAAATAATTCCCAAAATTTTATTTTTCTTCCTTTTGTTTCAGGAAAATCTTGCTTTCATGAGGACAACCACAAAAAACTCCACAAAAACACAACAATGCCAAATTTAATCTCAGACAAAATTAGACTAGGAATAATAGTGTCCAGAAACAAGGCTATTTTTTAAAAGGGAGCCTGTTCAATATTTGATGAAAGAGGTTTTACATCTTAGTATGCCCAAAATAGCAGAGGTATTTCTGAGGATACCCCACTCCTCCCTTCCTTCCTGTTCTTGTGGTCGCACAGGACTGCTACTCTCATGGCTCTCAGCTTAACTCTCTTTCCCACCATTTGACATGACGACTAGGTTTTAAAACTGAAAAAAAAAAAAGGTAATAAGCATAAATAAATAAAGTGACTGTGTTAATTTTGCAAGACATAGCAGAAACTGTAATTCCAAGGCAGCTACTAGGTAGTAACTATGCCATGGTTCCCAATCCTCACTACCAAAGTTTGTTGTCTCTTCTGCTCCCGCCGAACTTGCCGTCATTTGGATCTTCAAACACTTCTCCCAGCTCTAGTGTCTTTTAATATATTTTTGTGTTGTTTTTATTTTAGGGGTTCCTCTTTACAGAAACCTCTTTTAATATGATTTTTTCTAACTTTGCACTTATCTGGGAAATGGAAATGTTACTACTAAGCACATATTGCAACACTGTATATTTCTTTAAAATGTCTTTAATTACCCTGTATATAAGTTTACTGCATGATCATGATTCTGTAAATGAATTGTGCCATTCTGCAGTGTTTCATAGAATAACTACTGATTATTGTTTTCCAGAGAAGAAATAAACTTTTCTTAATAAGTCATCTAACAAATTATCTGCTTAAGTGTTTTTGTTCATTTCCCAGTTAATCAATTCTTTCTTAGTAGAACATTGAGAGCTGACAGCATTAGGAGTATCAAGATATCATCAGTCTGTGGGTATAAGCTATCCACTGAATGGTGAATGTACAGTTTCATACTTTTTTTTGAGAAAGGGAGTTTCCAAAAAAAATTATCTTTTTACTCTATTAATGTTTCAGTCTCGTTAAGATATTTTCATTTCTTTATTATGCAGTTAGAGGCACTTTTCTCCATGTAAAATAAATACAAAATATGAAATTTAAGGGATTAAATTCATATTGTTAGAAAAAGAACAGAGGTGTTTCCATCCGTAATGTTCTTTTCACAAAAATTTATACAGCACTTCACCTCAGAAACAAGCCATGCATGTCACTGATTTAGAAAAGTTAAAACTATCTTTTCAAAATCATAGCTCACAAACATGTTAAGATTTTAAAACCAGTTGTATCCTTGGTTATCATAGTTGTTTGCATCAGTGTTACATGAGAATGAAGCTGGGAAGTTAGATCAGTTGTTTTTCTGATAAATGCTTTTGTATGGGAAATTCCTACAGCAATGTAGAGCTTTTGGAGCAGTTTTTCAGTATGTAATTTCCAGCACCATTAATGAAGAAGTAGGCCCTAGGCAGAAAAGGTTATTGCCTTACTGCTACATCCTCAGGATGTATCAAATAAGTACCTTAAGTGTTGGGACATGCATGCATATTAGAAACCAGGCTTGCAATTTCTCTAAATTATGCTCAGGTTGTCCTTCCTTGATCACTTAAGAATGGTGAAATGCAAACATGGGTATAGCAGAGCTCCACAAAATGAGCATACTTCAGTTGCAGCTAAAAATCTGGGACCAGATCCAAAAAGTATTAGGCATCAAGGCTATCACTGAGAGTTAAGTACTTAAGTATCTTTGTGCTTTCCTCTAAAGTTCAAAATATTTTATCCCTTACATTTTACTCTGTTGTGTTTCTAACACTCCCTTTATATAACAGAATAATTTTTTTACTTAAGATTTATAATTAAATTTATAATTCCTTAGTGAACCTAATAGCAAACAGCAAAATTTTTCTTAGTTCTCTGTCATGTCTTTTTTCTATATCCTTCCTTTTGTTTTTTTGGGTTTTTTTTTGGTTTTTTTTTTGTTTTGTTTGGTTTTCTGGTTTTGTTTTTGTTCCTTTTGTCTTCATGATTTTTACTATGTATCAAAAACAGTTGTGGAATACACAACATTTTTTCAAGTTTTGACAATTATGACTTAATGTCATCATTCCTGAGAATTAAAATGCCAGCAAATTAACAGATTTCTGCTTTGAATCTCCTTGATGTCTGCAACTGAAACCTGCATGCAGACATTCAAGTAATTTTCTAGCTTCAAGGTAAGACCAGATCTAATTAACTCAACACTGAAGGACAAGAAATATTCTCTGAGGTGACATGAAGTATAGAGCAGGAAAAAAAAGACTAGGTGTGAAAATTTTTCAGAACATCTTACTTTGGGGTACAAAGCCATATAGCTAAAGTATTCAATTTTTGTAACTGTTCACTCAGCTTCCTGCTATAAAAACCAGAAAAAAATTGTTTGAATATCATACAGCATAGGAACTGAAATTCAGTTGCCCTTGAAGTAAGACATTGTCACAGGTGGAGTGGAAGCTTCAGACAAAATTTATTAGAGAAGCCCTCCTGTTGTCTCATCAGGTGCATAAAGGACCCCATGGTTTTCTAAAGTCCTCCTCAGAGAGAGGCCTTGGTGCAGCTGGACCCAGTGATTGCGCCTCTCTACTACTTTTCCCTGCATGATTAAGGATGGAAAACCAGATATATTTATATAAAAATGCATAACTTATTATGATAAATGATTAGAGAAAAAGATCTTAATCAGAATCTTGTGCTACACAGTATGGAAACTAAACTCACTAGTATAGTATAGTGCTCTGTATCAAAGCAAATATATTAAAGCCAGCAACAAAACATGCAATAATTAGGAAGAGATTGATGTTACTCACTCACTCATACCAATGACCATGGGCAGCTCTTTTTTACCCATCCTTGAAGAGTAACTCAAGGGGTGTCCCCATGCAAGGGAGGAATTTCCACACACACCCGGAAGGGACACGTTAAAAGAATCCACTATTTGAAAGTGGAACTGGACTTTTTTACTATAAAGTGATAGACTGTCAGATACATGTCTCCAGATCAGCTGTGTCAGCTTAGCATTCTTAGATCAGGATGTTTTACCATATCTGACACACCTTCACCCCACAATCAGAATGATTAACTTTGGGGCTGATGAGTCAACATGCTTTTAGCATAAGGCAGTGCCAAAAGCAGCATGACACCCCACCTCAGTTCACCCCTGAGAATTTTACAAATAGGGCATTGTTTGTGTTGTTTTACTGCATTACAGGCAGAGCATCTTTCTACAGGCGTAAAATATGGACTCATAGGATAAAACGTTTAAATTAATTTCTTCACAATTTAAGCATTTATAAAATATTTAACATATAATGAATATTCATTATAATAGAGTTAAGGCAAAATATTTAAACATTAAACTGAGTTATGTTTTTTATCATTTTTTCCTGATTCTTCCTCTATTCCACTGATTAATGCAACCAAGGAAAAATGAAATAAAATAGATTCACAAGTGGTATCTAAGATATAAATTAGTGATGTCCTCTGCCATTGGGCCAATTAATCACTTTCATTTCTTCCTTAGATATTGTGTAGAGGAACAGCACTGTTTTGTTGTTGCAGTGTGAATATATCATAAAAGTGTCTATAAAATCCACAGTGAGTTAGAAGTTACTACTAAATATAAATTGATATATAGTAGAGAAGTTGATTTATAGCTGTTCTCATGCACTGTAGCCGCCAGTAATTTGGCTGTATTTTTTTCAGGACATTTTAAATACTATATAGAAAAAATATCTTTTTTGTAGTGCATATGTATTGTTTGTTTGAAGATAAATCTCATTTCATTGAGTGTTTCATTCTCCTTTTTTTTTTTCCTTGTCAAAATGAAGTTTAAGATCTCTTTAGTATTCTCTCACATAATGGTCATATAATGCAGCAAAATACATCACCCAAGGCTACTACATGCTTAACATGGCATCTTCACAGTCCTCTGAGAAGCAAGGGTTTACATCCAAAGTTGATATGAATTAAATATCACATGCCTAGTTGCAAACAGATATCTAGAATAATGACTTTTAAAAGCCTGTGTTTTCATAGCTAACATAATAGGTTATTTTAAAACCCACTGACATAAGTAGGTGAAGTTGTTCAGTTCATTGAATGTTAAGCAAAAACCACAGCCCAGCAAGGTGTGGATTCACTGATGATGATGGGAAAAAATAAAAAGTTTCAAGTACTTTTAAAGCTACCAAAAGTGCATTCAGACAACTACAGACATCTGTTTCCATTAATGGTGAATAAGAAACAAAATAATTTCCCTTGATTCTTTTGGTAGGAATTTTGTCCCCTTAGAAAGCACAGCCAAAGGAGAAACAAGAAGCAGGGGACAAAAGGCAAAATGATGCAGTAAATCTACCTTGCTGATTTTCCCTTGCTGCTGGATGTACAGTATTTTCTGAACTAGTCAGAGTAAATAAGTTTCTGAGAAACATGAACGATTGTGAGAATAAACAGGAACAAACAGTAGTTTGCTCTCAATTTCTGCCCATTTAAGTTCTTGTAAAGAAATTTCAGCAGCAGAAACATTTTAAATTAATTTTCATTTATTTCTAAACATTCACATTATATTTTCTCTGATTTCTTTACTCAAAAATAATCTTGGTTTGTTATGAAAGTACTGACTAAGAGCTGAAAAGTGGAACATATTTGAGAGCAGGTTTTTTTGGAAAATTCTTCATGTGTAGCTCAGTACGTGGCTGAAAATGGATGGTACCTAAAATGGAAATATAATACTGAACTGCAGAATTAAGGAAAAGAATTTGAAGAACTCTTTAATGCTGAAATAATTGATAAGCTCCTTTAAATACAAGATATGTCACATGGCTTTTAGAACAACAGTGTGTAGTAAACTATCCGTGACAAAAAAAAAGTCTGATAATTTTGGCCTTGAAGTGAGCAGCAATATGATATTTCATGGATAAATTACAAAATTGTAATATTCATTCAATATTCATATGCTATGCATATAAGCAGAAATAGTTTTGCTTTGGCTAAAGTGAATGAAGAATATTTGAGTGCAGATCTTCCAGATCATTTCCACTGAGTGGTTAGAGGTCACCTTCAGAGTTATTTTTGAACAGCCTTAGGTCATAATGAAGTAAACCAGTCTTTTTCATTATTCCCTTCAATTCATCTTTTGTTTTTTAGGAAGCAGAAGCACCTGAGATCACCCAGAAGCCTTTATTGGCCGTGATAAAGGCCATATGTTAAGCTGCACAAGCTTTCCAGCTTTTAGCATTTGGTTCCTTGGCATATCCCCAAGGAAACAGTGTAGCAGCTTTGGAGTTGCCTGCAAAATCGTCCTATGGTTTCTCTGTGAGGTAGTTGGATGCACTGTTTTCTTGTCTCTCTGGAAACAAGTTTATTTTCATTTACCTGATCCTCATTAAAATGTAAACATTTACAGTGGCATTCATTTTATAGCCTTTAGAGTGGTTTCCTTATTGTCCCAAATAAAAGCACAATAGTTCTTTATTTGGTGTAATGAACAAAAAGAGTTCAGTCAGAGAATGACTACGTTATTTCATATTCATGGAAGGAGTTTTTTCAGTAAAGATTATTTCCTTTACATTGTACAGAATCGTCAGATTTGTGTGCTCTCCTTGCAAAGAAAGCCACCACCAGCCACCAGCCGCCAGCTGATATCAGTTTGCAAGGAGAGTACAGGTAGCAAACACATTCTGTGCAGGCAAATGCAGTGTGGTCCCTGTGCTCCACTGGTCAGTGACACAAGGGTACATAACACAACCAAGAAAGACAAGATCCTGCTCAGCCATCTGAAAAAGGATTCAACTGGAGCAAAATCTGCAGGCTGCACTTTGTATATTCATCTGTCTGTATTTTCCTTCTGTATAGACTCTCTCTCTAAAGATTTGATTTCCTGAGAAATCAAATACACAATAACTTCAGTATGAAAAATGTAAAACATTTACCAGGCTTTTAATAAAACATTTAAAGTAAATGTATTCATTCCTGAGCAAATGAAGACTGTCTTCAGTGCACACAGAATAAGTGGATGGGAAGTGTGGTGGTTGCTGTTACTGAGTTTTGAGATTTCCCTACATGGAATTATTTTGAACTGAATTTTAGATGCCCTTGTAGACTATCTAATGACTTTAATTTATATGTCATATAGTAGATGTTTAGTGTAAAAAATACTTTAAATATATCACCCAGGTTCAGAAATCAAATTTAGAATACTAAAACTTTTTTAGATAAGTAAAGAACATGATCTCAACATCTCCAATTTCTATTTTAGGCATGAGGACTTCAGTTTTCTTTTTTACCAAGTTTTTACAAAGGAAGACTATTAAGTGTTCCAGCCTGGAATCACAACACATTTATGGAAGAACAGTGTAATTAGTGTGTGTATGAATTTTTTTTTGTGGATACTGTATTCTTTTTCCATGTTACTTGGGCAGTATTTATCTGAGGCAAAGCCTTTGATAAGTGACAGTTTACTCCTTTGTTTGCAAAGAACCATCAAATGTTCCTCATGATTGATGTAGTAGCAAAAGAATTTACATACTGAATGGTAAATTCACTTCAAAATGCCAAGTTTTTGCATAAAATGTCACTTTGAATTAGCTGAGACTAGGATAAAAATATAAAATTTTATTCCAAATTAAAGAATTAGGTAATGCCAAAATAAGGATATATATTGAGAAGCAAGATGTGGGAAAAGTTTCAAGACTGCAATGTAAATTTTCTTGTTAATCTGTGCATCCAGTGGATTCACAAGGACTTATTTCTGTTATAGTCTTTTGTGATTGCTACTATCATTTATGTTTAAAAGTGAAAAGTTATTTTAAGCTGAAAAATGAAATTGAAAATAACAAAATTATTTGCCAGCTATGTATTACGTAAAAAGAAAATATTGGAATTTATATTTTTGCAAGAAAATTGCAGTAATAACAAAATTCTTCAAAACAGTTTTGGTGATTTCTTTAAGCAAACTTGTTAAGTTATACCTCAGAATACAAGTGGTATTGTGTAATTATCTATCAAGTAATGGTCTAGAAACTACATTTCCAAAGAGGGAAGAAATATAAGGGTAATTAGTTCATTAAAACTTAACCACTATAAATTTGTCCTGAGCATATATTTGTGAGTGTATATTGCAATGAAGAAAAAGATTTTACTGTCAGTGGAGTGTTTTTTTCCAAAAAAAAAAACTTCAGAGAGGATATTTACAACATGCACACAAAACAAACCCCAACTCTTACAACTACATTTTCAAGCCATTTCTCCTAACTTTGAATGAATTAACACCATTTAATCTTATATTACTCCATACATACATTACTCCAGTTTTGAACCAACACATTCTGAATTAAATTTTCAATCAAGAGAAAAATAAGCATATTGGACAACATCTGTTGTAAAATGAGGTTGCTCACTCTCTAGAGGTTTCTGGTTCTCTTCACTGAAGGTTGACCACAGAACTAGCATAAATATATCTGGCGTCTATATGGAGTATATAGATCAACCATCTGTATTTATTATTTAGATTTAGTTGTGTAAATCCTAAAGAGTTAATCCTTAAGGACCAAAAATTTTCATAAGTGAGTAGAGCCTTCACAGAGAGATCATTTGGTATGTCTTATTTCCCTGCTGTGTTTCTGGTTTGATCTTATCCTGTTTTCATGAGATCCAACTTCCATCTGATCACTGGCATAAGAATCATACACCTGCTAGTCAAACCAACAGGAAAACCTCTTAATGCATATTTTCTTACAAGAAAACAGAAATTATATCCATTAAACAATGTGGTTTGGGTAAAGAATTTCCACAATAACTTTTCTCACCTGTTATAAAAAAGATAATTTCAGCACAAATGGAAATGCTAAGGACGCATAATTGGGAGAATAACGGCGTACATCGCAATGGTTCAAATGTAGAGAGTATTAGTGAAAAAACGTTTTCTAATTAGAAAACACTGGTATTCAATCAGAGATATTGATAGGCAGTCTAAGTGCCATCAAGACTCCTACTAGGATTTACTTTTGCTAAGCCCTGGCATTATTTAACTATGTTGCAGTGGCATGGGAAGATGCACTGCTTGTAAATTCATTACAGTAAAAAGAAAAAAAAAAGGGTATTTAGAAAATGGAAACTAATGTTATCCTTCAGTAAATTTAAAACACTTCAAGAATATAAAATCTGGATCAGTTAATCAGACTTTACTAAAGAAGAAAATTTAATGCTGTTTAAAACAGCACTATACTCTGCCAGCATTTATTCTTTGGTGCTTTGAGTTTCAAGAGCTGTATTTTACTGTTTGAAAGGAACTGGTCAACAATTCATGCAAGTGGAGAACTGAAAATTCTTAATCTAGAATTCATAATGCATTTCAGGTTGGTGCAATGATAATGACAGTTCTTTCAGCTTTGTCACAGAGTAATTAACCTTGTGTATAGGAAAAAACAACAAAAAAGCTAGTAGAGCTGTAGGTAGTCCATAGCTCTGATCTTTACAAAAGATTGGGGGGGGAAGCATTTAAACATTAAAGCTGTAAATAAAAAACATGTAAATACACAAAGATTGTAAAATATATGCCAAAGTAACATTTAGCTTCTATGGGAAAAAGCATGCCTCTCAGTGAGTAGTATTGATGAAATCATGGTTTGAAGGTAAATACCCTAACTGACACAAACTACAGAATGGATAGCAACATCAAACTGATGAATTTATGTCCCTGAGAGTTTGCTGACATCCATGAAATAAAATTCCATACTCAGGCAGATACTGAACCTTATTTTTATGTGTTTTGTTCTTCTCTCCAGCTTCTCCAAAATCTGCACAAAAAAGACATTGTGGAGAAAAAAAACCCAAATCAACCAACCAATCAAAAAAAGTTGAACCAAAATTCCACCTGAAATTTATCCAACACCCCTAACAGCCCTTAAATAAATATCTATTGTGAGAGTCCAGGTTTGAAGGCTGATAAGATCAATGAAGTCAAGCCTTTTTATAAATCCCAGGAAAGGAAAGACATTCTGCCAGTATTTTTGTTTTGTCTTTGTTAGACTATTTGCTTGACTTAAATCCTTTAAAGTATAATTCAGAACCTGCTTTGGTGTTTTGAGTGCACATAATTAATTCTGTTGCACGACCATTTCCCTAGATGTGATCACTTTGTTTAACTCTAATGAAACTTTTATTAAACTTGATATGCCTGAAATCATGCAAGCAATTTATAATTAGCATTTTGCAGTCTCATATTATTGAAATTCACATTTTCACACCTTCATTGCATGGTTGAAGTGTTGTATCTTTGATAAGAATGTGGAAAAGCCTTTCACAATAGAGCAGGTTATAGAATGGTAATTGAATGAAAAGGTGAGAACCTCACTCCCCTCTCCCCCCCAAATTGAAACCAATCACAGCACGGCAAATAAAATCAGTTCGATATCCAGACTCAGTAAAGACTTCTTCCTTTGCATAATATTGATTTCTGCAGTGTGATTTAAATTTTTTTCCTTAGTTCTCCTAAGACTTCATCACAGATGAACATGATCTTCAACCCACAAGTGTACAATTACTTGCAACTTCTAGGACTTAGAAAAAAGAATCAGTTATAATTGCCTCTTTTGACAGCAGTTTTGGAAATTGCAAAAGCTTTACATAATCCATTGCTCAAGCTGGCATACTGTATAAAACCACATGGAGAGAAGGAGTCACAGAGAGGGAGGTTAGTGAAAGAAATCACAGACCAGTGTTCTCTAAAACTGAGTATCAAGGTTCTGGAATAAATGGACTACCAGAAAGATGCCTGGAAAAAGCTGGTTCTATTGACTTACGGATTAAAAATGGTTGTAAGATATCTGTGCATTCAGCAAATAAATAATGGTTTGATTTACTTCAAAATAATATTTTGGTTAAATTACATAGACAAACAATTATTAAAATATAAAAAATATATTAAAATAAAACAGTACTCATAGATAAACAGTCACTTATTTATACTTGTAAACTCTTTCAGTGCATTTATTTTGCATTCAAAATAAATATACTAGCTGCAAAACTATGATCATAATGTACTATTGTTACAGTACCATTACTGTTGAATAAACTTGATTTAAAGCTGCGTTTATAAAGTCATGGGAGTCCATGCTTCATATGGGACTATAGATTCTTTAGGATGACAAAATGAAAGTTCTACGAAATACACTTTTGCTCTAGTCTAGTGTTGATTCTTTGTTCCTGTAAAAGATTGATCCAGAATTTTGTTTCAGATAGAAAAATGGTGTTGTTGTATCGAGTAACATGCCACTCAAGAAAATACAATTGTTTACAAATACGTTTTCAAGCCATTTTGATACAGAGTACAATTTGCTGTCATTTACCAAAAGCCATAGGCCAGTCTGTTTTTTCTGACAAGAAATTTATGAGGAGAGATTTTGCCAAGAAAATACCTAAGAATGAAGATAAGAGTGAATTAGTATGCAGTGTAATAACAAAGAAGAAATAATGTAAGGCTTCTTGTCACTCAGGAGCAGAATCTACCACCCAATAGAAGAGATTCACTGAGGTACTGGACACAAAATACCAAACATAAGATTTGTTCTTGTCAGCTCAACTATCATAACCAACAAAAATATGTTATGTAAAATGCTCTGCAAATGAAAGACACAAAAGGTGATTTAAAAAGGGAAGAAAAAAAAATGGGAAAAAGGGAACCATTTCCATGTGGGTGAAAAAGGGGAAAGGGGTCATGCTGTCTGAATAATTTTCAGAATAGTTTATAATAAAAGATATAAAATGTTTTCTGAACAACTGATGCATGGGCTCCTGTCTCCACAGTGTATTCTCTGTAGTGACTGGTTCTTTGCCAGAATGATTTTTTAGGTAAATATTCTGCTTTTCTGAGAGAGTTCGCAAAAATAAATTCAGTTGTTTTTTGCACCAGATGGTTTTGGATATATAGGATGAATACATGTCAGCAGAGTGGAGGTCTGATCTTAATTGACACCTGTTTCAGATTAAATATTCCTGCTTTTTATTATTATCTGATATTTATTACTTATTATCTATAATGATTATTATCCGATTGCTTTCTTGTTTGATTTACTTCTTTGCTATTACAAAGTACGCAAATGATCCATAATTCAAACTTGGTTTTTTTTCCACAGAAATGTTTACAGCATTCTGGAGAAATCTAGGAAACAACTACATATAAACTGGTAGAGCTGCATTCACTTTCATATAGCAGTAATATAAAATGAGAAGTTCATGACTCTGAAGGTATATTTTAGTTTAATCCTGACATTTAATTGGCCTATTCAGACAGAGGAACATGTAGAATTTGCATGCAGTATTTGTTACTTGCAATAAGTTGAATTTTGCCTTCATTTCACAGACTGGAGACACCTTTTGCTCTGCTAAAATGGACTTTCTGTGGGAAAGTCATGTTTCCTGACAACTGTTTTGAGAGTAGATATTACAGGGACAATAGAGGAAGGATTGATGTCTCACCACAGCTGAATAAGAAAATATGGTAACCTACACTTAATGTATTGTTTTATATATCAGACTGGATTCCATGGGTGTGATCACTGTTCCTTGGGGGAAGAGGAGAAGTATTAAAATGTTAATAAAAAGAATGGGAATGGGAATCCAAATAGGAATCTTTGAACTGTATTTTGTTGTGAACACTTATCTATAAAAAAGATTTAAAGTCTTTGTAGGGCTAGTTCATTACCAGTAAGCTGCATTATTTTGCTTGTTTCCTTTATAGTGTAGCATTCAGAATTGATATTGCAAGGAGGATTGCATATACTACATTACAGAAGGAAAGATGCATTTAATTAGGAAGTTACTTTGAATTAAAGAAAAAAGCTCCAGTTTTCATTTGCCTGCTTATTCAGGACTTAGATGTGTTACAGAATTTTTTGTTTATGTGTTTTCTCATAGTGTAAATTGATAATTAGCCAAAAGGTTATTTAACAAGTATCTTCCGCTTATGCAAACACATCCTGGTTTGTAAACAACTGCTGAATTCCTGTCTGTTGCCTTTTTTGACAGCCTTAACAACACTTCTAAATCAGGGTTCATAATTGAAAAACAGAAGAAAATATTCACCTTTTTTCCTTATAAGGAAGTACACATGACGTTTGTAACATACAACACATAGAACTACAGAATAACTACAGTAACACCATTAATTCACTGATCTTTGGGTCTTTGCCTCCTTTGTTCATACACACCAGAAGCTGAATGTTTCTTTTCAAAGAAAAAAACACAAACAAACTGGACTCACTGATTGCACTTGAATATTAAGACCTTAAAATCATGTTATGACTTTTAGGAACTTGCTATACCTAAACTTATTTGCCTTGAAATTTTTCACGTGAATGTTAGGATGGATGTTAGCAAGAGTCCTGGATTTCTGAGATACCATATATATTATTGAAATTGTTAAGATCCTGATGTGACCTGGCTGAAGGTTTAATCTGATAATGAATCATAACAAATACAGACACATTTGCTGAAATGTTTTCTCCTCATTGTTTTAGTCCCTTCTTTTCCCTGCCTGATTTCAGGTTATGATGACATGGTGCGTCTTCAATTTACTTTTTCATCTGCAACGGCTGCCATTAACCTAACCAACTCTCCTTAATGATATGTCATGTTACTTATCTGTTTGCTCTTCACTGTACCCTGAGCCAGTTCTTAGCCCTCATGTGGACCAGTCGTGGGGATTCCTTTAATACACGATGATTTGTGGATCTGAAAATGCAGTCCTGTATCTCCCTCTGGTCTTGGAGAGAAGCCTCCTTTTTCACTTGGTTTTCCTACTTGTTGGAGACAGTAGGAAGAAAAAATGGAAATCTCAGGCAGATCACAAGTCAGAGCAAGTTTTCATAACTCTAATTCCTGTTTGTTAAGTCTTATTGTTTATGGTTATAAAAATTCCCTTTCAGAGACCAACTTCACCTTGTTACAGCCTCCTTTCAGGTACTGGTAAAGAGTGATAATATCTCCCCTGAGCCTCCTCTTCTCCAGGCTAAGCAACCTCAACTGCAACCTTCCTCAGCTGCTTTTTGCAATATTTGTGCTCCAGCCCCTCTAACAGCTCTGTTGCCCTTTTCTGGACTCACTACAGCACCATCATGTCCTTGTTGTAGTGAAAAGCCAGACACAGTACTCGAGGTGTGACCTCACCAGTGCTGAGTACAGGAGGGACCATCACTGCTCTGGTTCTGCTGGCCACACTGTTTCTGATACAAGCAAGGATGCAATTGTCCTCCTGCGCTCTCTGTTGACTCATACAAATGTCAGTATAAAGTGATTAAAAAGTAGACCAAGAAATATTTTGAGAAACAGCTTGCCAAATAATGAAAAGTGTTAATTAAACAACAAGGGTGCCAAAAATTCCATTAGGTCAACAGATGAGAAAGTTGGAATAGGAATGTCCAAAAGAGATGAGAAAGACAAGAGTAGGAGAAATAAAAGGATTATTTGCGTTGGTGTTCACTGCATAGGTGCTGTGGGAGGTTTGTTCTGGAATTTTTTTTTAAAATGAGGAAAATTAAAGAAATTGTTGCTGACTAACATTAGAAGATACTTTTGATCAAGACGGCAAGATGAATCATAAGAAATTGTCAATTTTTCATCTGCTGCCCAGAAGAAATCTAAAAAAATTCAATTACTAATATCATAACTTATCACTTAATCAAATTAATTTCAGTAGAATAAAATTTGTTAAATATAATATTTCTGGTTTTTATAGGACTGGAAAAATATAGATCAGCCTTCTATATCAAGGAAATCAGTACAAAGAATAATAAAGAGTAAAAGAAGCTGAAGGATGAATAAATCTAATAAAAATTACTTCACAATAATGAAGATTCAAGATAGGTCATTTAAAAAAGATGACCTAAGACCTCTGAGACAAAAGACCTTTTGTCTCAAATTTCCTAAATTTTTTGAAGGACCCAATGATATTACAAACATAAACAATCCCAATATTGTGGAACCATATGTAAACATTTGGTTTCGGATAAAATTAAATGTATTTCCAGACTACAGGATTTGCTCTTCACTGGTTGTAATGGATAATCTCACATTTGTCTCATATAGGTCTGTGAATTTCTCTTTCCATGAATTATATCTTTTAAATTTATTTAATGTTAATCATACTGTAAACTGGGAAGTAAAACTTCTCAGGTAATTGCTGTGAGTAGATTTGAAAAGATAACATAAATCTAGGATAATGTTTGTCATTGTACAATTACAGGGAATAAATCCCACCTTACTCTTCTATGATATTTATAGTATTCAATATATTTATAAATAATGTGGGTAGAGTATCATTAGTCAAGTTGTAAACAACAATGGCACAAAACCATCCAGATGTCTAAAGATAATGACTGACCATAAAGAGTTGGTACAAAGATTTAATTGTGACTGAGCTCACAATATTTTAAGAGTGGGAAATAAAGTCATAGTTGAAATGTGAATAGTGCACATGGGGGAAAATATCAAGACAAAAAAAGCAATCCTAAATATTTTACTTTGTGATGTACTCTAAATAGAAGTACTCACTTCAGAAGGGTTTTCTGTGACTAATTTGTGATTGTTTAATGAAAAACTGAACAATGTTCTGTGGAAAACCTAGAGATAAGATCAGGAATTATTAAGAATGAAATAGGCTATAAAGCATAAAACATGACACCATCTAAATCCCTAGACTCTCTGCATCTTAAAAGCTTTGTTCAGTTCTGCTTCTTCCCACTGAAATATTTGGTAGAAATAGAAAAAGGCATGGGAAAAGTGATAAAAACCTTATCACTGCTGTGGATTAATTTATGTATTGGAGAAATTAATTACCATTCTTTACCTTGAAAAAAGGATGAATCATAGAATCAAATGGTAATGACACAAAAATCACAGTTAATAAGGAGAAGTGAATATACAGTGATTATTCACAATTTCTTACAGTGATTAAGTATTCATCAAAGGAAACTACTTGGTACAGGCTAATATAAAAGCAGGTGTGTGTGGAACTCTTTGTCTTGGGATGTTGATGAATGCCAAAAGCACAAATGGACTCAGAAAGGAATTATTCATATTAGTAGAACAGAATTCCACTGAAGGCTAAACACAGAGATAAATGTAACACTTAATCTCTGACTCTTGGGTGGCTAGAACCTAAGAAGTTGCTGCTGCAAGCTTATCTGTGCTGCTCTCTTGCCAAATGTTCAATATTGGTCACTATCAGGGCCAGAGTATTTGACTGACTACTACTGAGTAGTACTCAATTTAATCACCATGTTTTGAAAATCTTAAGGCAATATTCCATGATCTGAATTTAAAGAATCTTCAGTGCTAACAAAGCAGAATTACTCCAGAATGAGGAGAATTACTTCTCCTTTCAGTTGTCTGAAGTTTCTTTATTCAGAAGTTGCCTATTGTTTTGAATTACACTCTGACAAGCTGTCTTGGCTGCTGTTGAGTTGAAAGAAAAGATTACTCTCCTCAACACGTTGACAGCTGTTCAACTATGCTGACAGAAGTTATTATTCTTGTAGGTATGCCAAAATGAAGAGATTTTTTTTTTCCCATCAGAATTATCCATGACAAGAAACACTAACATCTCAATGTTTAAATCAGCTCAAAACTCTTTGGCACAACCAAAAGAGTCAGCATACACATACTTATTTTGGGGATCTGGAAGATCAAGAATCAAGTTGATACATAACCAGCATCATTTTTGTCTCTTCTCAAGCTGTTCTAAAACATCCTTATTCTGGACCATTTTGAGGAAGGCAGGGATAGGGGAAAGAAGGAAGGGAGAAAATATTGTGACACAAAATAGGTACAGCTAAATTGTCAGGTGAATTTCTTTCTTTATGGAGAGGTTATGGAGGTTATGGGGGAAAAAAAATATAATCTGTAATACAGGTACCCACAGTTTTCAATAGCCTCTTCTAAACCCAATATAGTTAGATGTCATGGTTTAGGAATGGTATTCCCCAACTCAGTGCCCCCACCAAGAATCTCCCAAAGCACACGCAGCTCTGTCTCTCTTCCCCTTCCCCTCCTCTTTCCCACTGGCAGGAGGGACCTGAGAACTGGAGGCACAGAAGGTGAAGATCATGGGCTGAGATAAGAAAAAATTACTGGAATGAGCAATGATACAAGAAAAGGAACAGCAACAGCAACAATATTATTGAGAGAAGTATACAAAAAGAGAGTGCTTCTCATGCAGAAATGCTCACCCCAGAGCCCGGGACAGTAAACAAATACCAGATGGCTCTCCCCACCATGTTTTCAAGACAAAAAGGAACCCCTTTTCCATAGAAGAGAGTCCCTTTCCCCTTCCCCAGTGATGATATGAGGTGGTATAGAACAGCATCAAGCTCCCAGCCATATCTCCCTCCTGGCAACTGCAAAAATTAACCCTGTCCTGCCCAGAACAAGGACATTATATCAGTACAGTATCAGTGCATATCACACCTTTTTAAAAGAGTGATATGAAATCATGATTTTTTTTTCTTTTTTAAGAATTCAGGGCGTGACAAATAAATAAAATTAATAGAGAAGAGATGTGTACATATGGGGTTGTTTTTTAAACCCGCTTAAGCAAAATAGGGAAGGTAAAATGAAAATATAAGTAATGACTTAAGAAATGCTTTTCATCACAAAAAAGAGGAATCTTTTGTGCCACTCACTGCCATAGAATAAAATTAATTTTGAAATCTTAATAACGTAATAAAATTTAATTAATATAATAGATTAATATTTTTACTAATGAAAGATAATTTTGTAAGGGGTTCAAATATTTCTATTTTAATGTTAAGGACAGTTAATTAGACAGTCCTCTTTAGGGAAACTGATTATTCAATGTATGAGGATCTGTGGACATGTAATATAAGTTTTATTCATTATCCTTATGCTTATGTCTTCTTACTCTCTTTTACTGAATTCTTACCTAAAATTCCTTTCCTTATAGGGAAAAGGAAGATTTCCAGAGAAAGAGGGAATAATCAAAGCTTTATGAAATTGCCTGGGGGAGAAAGAAAAAGAGGGAAAGGAGATCTATGGATTGTGTCTTTGTAGATGGAAATACCATATGCAGGTAAAGACCATACACGTATAATTCTAAAGCACACGTGACAATAATGGTTGTTACTAGTTCACCTGATGGGAATAGGTTGGGTAAGTTGTCTACACACAATTCACAAGGTCAAGTATTTCTGGCAGATCTCTTCGTGATCTGTTCAAAGTGTTGATCAGAGGAGTAGTGTGGTTCTTTTTACTGCAAACAAATCTAAACCATTTGAATTAGGTATTTAGCAATATTTTATGAGAGCATCTCAGAATGAAAGACATAGCCATAATAAAATAATTTAAACTACCTGGTTAAAGCCTGTAGGAAATGTTGTCTGACAGCAGTCAAAGGGACCCAAGGTCTCTTCATAGGTCTTCTTAAGGAACTGGCTGAATGTAATACAGTAAATAAAGAACATGGTGATTTTTATCTTTGAAAATAGTTATCTCAGTGGAATAAATACTAATGAAAATCTTTCTATAAGGCAATTTTAAAGCAAGAAATAAAATTTTTAATTTTATGCTCTGTTTAGCAAGCAGCTACAGCAGCAAACGTAAACAATATAATCACATTTGGAGCCATATTCTGCATGATATATAAATTAAAAGTAGGCTGATTAATGATTCTCGAAGGAGGTTTTCCATCTCTAATATAATAGGAAAGTGAGGAAAATGTAAGTTTTTAACTATTATTTATTGTGTATTTCTTCTATATATTTCATAAACATAAGACACTTGATCCAACTAGATCCTTAAGCATATAGAATTCTGCAGCTAAAGATTAGCATTTTAAAAGTATTTACAAACCAATATTCAGCCAATCCATATCATATCTAACCATATCAAACCATATCAGAAAATCATGCATATGACGAGGAGAAATGTTTTTAAAGTTTCTGGTCAAAAAGGACCATCCTGAAATAACTCTAAGAAAATTTGTTATCCTAATACTGAATATTCACTTGTGAGATAACAGACGAAACGAGAATGGTCTCAATAACTAACTTTGAAGTCATAGAGGAAATGAAGATAATTCCAGTTTTATGGCTGTCTTATTGAGCCAACAGCAATGTTATGAAACCAAATTATCAGCATATCAGAGAATATCTGCTAGTCTGTTCTTGATAGATTAGTGTAGTCTGTTGTCATATTTGTCCATGGAATAGTTACACATTCTTAACAAAATTTTGGCCAATAGCTGCAAAATATTGCCTTGCCCTGGTAAAAGGAACAAACTTAGTGAATATAGTATTGAACTGTAATTCAAACTGAAGCTTAATAGGAAAAAAAAAGCTATGGTGATATAGCATAAAGGTAAATCAGGGCAAAATATTCAATGGCATCATTGGAATTGATTTCAAATACTTAACATTAATATAAAGATTACAATAATATAAGCTATTCATTTCCTGGAACAGATCTAAAAATGTGTGAAATTCCAGCTATAGGTTTTCAGGAAGAACTGGAATTACAGATTCAGATCAATGTTGTAAATTCAAAAATAGAAAGACAGCCATTGACAGACTTGTAGATTTCAGCTACTGTGGTAGATAAAGTACATTAGTAGCAGGCAAAAGCAATTTTAGTTCTAAAGACATTGTTAATTTTATCAGTCCCATTTCTTTGAAGTGATTAAACCAAAGCCTCTTTTATTTGCACAAGCATAATTTTGACCATTTGTGCTGAACTTAAGCCAATTACACTGACATAGCTGGGGACATAATTTATTTTAATATTTCCTAAAGGGTAATAAGAATGTTTAGATTTTAAAATTAATTTATTTTTTATATATGTACATGGTGAGTATAAGCATCTACTCAAAAAATCTACATTAAAGAGTTAAAGTGAAAAGAAAGAAACTGCAGATTTTCAGTTCAGGAATGCTGAACATCTCAGGCAGCAGTATTCTACTTTACTGTTATAAGCAGACTGCACTTATTTCTGTGCTAAAGTAAAAAGTAGTGAAATATCTTTCAGTAGCATGTTTCCAAAGGGTTTTCATTTTTTAAAACAAGTCAAAAAGTTTCAAAAGGTTTCCTAGATACATTTTCATACTTCTCTTTCTAAATTTTTTTTCCTTTTGCTGTCTATTTCTCTTCATTTTCCCTTTGATGCCGTTTCCATTGGATAATAGAGTATATTATCTAGGTTTTTCATCTTTGAGAATGCCATTATTTATACAGTACAAAAGTCATTATGGGGAGTTTAGGTGCTTTCTGTAAAAAATTAATCGTGTGAACAGACAAAAACCCATTATATCCAGACTGGTGAAAGGTTTTTATTAAATATACTTCTTAAACATAAAAATCTGCTTTTAAATTTTTCTTCCTTTAAAAACTTCATTTGAAAATCTAAACACATTACACTGAGCCACTATACTCAATTGTGAATTAGAAAAAAATAATTTATTGTCTCTCATGAAATAACACTTTTTTTAACCATCTGTGGGATTTCTCTTCATAGACTGCAATATTGCACTGAGGTAAGAATATGACATAGATTAGAATATAAGTAGAAACTCTCTATTAAAGCATTTAAAAAAGGAGAGGATGTAGAGTACAGTTAGAGTTGGAAAGTTTAGTGGGAAAAGAATTCCTTCTTTGTAAGAAATATTTTCTGGATGACCTAACATGGCTCTTCCCTTCTAAGATTCTGCAAAATGGCAACATAAAGTTGTCCCTGGTGTGTAGAGCTTTATAATGCTCCCACAAATGGTCTACAGATCTAGAGTCAGAGTACAATTCTGAAACATTTCAGTGACGATGATAAGTACTTTAACAATAAACCCCAGAGGAATCTAGTGTTACCCATGTTAAAACACATGCAGAGGTCTTTTCTTTGAACAGTCATATCTTTGAGGTGGTGCCAGGACAACCTGAGAGACAGGTCACCTTCAAAAAGTGAAGGCACATAAAATCTGTCTTTAGATTGTAAAGTTTTGAAAAAACTATAGTTCTGATATGCTTGCTTCCCAGTAACTCCCTGCAGCCCACAGGAAATGCTATGGCTTCTCTTCCTTGGAATGGGAGCCATTCACTTAAAAAAAAAAAAGACCAGGGAAGAAGAAAGCCTAAGCCACAGCTTTGGCACATGTCACTCTGCATCAGGTGCATCTGTTCTCAAATTCACAAATTTCCCATCTCCTGGACTCACAAATGCATTAAGCATGTGAAATAGAGTCTTTGGGGAGATAATACTGTCATTCCCCTGGCCACCTTCAGCTGACTTGGAGTACATATTTTGCCTGATGAGTGCTGAAGTAAAAGCTAGACTCTCCCACTGCTTCCAGTAAATGAACTCAAATATTTGCAAAGAGATGGCATCTTATGCCAGGAACATATGCAGATTAATATATTTCTACAGCACAAAAATTGCATAACACTGTGTTTGCTCATTCTTTCTTCCCTACATTTACAACAATTGAAACAAAGACCAGTTAATAATTTTGAGTCTGTTTTTTTCTAGTTTGCTATATTCAAAAGTTATGCCATCCAAAAGACATTCAGAGAATAAAATATCAGGTACAAAATACCTGTTTAAATATACAGAAATTGATTTACTACATATGCCAAAGAAAATAGAGTAGTAAACTATAGCCTTGGGACTGCTATTTGATACTTCAATCCCTTAGACTTCTGAACACACATAGGGTTTTCATGTGACATATTCTAATTTTTAAGTTACAGGTTTAAACAACTTTACCTGTTATCAAATCTGACACATAACCCCCCCCAGTAATCTCATTTTTATGTATTCCTAGCTGCATATAAAACAATATGACATATATGACCTATTAAGATTACAGTTCCTCTGGCACTAATTAGTAAATGCACCTTGAATTTTAAATAAATAGGCATTGGAGTAGTTGTCAAAGAAGAACAGGAAAACAACATGTGCATATGCCATTCCCTAAAGCCAAAAGAAAAGTTCAGTCTGATTTTAAGCTGCTTTAATGGACATGAATGTCAAAAGGAATAACAAAATACGTGTACTGGAGTGTGGGTTTTCTTATCTCTTTATCTATAAAAATACTTACCAAAGGCATACACATAATTATTTGAATAAAGCTATTGTTCTAAAAGGATTTTTTTTTAACTCTGCAGTTCACTATGTTCCATTGTGTACTTAAAATAGAATACAAATTATTTGCTGTCTGCACCAGTTTGAAAGTTTAGAAGACAAAAATTGTCAAACCTAAAACAGTTGTGCATTAATACAACATCATGAATCCAGGGCCTAATGAAGAAGAATAGAATAGGTGAGGATTTTCTTGGTTCAATTCTGTTGTCATTTGCTTTCCTACAATTGTACTAAGAAAAAAAATCTGAGAAAAAAGAAATCCAAACAGAAAACCAACAGGCAAGCCAGTTTCAAAAAGCAGTTTAAGGACCTAGAAGGATTAAGGAAGGCTCTTATATGTTTTGAAGTAAAACTGAGATCCAGGACAATCTCTCCTAGTCATTGCTGACTGTAAAGAAGCTTGAGGCACCCATCAGCTCCCATTTTCACCTCAGCATTCTCTTGGCACCTGCAGGAGTCATGAACTGTGTTCACACCTGATCAGACCTGCTTAAACCCCAACCCTTTGGCTTTCCAAACTGGGCAGAAAAATATTTGCATCTTTACATTGTAATCAGCTCCGAAAAATAGAAGCCACCTGATCAAGACTGGTGTAGGTTAGCCCCCAGTGTTTCCTTTACCTTACAGATGGCATTTCCATCCCTCAGTCCATGACATCTTCAAATGGCACTTTTAAAGTAGATGAGATACCCTAAAAAGGTCTTTTCCTTTCTATTGTCATCAAAGGCACTCTGGCATGATTAGTATAGAAGCAGCTGTCTAAATCTGGTGATAAAAACAGCTTAAACTGTAAATGCTAACAGGCAGCAGATAATTTAGTGTATGTGTGTGTGTACGGGTGAATGTCTGGAATTGAGCTTTTGCATTTTCAAGCAAGAAACTTGCTAGCTGCAACCAGTGTTGAATGGCCATGAATTCTGATAGCACTTGAACTGAGGAAAAGTGACACATCCTGAACCCTACAATTAATAGAGACATGAGAGAGAAACACCAATTAGGAAGCTACACTTGTGCACGTGAAAATGATTCCCCCCAGCAGCCCCCGGAAAATCCCAGGCCAGCTCAGATCTCAAGAGGCTTAGGAGGGAATATTTCAGAGGTAGGACAAAGGATTTACCAAAAGAGGCTCTCCCCAAAGTTGTCTGAGATGTTTATTCTTTGATGGTCCGAGGGGGGAAGAGGGAGAACAAAGGAGAACAGGGCCTTATGTAAGTTTTGTCCAGAGGAGGGGACAGCTGGACATAAGCCAATAGGGTCGGGGAAGAAGTGAAGGGTCAAGATATATGTTCACAAATTCCAGGGATCTCTGAGAGGGGAAGAAGCCATTTCCCAGAGAAATGCAACATGCATGTACACTAATTAAGTTGGAAAGCTCAGGGTTTGGACTTCCGGAAAGAAAGGCAGTGTTAAAAATAAGAACTTTTTCTTCAGAAAGAAAAAGAGGGTCTGAAAAGGTGGTGAGTGGTCTGATTCAGGGATACAGAGGCATGCTGCTGTTACCTAAATCCATTCATATTTCTTTTCAAAGTATTTGTGCACATTGACAATCACACTTATTGCTTTTTACCCCAGGTAACAGTGACAGGACAAGAGGAAATGGTCTCAGGCTGCACCAGGGAAGGTTCAGGTGTGACATAAGGGAGAATTTCTTTATGAATAGGGGTGTTAAGCATTGGAATGGACTTCAGAGGAGGTGGTGGAGTCACCATCTCCAGAGGTATTCAAGAAACAACTGGACGTGACACTTAGTGCTATGGTCTATTTGGCATGGTCATGACCAGTCTAAGATTGGATTCAATTATTCTCTGTGCTTGGAGCAAAGATGCTGAAACTGGAGTATGGTGGTCAGAGATGAGTGGAGCTAAATGTTGGGGGATGCCCAGGGACCTAGGCTGAAACTGCAAGCTGCTGTCCAGACCTGAGTGTCGGCCTGCCCTCCCTGGGCATCAGGGATCTCTCTGTGGGAAAGGGAAACTGACAGCTAGTGCACACAGAATGTTTTAGAGCAAGTGTGTGAGATAATCAAACAGGGTAAAAGCCTGAAGGTTCTTTAATAAATCTCAGAATCCAGAACCATTGCAGGTTGTTGATTCCTCTGTCCCAGCCATAATAAAACCTTAAATGTCTGAATCTGGGCAAGGTAAATTCCGTCTTAATTGAAGTTATGGGAAGACATTGCCCATAATAAAAGAGGCATGAGCCTCTCAAGGATGCTGAGCAACCACAGCTCAGGACTCTTCCCAGTCTGACAGCACTCCTACTGTGCAATTGAGTGGTGGGACACTTAGAATTTTTTCTCAAGCCAATGAAAGCTGTCATGACATAACAGAGAACACAATTTTGCTGATGACAGAAAATAGGCAAAGCAGCAAAACTTCATGTGTAGGTATTCAGATTAAGGGCCCCAATTCCCAGGGTTTATTTTAAAACTACACAAAATGTGTAAATAACATCATAGGAAGAGACAGATCTCACAGATGTTACCTGGAAGGTTAACTGTAGTGTATCTATTTCATCAGTTTCCAAAGAAATGGGGTCTGGGACACAAACAAAATACCTTGAATGACTGAAATAGAATTCAAGTACTTAATTTCTCAGTTATGACATTATTCCTTTTCTGTCTAACATACTGCTTTATGTTAGACCAACTAAAATCTTTCATCCTTTACATTTGTAACATTCACATTTCCTTCACATCTGAAGTCCTGTTTATAAGGCTGTCATGATATGCTTCAGTTTACACCATTTTAAACAGGTCCATGCCTAAAACCTGTCAATGCCCAATGACTATTTAGAAATTAGTTGGTCCTTATCCATGATGTTTAATGAGCTTCACCTTGTGGATAATCTCAGAGTATTTTGCATACATTGCAGTCCATATTAAGTGGACTGACAGTGATCTTTGGTATCTACTCAGGAAGTTTTGGAGTGGAAGATATTGAAAGGGCCATGAAATCATCTCCAGGGGCTCCTGGAGATTCAGCTGATAAGGGTCTGTGTCAGTTTAGAGCTAGTGCAGTTGAGGGTTACTTCTTCCCAGTGGTTACCCAGGGGCTCCAGGGGCCATGCGGTGGACACTGTCTGGGAAGGTCCTTTCTATTGAGGGTCCTGCCAAAGCTCCAGGTCCAGCTTCTGCTGTCATGTGCCCATGTTCCTCCTGCTCTTTCTGAGCCACAGCCCCCTGGAGGACAACGTCCCAGCCTTGGGCCTATGGAGGTGCCCAATGCCCTGGGACAAGGCTGCATTTACTACAAAGACTTAATAGTGACTCCAATATATAACACAGAAATGAAAACACAAAATACAGATTTTGACTTTTGGTGGCTGCAAGTAATCCTAAATTTTAGACAAAATTTAAAGCTTCTTTTTCCTTAATCCTGTTCATAGTTATATTTTCTTTATTTCCCTTTTAACCCCAGAGGAGTTATTTTACATATGCTCATTTACTTTCTTACTATTACATACTCACTTTTTTGTGAGTATGGCTTCTTAACTTATTATCTCATAACTTTATCCAAAAGTTTATTGGATTCAGTAAAGAGTGTATTGTCCAAATCAGAAAAAGAAATAGACTTTCCTTAAAACTCTGTAACTGCTAGTTCCTACTAACTAGGGAATTTACCTCAAATGATGGATGCTCTCATTGGAATCCTTGTGTTACCTCCAGAAATGCTTGGTTGAATGCTCTGTTCACTGAATTGAGCCAAGTGGGTGAAAAAGAGCACATAAAAGAAGTGTCGTTAATAGCCAGTGGAGAAAACTTTGGGCACTTTTCCATGAATATTTTTCTCCTGAATACAGAAGAATTCTATGAAATTTAGTATCCTTTCAGTCTGTCTTGTTTTCTTTGGGACTTTCATAAAATAACTAACTATTCCCAAGGTAACACAGAGAAGCTGCCTTGAATATTTAAATTCTTCCCTTAATGGATTGTTTATACAGAGTAATATAGCTCCAAGAGAAATCACTGGGAGATAGCAAATACAATAAAATCCACATTGGAATTAGGAGAATCACTAAGCATAGAAGAATCTCAGGATCTTGGCAGAGATTATGAATCAGACATATTTGGATCTTGAATAGGAACAGTAAAAAACAATGACCAATCTTTGTGCAAACAGTGATGGGTTGGCAGGTGACAATCATTACTGAGAAATGAGATTTCTGGGTCATAAACTGCAGCTCCATGAAAATATCAGGTCAGTGCAAGACCAGTCAAGAAAACAAATGTAATTCTATGAATTATTATGAAAAAAATGGCAAACAAAATAGAAAACTTCATTAGGACTATTTTTGTCGAAGTGCAGGGTATATGCACATCTGATTATTGTCTATAATTCATCCTAGTGAAAACATAATAGCAGAACTGAAACAAAGGTCTGGAGGTGTATGGGGAGAAAACCAAAATACAAAGGTCAGCAAGGAGTGTATGTCTTGGCTATAGTTCACCAGGCATAAACTTTCAGCATACCCAAAGGGCAGGAACTTTGCAGATATGAAGCAAAGGATTTAACAACACAGAGGTATTGTGGCTATGCTCCATCTAAAAACATGCAGCTAATGGGATCTAAGTCAATGAATGATTGAGATGATAATCAAAAACTGAATTCTGCTTCATTAACTAGAGAATGCATATTACTTTACAGGCTCCCTACTAAAGTCAACCAAACTCCACCTAATCATGAACTGACATCAACTTTAAGGTTGTCTTTTTCCCTCCCTCAAAGATATGTGGATAGGGGCATCAAAGAAGACTCCATCATAACTTCTGGGATTGGTCAACAACCTGTGCTCTCCCTCCTTGGGACACATATTGGGTAAGAATCTTATCCTACACACACTGCATTATTATCTCAAGCTAGCTTCCATTGATGAGAGGAGCTTGTCTGTACATCACTTCAAGATCATTTTTGCAATCTCTGAACAGCCCATCACAGTCTTCTACTGTCAGTGTGTTTGTTAATAAAGAGAGTTATTCCATACACTGCTTAATGTAAGTCCTTCAGGGGCTCTAGCAGCAGCTGGCAGCAGATAACCGACTTGACAAAACTGACAATATTCCAAATAAAATGCAGATGCATGACCTGAGTAAATTAGTTGAACCACAACATTTCAATACAACAGGCTGTTCAGTAGGGTCTATGTAATAGGGTGCTGACAGGCTGGTTGAGCACAAGTGTCTTGTCTTCCTTGGCTGTGCTGATAGATTGATCCAATATAAAGAGTTCAAGGAAAGCTGCCTTTCACATGACAAGGTGTGTGATGAAAAATGTTTAAAAGTATCAAACTGTAGAAGGAATTATTGGATCAATTATAGCTTTCCAGTCCAGGTAAGAAGCAAATGAAGGGGTTATACAAAGATCTATAAATTCATGTATGTCATAAAGTCAATGCATGGGAAATGTAAATTTTAAAAACTAAATAACATCCAACAAGAGAAGATGGTAACATGTAAACAATATCTTTGGTACAGAATATTGTTGATGCTAAAAACCTACATGAGTTCATACAAGGAGTGTGTGAATCCACAGAATCAAATGAAAACAACTGCGGTGTATTAAAACCAGATTTCCATCTCCTGCAAAACAGGCCCAGCCATTTCCTGTCACTGAGCATTGCACATCACCGGAAGCTGCAGGAGACAATGTTTTCGTGCTCTTTTCAATATCTCATATAAATATCTACCAATATCCATGCAGAAGTTTTGGTATTTGTTCAGTTTTTGATGTTAGAAACTGAGTCTCAGAGAGAGAAGTTGACTCCTCCAAGGTAACACACTCAATCAACATCAGAGATAGGGAAAGAAAGAACTGTCTTCTGACTGTCATCCTAGTGCTTCATCTCTGAGAAGGAAAGAAAGCCTTGACTCTTTAAAGGATCTCTAAAACATGAGTAGATGCATTGAGTTTTTTAAAAATAAATTAAAAAGTCACTAACACAATCTGTATAAGATAAAATGGTTTTTAAATATAATATGCTGCAGGGGGGGAGAAAGTCTGACAGCAAGCATTATGCCTCATACAGTGTCTTGGAGTGTGTGTGTATTCTGCACACAAACACTGCCACGTATTTTTCTCTGTTTGATTAGGCTCAGCTGGATGCTGTATTCTTGATTGAGGTACAATACAAAGAAATTATCTTTTCTCTCCCTGGGAGAATAAAAGCGTCCTTCTCTTTTTTTCCCTTTTCTCTTTTCAGCAGGTTCCTAAGTGGTCTGAATGAATCCAAAGGCCTTGGATCCCTACCATCTAGAGATATCAAGCATGTGAGAATTAATCTCAGCATACTATGGTATGAAAGAGGTAGTCATAATTATTCAATAGAACCCCCACATTTCTTCCTTTGCAAACAGTGATTTTCCATCACTCTCCATAGGAGAAAAGGCCTTCTCATAACTGAAAATGTGAAAATAATGACAAGCTACATGAATACAAAATCCTAGTTTCCATTATCTGAATTAAAATGTCTACACTTTTAAAAAATCATTTCAGTCTTCTGAGCACTAAAAGGTCTGCATTCATGATGATGTCAGAGAATAGAATTTCCTATAACTACGAAGGGAAGGAAAAGCACTTTATACTCATTAATCCTTTTTGAACACAGGGACTTTCGCTTTTGCTTGAGATACCATCAAGAAGAAAGATATTCCAAGAAGGAAAAAAAAGGATGAAAACACAGCACTGTCTTCCAGAAGCATCTACTGAAATAAATAATGGAATCATAGAATTGTAAGCATTAGAAGGGACTTTAAAAATCATCTAGTTCCAACCCCCTGCCATGACAGGGACACATCCCATTTGACCAGGTTGCTCAGGGCCTTGTCCTAACTGGTCTTGAACATTGACTGGGATGGAGCTTCCAAACCTCTGGGCAACGTGTTCTAGTGTCTCACCACCTGCACACTAAAGAATTTCTTCCTAATATCCAGTCCAAATTTCCCCTTTTTCAGTTTGTACCCATTATTTCCTGTCCTATCACTATAGTTCCTGACAGAGTACCTTTCTGCCCCCTCCCCCCCACCCCCACGGCCCCTTCCAAGGTTGCTATGAAGTCTCCACACAAGTTTCTCCTCTCCAAGCAGAACAGGTGTGAAGCTTCAGTTCTCTTCTGGACTTGCTCCAGCAGTTGCACATCCTTCTTATGTGGGGACACCTGAACTGGATGCAATACTCAGGGTGGGGTACCACAGGAGCAGAGCAGAGGGGGAGAAGCACTTCCTTTGATCCACTGGCCACACTCATGAATGAGGCAGCCTGCACTGTTCTACTGACTGACATTCATGCCGTTGTTATTTAATTTTCATGTCTGTTTAAAAATATGCAATCAGTTAAAATAAAGGTGAATCACTGCAATATCACTTGTATAACTCTGCCCATTTTAGAGGGTATGTGACAATTAGTTTACAACACAAAACACTGACCCCTTGGCATTATCATGGCAATATCCTCAGTAGAAATCAAGGACCTTACCTTTTCCTCCCATAATAGCACAAGGCAATCCCTGAATGTCCTCACTGTTGTTACCTTTTTTGCTATATTTGCTAAGGGCATAAATCCAAGCACCTAATCTACTCTCAAAACATTTTAATTCCATTCCCTTTATGGTTATTTTTCAATCTGATCAGCTCTATTTGCATAGAGATAATTCAGTTAACACATTCACATTTAGCTCTTACAGTCCCTCTGCTGGAAAGAAAATATTTTTCAGCCACAGCTCTAGTCTTAGTTACTTACAAGAATGTAGAGAGTGAAACTAGAAAAATGTTACTGTGGTTTTATCCACATTTTTAAAAGTAAGTTTTATTGTGTTTGGGAATATTTCCAACTTGTTCACAAATAAAAATGCTCATCTATTCCTCTTATTCTGCTTCCATACTTTACCAATCAGTTTAGAAAGATGGGCAATATTTTCCTTTCATAAAAATCCTCAACATTTGAAAAACCCCCAACCCCTCCCCAAGTAAACTGAAACTTGACCATGAAGATAAAGTCAAAATTTCCTGAGAAAGTTAAATATACATGGTATCATAAAATAGAAAAAGAAAACCCCTTACATGCAGAATGCTAATTTTGCCTTTATTTTTTCATATTTATGTAATGGAAATAGATCAATACAAATAGTAAAACTATCATTTAAATAATAAACTCAGATTTCTCCCATTGAAAAATGCTACAAAACTATGTTCCTGTTAGATATTTCTACAGCTAAAACTACATTTGTTCAGTGAAAAACAGTTCTATCTAAAATATCTCATCTATCTTCTGTAGAATTGGCAATGGAATTGTAGGAAGAGAGTGCTTCACTGAGGCCTTGATCCTGAATACCACAAATATAAGAGTCTTCTCTCCCTGGTGTGGGAAAAAAGTACCCAAGCTATTAAAAAGTCACAACACAGACTAAAGGGAATGTCAGCCAGAGACCGTCAGAAGAGCAAAAAGTTAAAACCTTACTGTTATTTTTTTCACTGATCTGAGAGTGAAAATGCTCATGTACTTTACTACGTTCAAGAATATCTCCTCTGAAGAGGGAAAAATAATTTTACCAATTTCTGTTCTCTTTCTCTTAATTTTTAATTTCATTTCTCAATATGTCACTTCCTGTACCTTGTAATTTAAAGAAAAATATATATAATGAATAAAGGCTGATTGCACAGCCACTCATGTAACTGTCTCTTTATTTGTGTTTTTAAAAACGACTGAAAAAGTGCATTCTGTCTTCAGCTGGTCTTCAGCTATCCCTCTGGACAGGTGCTACTCAGTGCCAACTCTACATAAATCCCACCCTTCTCTTCTGAGATTCAATTCATCCTGCTGAAATGGACTCAGACATTTTTTGAGTAACAGCATTACAGAAGTCAGAGTAAATTGAACTGGTGAATAATGCATTAAATCAAAATTAAAAGAGGAATCTAGATTGCCAGAAGGCTGAGCTAACCACTGCTTGACCAACCATTTGGAGCAGCCAGAGATCTTCCTGGCTTCTGAGAGGGAGATGGGGACTGCAGTAATTGTAGTCTGGCAGCCAGGGGAAGATGCTGAGAGCCAGAACACTGGAGTCTGCTTCTTAACTGGCAAAGGGGCTTCTGCTCTTTCACACCCAAATTGATTGTGGAGACAGGAAAAAACAGTTGAAACAGATTCACTTTCATGAACTCTTACAGTATCAAAGGATGTCTGATTTCTTGAAGAGTTTCCAGGTAGCTCCATTTGGGAAAGACAAGCCACAGTTATATTTCCTTGTTACAGGGAAATATTTGAAGGGGTTTTTTTAACCTACTATATCACACTGCAGTAGCCCATTACTTTCACAGTATTTCTGAACAATAGCAGGCTATCTCTGAATGTCTGACTGACACACCTTGACCTGAATTAGAACTTCTAGTCACAGATTTACAGGCAGCATGAGGAGATTTGACTCTGATCCAAAACAATCAGTTTGAAAGGAGATGAAGTGTATGGCAGACTCACACAGGAAGAAAATGAAAAGCTGGGGCAATTCTCCCCAACCCATCCTCAGGTGGAGATAATCACTCCCAAGTTTTGGCAATTTTTCTTCACTGATAGTGTAAATTGCAATAATGCAAACTAAAAATTTATGTTAAGAGGGAGTAATAACTTGACTCTATAATTTTTCACGTATTTTGCAATGAAGTTAGACTCCACAGTAATCTAATACTTCTTGACTTGTTGTCAATATTTTTATTCTTTTTGTGACATTAATACCTGCTACTATATCTATATCAACTGCTTAGCTTAAGATATTTATCCCTTTTTTGGGATTCTGAGTTCTGAATTTCTATCACTATATGCTAAATTTTGAGACTCACTTTTGTTGTGGTTGCTCCTGTTCCTAAGAGGATAGAATTTGATCTAACCCTTCTTGTGTAAGCTCCTCCCTTCAATACCCTATAAAACCCCATGACCCTGCCTCCTCTCTCCTGCTCTCATCTCCCTCCCCAGCCCAGGGGGAAATAAATGGATTCTCCAGCTTAAAAAGTGGAGACCCGTCTTGTTTGTTCCCCTGCCTGCAACTTGTAACCTCCCTGGAAATGATGAACAGCCTAGCAGCTACACTTTGCTACACACTTTCTGCTTTTCAACGTGTAATCTTAATAGTTTATCACAACGCTTTCTCTTTTAAAAACTCATCCATAAGTAAAGAAATGAAATAGAAACTATTCATTACTTATCTTTATATAAATGCAAAATTAAATTAACAAAACATTTTATTCCTCCTATCAGTATTTCTGACAGATTTTTTTTTTCATAGCAGTAATGTGAAATAGCTTAATGTCTAGTGGTGAAATTAGAATGGCACAAAGTCAGTCTGGGACTGAGCTTTTAAGCATTTATTTCTGCCAATGCTTTTGACAGCAGCTGCCTATCTTCCCTGTACAGACCTGATATGATCTGAGCATGCAGGAGGATTTTTTTTTCCTTCCCTCTTTTTAAATTCATTGCTAAAACACAGAAGCAATTCCACTGGCATTAATTTGAGGGATTACTGAGCTTGTGTAAATTGAGGTGGACAAAGAGACTATATCGATTTCCCAACTAAAAGTTAAAAATATAGAAATCTTTACTCAAAATCAAGAGGTTTTGAAAGCAGAGCTATAGCTCATGTGGACACACAAGAATGGAAAGAAACCTTTACTCTGCAGATGAAGATAATTTTGTTTAACTGCAATCTCTTGTTCTTACCTTTTGCAGCAGAAATAAAACTACCACATACCTCCTAAGTGTGTGATGTGAGTGCATATATAGAAAATAATTTTGTCAGTGGATACCAGAGGAGGTTTTTTCTTCATCTAGCCATTTGGTCTTATATTTGGTCTCTTGTAGAGATAACCAATGTTAAGTTTTAAGGCAACAAAAATAGTTTAACGGTTAAATATTGTGCAAAAAGAAATAGCTAAACTAGAGAAGCAACAAAAGTTTTTAAAGTAGAGTTGTTTAACCTAAGAAGATGGGGGCAAGGGGTGGGTGGGGAGGGGGTGAAAACAGCAGTGAAAGTGACATCTGCATGGATGCCTAATTAGGGGGTAGCAAAGAAGGCGAAGTCAGACTTCTCTTAGTAGTATCCACTAAAAGAACAGGAGGCAATGAGTAAGAAAACTTTAAATAAGGATGGTCAAACAAAATTGTTACTTAGAGGTGGTTTTTAGGACTTCAAAAAGACTTTTTGGTCTTTGGACTCCTTTCTTACATCTATTCAAAACCTAACATCTCAGCAATCTATGAAAGATCAGTCTTCCACTCTGAAAAAGGAGATTAGAGAATCTCCTGCCAACATCAAGTATTCTGAGATTTCTGTGAAAACATCTGAACTATTTTCTCAAATTTCTGCCCCCAGAGAGAGTCTTTTGCATCTTCCAAACCACGCCAGCCTGGGTTTGTTGAGAAATGCAATGACAGCAAGCTCAGACTATGACACAGGTGTTGTTCTCGTGTGGCTTGTCTGGCTTCATTGTGGCTTTGCTTATTATATTGTTAAGAAACATTATTGAGATCAATACTTGCAAGTTTATTAGCAATGCTGCCCTGGAAGACTGCTTTATCACTCCTTTTTAAAGACTTTTGTGCATTCTTCGCCCTTGAATGAGACAGCCAGGTTTAATATTAAAGCACTTAGCTAAATAAGCACCTTTACTCCCAGGTTCATGGTTTATTTAGGCTCTCATACAGCTGAACAATGACAGCTCAAATGCTTTTTAGCTAGTGTAGATCTCAACATATATGTAAGTGCTGTGGTACATCTGTCTGTGTTCTCATGTGTACTCATACACGTTTTATACTTGCAGATAGCTACCAAACTCACCACAGAGGTCTACTGCACAAACACAAGATCTTGAAAAACACTGTAATGTGTTCATGTGTTCGTAAAAACCAAACCAAAATACCCAGCCAAACAAACCTGTGTACATTTATTGCAAAGCATATCTCACTACAAGCTATAATTCAGAGGTAATATTGCTTAGAGTTTCCTACAGGCATTTGGTAATTCAAGACAATGAAAGAAAATTCACAATGTTACAAGGTTCTTTGCAATAATTTTATTTTCAGTTTCATATGTACAGAAACTAACTATTTTCATGTTTGTCAGTGTTATCCTGATAATGACTCACAGAATCACAGAACATGCTGAGTTGAAAGAGACTCACAAGAATCATCAGGTCCAACTCCTGCCCTGCACAGCACCATCCCCAAGAGTCACACCATGTGCCCGAGAGCATTGTCCAAATGCTTCCTGAACTCCTTTAGGCTGGTGCTGTGACCACTTCCCTGGGGAGCAGAAGAGACTGGCTGCAACCTCCTTTCAGGTAGTTGTACTGAACAATAAGACCCACTTGAGCCTCCTTTCCTCCAGGCTGAACAAACGCAGCTCCCTCAGCTGTTCCTTATAAGATTTGTTCTCCAGGCCCTTCACCAGCTCAGTTGCCCTTCTCTGGACATGCTCCAGCCCCTCAGTGTCTTTCTTGTGAGGGGCCCAGAACTGGACACAGGATTCCAGGTGTGGCCACACCAGTGCTGAATACAGGGGGACAATCACTACCCTGGTCCTGCTGGCCTTATTGTTTTTCATACAGGTAAAAATGCCATCAGCCATCTTGGCCACTTGAGCACAGTGCCAGCTGTTGACCAGCACCCCCAGGTCTCATTTGGAAGAATGAAAAATTATACCCACCTTTCAATGCCCTGGTCATTAAATTTAGAGCACTTTCCCTCTAGAATGTTTTTTTGGGACTCATTACATTATTTCTGGATAGTGGCCCATAGTCAACAGGAGGTTGGAAGGGTTCTGTCACATAGAATGATCTGCCACTGGTGATTAAGTCTACTCAGAAAAGTAAAATATGTATGTTTTAATCCTCTTACCCTGGAAAAGCTATATTTGAAATTAATGTTGTAACAGCTAAAGCACTATATAAAAACTGGCCAGGGGCACCGTTTCTCCTATTCAGTTATGAACACAGATGAAAAGCATGAGCAGCATGTAGTTGTTCAGTGAAATTGTAAAGGGACTTATTTTGAGAAAATGAGAAAGATTATGGATATTGCTGTCATGTGCCTAGATACAATTGCTTGCAACCTTATTGAAATGTTTCTGTTCTAAACACTTTTAATACATCAGTGCTGGTTAGTTCTATGATTCTTCATACGCGGCAACTTTTTTTTAAACCACTTTAATCTTCTCTGGCATTTCCAACACAACAAGTCCAAAATTTCTGATTCCACCAATTTACTAATTGCTGCAAAACATCTAAAGCATTTGGTTTACTTGTGGTATGCTTCTGTGAAAGGATTCAGACAGAAATGTTTCTTCTGTCTGAGTTCTAAATCATTCTCTCAGGAACTGACACCAATATTCAAGGTACAAAAAATCTATAAACTTCAAAGGAAATCCAGGCAAACAGAGGCTAACTAGTGATTATATTGCTTCTGAACTGAACTAGGATAATATCTGACCTAGAACATGGGTACAGGGATTGATCTACTAGGTCTTTTTTGGTATATTTTATGCCACAACATTTCTTTTTCTTTGCATCAAATGCTAATTATTTGTGAATTTCCTGTTATCTTAAAAAGTTGTGTTTTGCTGGTCTGCATCAGTTGAACTCTTATATGTATCACATGAAATGTATGTTCATAGTACATGAATATGAAAAATATGCAGGAAAAACTGTAAATAAGAATAGTGTATCTATAAATGGCTAGTGAGTAATCAACAGCAATACAACAAATATTTGGGCAGAACTGCTATTCAGGTATCAAACACGTGTAAATTAATCTGTTATCTGATATAATGATGCCTAAATATGACATAGAATTTAGAAACATTTATTTAATAAGTTTTACACAGGTAATTTTCTAATATGAAGGTTAATTATTTTAACTTACAGCTACTAGGTTTCTGATTTTTCACCCAAACTCAGATATCAAAATGTGTGAAAAATGACCAAAGGACATGTCACATCTTGAAACAGTAAAAAAGGAGAAAAAAAAGGAAGTGGCAACTACTTAAGAAAGGGCAGACAAAGATGCTGCAGGCAGCTGTCAAGTTTAGTTATCCAGGACCTTTCAAATACATCATAGCACTCCAAAATCTGGATGTCTGTACCCTTCTGTGATCCTGTTATCTTGTTTGGATAACACTTTTATCTGAACTACACATGAGTAGGAAGGCACGGCTGGAACATGCCGAGTGAGGCGATGATCACAGGGACCCCTGTGCCGGGAGGGTCCCCCCACAGCCACCCCCATGGCGGCCAGCAGCGCCAGCCTGGGCTGTGACAGGCACGGCACGGACCCCAGCTGCGGGAACAGCCGCGGCTCCCGGGACACCTCGTGCCATCGAGAACCCTCCCCTTCCCCCGCGGGAGTGACTGGTTTTTTCTCTCCTGGACACCCGCGAGTGATCCTTGCACCCTCAGGATGCGCCAAACCCTGTGATGACTCACCTTTAAAGGAGAAGGAAGCACCCAAGATTTGTTAAAGCTCGTGGTCGAAAGGAACAGTGAAGTCCCGGCGTCCGCAAACGGCAGGGCAGGGGCAGGGCAAGGAAGGGCAGGGCAGGGCAGGAAAGGAAAGGGAAAAGGGGAAAGGGGGAAAGGGAAAGGGAAAGGGAAAGGGAAAGGGAAAGGGAAAGGGAAAGGTCCAGCATTGACCCAGCTGATAAACCTGGTTTCACCATGAATCCAGCTTTATCAACCCAGCTGATGGGATGTCCAGGGTCTTGGGGATGCCACCTGTGCTTGAGGAGTGGTGCTTTTTTATTTATAGGTTTCTTCACCCCAAAGATAGGTTTTCCACTTTCTATGCAAGTTACATAACCTGTGCAGCCTGTTCTTGCCAGCCTTTCTGGAAATGGGTCTGAGGGCTTCAGAAGTCCTTGGTTCCTTGGTGGTCTTAATCCTACCTTACAGTCCATGTCTTCTTCTTGGCTTCCTGCACTTGTGCTGTACTGTGTTGTGCTCATCTCCAGGAATTATAAAAAAGATATTTCTCTCAGGAAAGTGCTGCCTTAGCTCTGAATGGCGTCCATTCTCCAGCCTAATTTTGTTCTTTTTCACAGCATGTTGATACCAACAGTCCTTTGTTATTATCAACCATTCTTGTCTCTTGTTGCAAATAGTCCTTGGTTGGTTCCACAGCCATCCAGTACCAGTGTTTGAGACATGCACAACAGCCCCATACCTTCTGGGGTTCTCAAACCCACCTTCTGGATCCCTCTGAGCAAGACTCCTCCCGAGGGACAGAGCCCATAACTTATTTAATGGTGTTGAGGTGCTGGTGTGGGCACCCTCATTGTTTGTGAGTTTTGACCATGGGTTTTACCTGCACAATAGAGCTTATCTGAGCTGCTCCCTGTGTGAAATTTTTGATGTTGCTCTGTGACTGCAGCCTTTTACATCTCTTGATTCTACACAAGTGATCCTCGATGCCTGTTCTGGACTTGGTGTCTAATTAAGCTGAACTACAATTGTCAAAGGAGACCTGCTCCTTCAAATGTGTTAGGAAACAGGCAGCTTTTCCCTTCAATTATAAATAAGCAATTACAGCACTGCTAGTAGGATCAAATTTCTAGTGCTTTACCAAAGCTGAAGGATACCTGAGCACTACACTGTGTTCAGATAAGAAAGTTTAAAAAAGCAGAAGCAGCAGTCCAGATACAATAACAGCTTATAAGAGACTGTGAATATGTGTGTGTACCTGTGTTTCTGATGTTTCTCTATGGATATACCCATATATCCATGTGAAACATGAGTATATTTTGTTATTTACACATACAAATATCATTTGAGAAAGGAAAAACTGATTCTTATCTAAATATTCTTCAACAATAAACTTTAAGGTAAGCTATGTAAGAATTTTTACTTGTGTGACAGTGACCATTTTTGCTTGCTAAAATTCATCCTGATAAATTAGTATCATTACTTTTATTATCAGTTTCTCTTCATCAATATATAACATGATAGGAAAAACTAGGCAAGAAAGCACATTTTTAATAACTGCTATGTCAATTAATCTGTAGTTAATATACTTTCATGTCCAGACATTGCTACTAAATAAGGAAGGAGCTGACACACACATTCACCAAAAATTCACATGTCAAAATTCCTGGACACATAACTAGTCATATTTTACACATTGGATTAATGTGTGCAGAGTATGAGATTTTTTCAAGATGGTGAATTTATAGGTGCTCTCAGCAGATATTCCTTGTCTGATAGGAAATAAAAAGAGAACATTGTAGTGTAACATCATTTAGGTATAAGAGTCAATTTCCACCTTTTAAAAAGCATATAACCTTTTCAAAAAAGAGATCTTTGAGTCTAGTAACACTGAGTCACTGAAATCTCACATATCTAATGACTTGCCATGTTAAATAACACATTTTCTTCCTGCATTAACTCTCAGTGGAATAACAATTGTTAAGATACTATATTTCTTTGAATATCATAATCAGACTACTTATAGCAGCCTTTGCAGCAGAAAGTGTCCATACTCCGTTTTAATCTTCAAAACAAGTTGCAGTGTGATAGCAAACTCTGTCTCTACCCTTAGCTTGGTATCATGAAGGTTTGAACTTCTTCATGCAGGGAAATTTGCTGCCTGGAAAGATCAGCAGGTGTAGGCTCAGCCACTGATTCTGCTGCCTGGCTTTGCAATACACTTCCTCTAATAGAAAAGAAAATGTGATGTTATGATAGCTCTGTGTCATTAAAAGATATTCTCACACTGTGGGAGGAAAACACCTGCTTCATCAAAGGAAAAAAAAAGGTAAATTCAGCTGCCTGTAGGATGCAATTTGAAGTGTTCTTTGAGCTATTTCAAATAGCACAAAAAGCACCTATTCTTGTGCATGTAGGACTGTACTGAGTGTGAATTTTGAGTATTACACTTCTGTTTAATATACTGGGCCAATCTGGGCTGCCCATTTGCTGTGGTCTCTTATGCTTGTGTTAAGAATCTTTTTTTATTTCTGTGTAGCTGTGAGAGAATCCATTATATATAGACATCATGACTTTACTCTTACAGCTACCTCATGTTTTCTTTAGTCATTGCTAGTTGTGCAAAAGATTTCTAAGGTTGTTAAAATAACTGTGCTTGTTCTTGAGAAATATGTAAGTGCACACAAATCCAATAAAGGCCATGAATGATTATAAGGTCCAAACAAATCACTGGATGTAGCAACCCTCTTCACTTTTTCTGGAGTTGAAATGATATTTTACATCCATGTGACAGTAACAACTTTGTACAGAAATTGACAATTTTTCTAGTAGCTATATTTACAAAGGAATAATCAAAACTACTGATTTGTTCCTAAAACATTAATAGAAGAAATTATGTCAATGTCTTCTTTCTACTCTTTTTAAAATTACCAGATTCAGTGTAGCTTTCTTCAGTGGCTCAGACAGTTGGATTCCAGGTTCTTCTCACTCTCATGTCTTGCTAAGAAGAGTGTGTGGCAGACTGCCTCCACCCCAAGAGGCAGAGATGTGGGGTGCAGTCCTGTCAGTTTTGACCCCTAAGTTCCCTTTCCTTAGTTAGCCCACCCTTTTGCAGTCCCTGCTCCTCTTGTAATTGGACCCTGACCCTAAACTCCACCCTGGATGTACCCTATAAAACCTGCCATCCCAGTCTTGTTAGGGTTCTTGTCCCTGTGTTGTATTCGAGCGTTGCTGCAAGTTTATGTTTCTGCCAGGCTTCGGTGTATAATTTTTGTTCTTCTTAATAAATGGACTCTCAGATCTTCTGGACAAGAACCCGTCTCGTTCCTTTTTCCGACGTTGGCCACAGGTGACTGTCTGAAGCGCCAGAGCTCGGGGAGTCCCCAGCTTGTGGCAGCACCAGCACAAAGTGGGCGGCGACAAAAGTGCATCCTAAAACTTTACAATAATAGAACAAGCTGTGTAGCCTTTTTGCTAAAATTGCTGTGCTGTTTAGAAAAGAACATAACCTCTCCCAGGAGGAAAGGGTGAGGGAGTTAAGGTTGTTCAGCCTGGAGAAGTAGAAGGCTCCAGACAGACCTTATTGTGACCTTTCAGTACCTGAAGGGGACCTATAAGACAGAGGGAGAGAAACTTTTTGCAGAGCCTTGTGTGACAGGACAAGGAATAATGGTTTTAAACTAAAGGAAGGTCAGTTTAGATTACATATCATTTTTTGTAATGAGGATGGTGAAGCACTGGCACAGGTTGCCCAGAAAAGAGACAGATGCCCCATCCTAGGAAATGTTCGAGGCCAGGAAGGATGGGGCTCTGTGCAATCTGATCTAGTTAAAGATGTCTCTCTTCATTGCAGGGGGTTAGACTATGTGACATTTAAAAGGTTTCTTCCAACTCAAACTATTCTATTACTATGATTTATGGACTGATAGGAATGAGCATCAGCAGAAATATACCTTTGTGTGCTCAGCTGGCAAAGCAGAGTAATAGTTCTTGTCCCTGTTACCACAATTAGCCGTGATATGTGTCTGGCAGTTACTTGGTGCAAAATATAAGGAAAAGAACAGCTATAGTGCATTTCATCAGTGGCAAACTCCTAACAATGTTCATTGGAAGGACTACTAAACTGGAATATTTGTGATATAGGGAGGATCAAGTAACCAGATTCTTCAGGACATAGCCTGAAGACTGAATAGATTCATTTAGTGGATGTTTAGAAGCAGATCAATAAATACACCAAGCCCTTTCAATGGAGACTTGTGAATGGAAAATAATTTGGGTTTCATTTAAAACATGATATGAATTTACATTCAGAATATGACGTGTCAATCACTGAGTGTTTAAGTATTCATTTCTATGTTTGACTTTTACATTTTTTAATAATTTTGTGTTACTATTGACAGTGCTTCCATTCATTGGCTTTGTGACATTATTCGTTTTCCTAACAACCATGAAGTTCTGTAAATGAATTAGTGTCTTTGCTTATGATGAAGACATCTGCATACATGGGTTAGCTGTACCTGTGATTCAGATCCTCACTTATCTAGTGTAGTCTGCTTCTGTCATGCAACTATTTCAACACGCATCAATTTCTAATAAAAAGGCTTGTTTATGAGCCTAATAAACACAGAAAACATTATGAAATCATGAAATAGCTAATTAACTTTAGGAATTTAAAGTTCTCTCTCTGCACAAGAAAGCTAATTAGTGTTTATATGGATTCCTGAATTAAACTTCCTTCCTTTTTTAGTTCATGTGGTTGTAAAGTTAAATTAAAAATATTCATAATAATTTTTCCTTTTCTAGAAAGGATGCTGGAGGTTATTACAGTCCATAAATAGCTGTATTGCCTATGCACTCAGAATCTGCTCATATTTCATTGTCAGCTATTTGTTTCACACAGTTGCAAACAATTTGTTCCATTTTAGAGTTGCACACTATTCTTAGTTTTCTTGAGGAGGCTAAATTCAAGCACAGCTCAAGTAATAGTTGCCTAGAATTTTGAAGCTACGCTGTGCCTAATCTTGGGACAGCTATGTGGGGAAATAGGTTAGGACTCTTCATTCTCTGTGTATGGCAAATCTAGAATCAAACACAGCAATGCCTTATTTTGAACTGAACATAACTATGCCACTCAAGGAGGATGGGAAGTTTGGACCATGATACATGTTCATACCTTGAGTAAGGAACAGTGAGGCCAACTTCCTGTGTTCTACTGACAATATTTGTGGCTACATATCAGTTAGTTGTGAACTGGAAGCATTTGTAATATACTGATCCATTGCAGCAAAGGTTAGTGGTTCTACTCCTTAAAATGTCTGTTGCTGCTCATTTCCTGAACAAGAAGTATCATATCATTTATTCTTTTTCCCTTTAAATTTTCTTCAATAAAGTAATGATAGATGAGTTTAGTGACTTCTTTTTTATGACGCAAGTGGTTCATGAAGAAGATGCAGTTGTTACAACTGGTGGAAATTAAAGTGGATTAAGGACTGAATGTGAATTAATTCTGTAACTACTGCTGAAAAAGATCCTGCCACAATAGCTAGTATTAATAGAAGTGAATATAAAGTACAGAAATAATTATCATGCTTTATTTCAGCTCTGAAGTGAAACTTTACACTGAATCAGCAACTAGCATTGCTGTACAGGGGGAAAAAGAGTTGATAGCTTTAGAACATAAAACCTTTGAAGTAGAAAGTATAAGAAAAACAATAAAATGCTGCCAAAATTATAAGTGACAGAAGATGTGATAACTATCCTTGAAAATACTTACAGGGTTGTCTCTAGAAAACTCATTAATTGGAAAACAGAAAAGTAGTAACAGGCTTGAACTGCAGACAGAGAATCTTAGATTGGTTATTAGATGTATTTGCCAAAATACAAGCTCTAAAGGAAGAATCTTCAAGCACAATTAACATTACTTCACAGACCTCTCAATTTTTTTTGTCTTACTAGTTGTAATAACATACTGGGTTTGGGTTTTTTTATTTCTTTTACTCCTTATTTGTTTTTCATTTCACTCATTTATATATATGATTTATATATCTTATTAGCTGTCAGCACTGTTTTTCACCTGTTTGCTTTAACCTGAGGTTCCAAAGCCTTCTGCTTACCCAACCCAACCCCATTCTTCATGACTACATGGACTGGGCAGCCCAACCCAGCAGATGAATAGTTCCATCCCAGCAGCAATATTGCTCTGCTTCAACTCTAGATCCAATCCATTTTCCTCCCATCTTGGTTACAGGTTTCCCTTTGCTCAGATTGAACTCACAGCTTGATGCTCTGCATACATAAAAGCCTTTATCACTCTAAACTGTCTTTAAACAAGTAAACTGGATTGTAATTACTAAAAGAGGAAAAGTCAACATCCATCATCTTAGTAGAAGGTCCCACAAATCATTTAGGCAAATTTCTTGCGGAAGATCAACTTCTGAGTTTTCTTCTAGGCATCTTTAAAGCCAATCCCACAAACAGTGGTAATAATTCTGAATACACAAAAAGTTGATGGAGAGACTTTATTGTAAGTTAGACCTTCTGGTGAATCACTGTAGTGGCAGAGCTCCACATTTCTGTTAAGGGTTCATTTAGGGACAGGCCTAGGCTAGAACAGTGTTTTATGTTCTTGCTCCCCACTCTATGAGAGTACACAGAGAGTACACAGCAGAGAACAGTCACACTCACAAAGCTGGAGGCTGAAGGGATAAATCTCAAAATCCAATATTAAGTTGTGTTTCACATCTACTTGAGATTGTTCCACAGTTTTCTGATTACAGAACATCTCACCATAAAAGTATAGTCATGTGGGCTGCAGTGTGGACATTACCAGGCCTTGCTGAACTACAGTACAAGACCTTGGCTGTTTGAAAATAACTTGAAGAATGACAATATTACCAAGATGATTGGAAAAGTGATTTTACTAATCTGGATAGCACAGAGAACCCTGAAAACTACAAGTATCAAAAATGACAGTAAATAATGATGTTCGTGATACCCCAATAGGCTTCTAGATTACTTAGTACCCAGCATCTGCTAATACATAAAATAATTAAACATTCAAAGTTATAATGGAGCATGTCAATATTTATACAGCCTCCTCTAATGAGAACTTATCAAGCAAACATTTTTCATCTTTCAAATCACTTCAGTATCAAAGCTGGATGAATGTTAAGAGAGATTTTTAAGTGTTATTTTTCAGGACAACCAGTAGCTCTCTCCTAACTGTGAAATTAATAGGGAAGGTAGCATTGAATAAATTTGGTCTATGCTGGGGCTGCTGACATGAGAGGAAAAAAAAATTGTTGCAATATTGCACTCAGAAGTAATCATATGAGAAAACAGATTTTGTAACTACAAAGCACTAAAGGCCAAGTGAACATAGCTGAATTCTTAATTGCTGCTCAAAAAGTTTTTACACAATAAAATAAGTTACATAAAAAGTCTTCACAAAAAAAGTATGCTATGAAAGAAAAATAATTCCCTCCTAAAAAAAGCTATATTTCATTATTAATCTGTAAGTTTTGAAAAGTCAAATGATCTTCAGTCCTAAATAAATTAGGAAAATCCAGCATTAGAAATGAATTTTTTTTCTTTTTTATTATGAACCCATGCACTCTCAATAGGTGTTAAATAATTTGACATGTGATTCTACGTCAGATAATCCAGAGAAGGTCATCTCAGATGTAACAGATTTCAAGATTCCATTTTACTTTCAAGATTAAAACAAGGCAGCATCAGGGTAGATACTGTGACAACAAGCACAGATAAGCCTCATGTACTCCTTGCACCCTTTGTCTCTTCACCCACAAGGTGTCCAAGGCTTCTGTATTTACTTAGAAGCAGACTTCAAGGGGGAGAATACACAGCCATGGATTAAGATCGGTTATTTGACCCATACCAATCCACATGCTGTGTTAAAGGGAGCTGAGAGACCTGATTCTTGCAGGGCTACTTTCTGACATCTTGGAAAAGGTCATGAAGATCAGGAAAGTTCAAGGGTAACTGGGGTAAGCAAATGTTGCGCCTGCCTTCAAGAGATACAGGGGATGCCATTCACCTTAATTTCAGCAATGCTTTCAACACTGACTCTCACAATATTCTTGTATCCAAGTTAGAGCATGACTGTCAGTGTGGGTGAAAACCTAAATGTGTAAAAAATGGTTTGATGAGTGTGCTCAGGGGGTCATGGTTAATTGTTCATAGTCTACCTGAAGATGAGTAACAGTATGCAGTAATGCAGGGTTCTGTCCTGGGAACTGTCCATCTTAGCATCTTTATCAGTGAAGGAGGTAATGGAGCATGCTCATCAGATCTTCTGATGGCACAAAATTGGCGAAAGCATCTGGTGATGTGGGAGGGTAGTGATGCCATCCAGGGAGGCCTAGACAGCCTGGAGGAACAGGCTAATAGAAAGTTCATAAAATTCAGGAAGGTCAGATGCAAATCACTGGACCAGGGGAGGAAGAGCCCTTGGCAGCTGTGTCTTGGCTGACTGGGGAGCAGCTCTGCTAAATATCCCCGAGGCTCTGGCAGACAATAAGCTGAATGAAGGACTAGATTATACTCTTCTACTCAGCACACTTTGGACAGTGTCTCTAATATTGCCTCCAGTTTTGAGCTCCCAGTATCAGACAAACATTTAACTGGAAAGAGTTCAGTGTAGGGCCACCATAAGGGCTTGATGTTGGAGGACTTGCCTCATGAGGAGAGGCTGAGAAGGCTGGGCTTGTTCATCCTGGAGACGACTCCTTCAGGGGGACTGAGCAGTAGTGCCCTATCACATACTGGAAGATACGTTACTTCAATGTCCATGTTGATTATGTAATTTTATTTTAATATCCTTTAATAAATATAAGGATTTTGTAATCTAAATGTGTTAACTTGAGAACACATTTAAGGGAGAGATAGGGAAGAAAGTTGTAAATCTAACAACAGCAAATTCTACTCATTCTACTAGACAAAAACAAGGTTTTTTCATATGGTTTTTTTATTGGATTAGAGTGTCAAAGTGGTAAGTAATAATGTTGTTTTGACAGTGAGTGATAAGTAGATTTTGAGAAAATATTTATGAGGCTGTGTTTTTTTGACACCAATGATTATGATTGAATATTTTTAAGGTCACCATGACACTGAAGAATTTTGACAAGACATAAATGATGTCATTGTGGTCCCAAAGATGGATGTAGATAAGGAAGGCATGTAAATTAGATGAATTCATTAAAGACAAATACATCAAGGGCTATTAAGCACAAGGATATCAATTCTGACTCAAGAATTCAGACAGCTTAAAGCTGTGAGGTTGTGCCAGGGAAGCATCACTGTCTGATTTTACAAATAAAGAGAAGATGTTATGTTAACTGAAACTTTGGTCTGACCTAATATGTGAAATCCAATACCTAAGGTGCAAAGATATAATGTTTTGAGATAATGTAATTACCTCTAAACCAAATGAAGATGTGGACTAAGTGATGAAAGTTGCAAAGGAGTATATATAAGCAGTTACTCTACGAGCTCTGTTCTTTAGAACTTTCCTAAAAATGTTGATTTTAAAATCTGTTAGATATTTTCTTTGGCCAAGCTGAAAAAGAATTTAGCTCTGGCACTGATAATAAGATTTTGTTTTGATTTTTTTTTTTATTTCACATATAGAAATGCCTGGTTTTCTTCTTCATTTATGTGACTTTCTCTTGCAATTAAAATCCAACTGGACAGCACCTCAACCTAAACTATGGAAAATACTAAACTGAAAAATTTTGAAGCAAAACTTTGAGGGGAAGCATGCAAGGAGTGTCTGAAGCCACTGGGTCTCCTCAGAGAAGAGACTGTGGGGAAACCTCTTTGCCATCTATAACTTTGTTGTTAAGGGAAGAGGAGGGACAGACATGGATCTTTTTGTGGTGATCAGGATGTGAAGCAATGGCCTAAAGTTTTGTTAGGGGAAGCTTAGGTTGAATATTAGAAGGTTCTTCACCCAGAGGGTGTCTAGGCATTGAACAGGCTCCCTAGGGCAGTGGTCACAGCACCAGCCTGACAGAGCTCAAAAAGTTTTTGGACAGTGCTCTCAGGCACAGGGTGTGATTCTTGGGGATGGTGCTGTGCAGGGCAGGAATTGGACTCGATCATCCTTGTGGGTCCCTTCCAACTTAGCATATTCTGTGATTCTGTAATATAATAGCATGCAGAACATGAACTTTTGTCTGTGAGAGGAGATTAATTAATGTGTTCAGGAAACAGTGGGAAAGAATCTCTTTAAAATATGTGGTAGTGTGCCTTTATGATTGATTTATTGACCCTTCTGAAATTAATAGTAAAGCTTTCACCAATTCAAATGGATAACGGATTTCAGCTTAATTGAACATGTCCTAGTGTCTATGCTTTTGGCACAGACAGCTCCTGCCTTGGCAATACATGAGTTTATCCCAGTAGCAGAAATTTATTGCAGAGGAATATGTTTATATAAAGTATCCTGGGACTAAAAGCAGCCTAAATGCACTAGCAATCACTGTATCTGAGCACTAAAGCCATGCTAAGGAGGGCTGTGCCAAAGCTAAAAAGTGTTCTATTCACTGCTCTCCACTGCTACCCTGATCTTTAAAAACAATTTAATCTTTGTTGACTACTGTGAAAACTGAAAAATATATATTTTTTAAAAAAAATCCTGCCCATGCTTATATGCTTTGGTAAATACCCCACTCAGAAAACAGCCTAGAAGAATCCCAGAATCACAACATTTTCAAGGCTAGAAAGGTCCTCTGGCGATTGTGTAGTCCAATCCCTCTGCAGGTGCAAGACTTAGTTCTGCTTCACAAGGTCATCCAGCCTATTAGGGTCCCTCTGAACCAGCACAACCACCCCTGTTGCATCATCTAAAAAGCTTCTATGGATGTTCTGTGTGCTGATCGAGGGGAAAGGTAATTATTGATGGTGTCAAGCATGACAGGAGCCAGTAACAACACACTGCTAGTCTCTTACCTCCACCTGGGCTTTGTGCCCCTGATCACAGCACTCTCAGACTGGCAGTTCAGCCAATTTTCAGTCCATCTGACTGTACACTACTCTAGCTTGTACTTCCTCACTTTTGCATGATTGTTACAGAAAAAGGTATCAAAACCCTGTCTGATGTCAAGATAAACACTCTTTCCAACTCCTTCCTCTTGGACCAAATTTGTCATTTTGTTACAGAAAACTTCCAGATTGGTCAAGCATGGCTTCCCCTTTGTAAATTGGTGTTAACAACTCCAAATCACTTTTTTCTGCCTGAAATATTTAGAAATTGCTCTCAGGTCAATTTCCTGTAATGCTTACCCCCAGAGTGAGGTGAAGTTTACCAACACATACTTCCTCTGGTCCTCCTCTTTTCCTTGAAGAAAGGGTTGAAAAAAGGAATTTAGGATGAGGATTTAAGGACAAGTATGAACCATTACACCAAAATGTAGAATAGATTTCAAGTTAAATAGCATATAACTAAATCTGAAGGCTCTGCTTCTCTTTTTCAATTGTGCAGTATTACTTATTTTACCTGATAATGTCAACATGAATGGCACCTATAAACCCACTATTTCAAATCTTTTAAATTGAATAAACAATCCAAGAAATGTTAAGCATATGTATTAGATATGCAAATATTCTATTTTTGCTTTTGAAAATTGTAAGAGTAATAAACATCAACAAGAATAGTTTAGTCTTATGAATGTTACAGAGTTCTTTCTTTAGAGAGATGAAATTCTCTCCTAGAAGAATATACCTCACAGATAGAGAAGATATATGAATCCTAGACTATTATTCCCCTATGGCAAGAATTCTTATTTCAAAATAATACTTTGATAATGAAGACAAAGGCAAACATTTTAAGGCAATGTATATAAACAGAGTAAAAATATCAAGACCTTTGTGCCCTACTGGCAGCAACCATCAACCAGGGATGGATAACAAGACAATACAGAGACTAGGACACAACCATTCAAAAGATTAATCTTACCCAGCTTTAGGCATCTAAAACTTAGTTGTATAGCAAACTCTCTAGGCTTTAGATGCAGGAAAAAAAATTCCCCTTTCCCAGGCATATCTGTTTTAGAGGGGCATCAATCACCTTCTAGCTAAAGTTAGAAGATATGAATCCCAACCTTCTTGTGCAAATTTAGGGAACTCTGGTATTTCCTTACATTACATTTAGAGTTACAGATGCAGAAAAACAAAAATTTCTCCTAAAAAGATGAGGGGAAAATATTTTAAATTGTATGAAGTGCTAATATAAATATACTTTCAGGTGGAAATAAAAGCTCTTATTAATACAATCCTGGATAAGTCATTCAGTCTGTGCCAGCAGATCCAAATACAAGAACAAAGTTAATACCAGAGAATGTAATGGTACCAGCTATGCTTTCAACACTTCTGTATTTACACACAAATTAAGAGAACTCTACGAAGGTGAAAAATAAACCCAGACATCCATAGCAGGCCACCAAGAGCTTAGACTTCCTAAGGAAATATAAAGGTGATGGATGATGTAGGTTTTTGATGGCAGCTAAAGTGTGTACATTCCTATTATGTTTCCTAGATAAATGAGTACTGTCCTTGACTTGTCCCATCAATCCCGACAGTGTGACGGAACTGGCCACATCAGGGACAAACTTGGTGAAATTTTAAAGTCACAAATATACAGGTTGTGTTTTGAGATAAATTATTCCTAATGAGCTGTGTGCTAGTTGCTTTTGTGGAAAGAACTTTGCCAAGAAGGAGGTTTTATATTATTCTATATGAAGATATAAGTTAATTTGCCCATGTCTCCTGTCTACCTTTTCAGAATGTGATAAAATCATTAATGTAACTGAGCAATGTTAGCACTGTAACTGAGAAGACTGTTAGAAATCCTGAGTCTGAGAAAGTGTGGATATCGTGCACACTAGGGCTTTGCACCTTCTTTTGATCCCAGTGGTCTTTTGAATTTAATTTTAGTAAGCAGGATACATGTGCTAGAATCTGAAGGGAGGCACCTTCTAGAGTCATCTTTTCAATAGTATGCTTGTAGGTGCATCATATATTCACTCTTATAGAAGATGCAAAAGAAAAAAATCCAAGTAATCAAAGCTAAATTTTACAGCAAAGATCCCCAATAGCTGCATTTGACCAGCTGAAGCCCTAAAATGCCATTGCTTAACCACAAATTTTGGAGACGTCTGTGTTGAGGTAGATGGAACAGGACAGCCATATAATTATACCTGGCAAGGGGATTGTGACAATATGAAATCTATAGGCAAGGTAGAAATGAAAGCAACCTTTGACATCTGAGAAGCCAGAAGCTGGTCAATGAATGACTAGGACACAACNGGAAACAACAGCTCGGCCGACCACAGCAGAAGCCCCCTGATGAGACAATACCCTAAGATAATAAAGGCGTTTAAGAGTCGAAAGATCACAGTCTCTGGTGGCAAAAAGAGTTTTTGGAAGTAGGTTTTAAGGTTAAAAGTGTATCAGGTATGGTAATGTAGCAACTCTTATAGGCTATATGTAAATTGTATGGGAAATGTGTCTTTTATGGATTGGTTATTGCAAATTGTAATATTCAACATAAAGATATAATTGTAACAAGGACACTTACGCACACACAAGACACACACACACTACACCACACACACACATGCACACACACCCACAGAAGCACGCACACACACACAGGCTTCTGCTTGCCTGCTGGCAAGAGACACACACAGACACACAAACTTACACACAACCTCAACCTCCTCATGCTTATGTCTGCATACTTACTTCCACTGCCTGCTTGCTTGCTCTCTCCCCCGGAATCCCTCTCTCCCTCTCCATCCTTGGGGCTTACTCTAATCTGTAGCTTGGGTAAGCCCCCCCTTTTGTAACCTCTTCCCCAGCGCTACGTATTCTAAGAGCTAGCCAGAGCCAGAGATCCTCTCCTATCCTATACAGCTGCAAATATTGTAAGGGTGACCAGGTTCAAAAGGCAAGACAATACACAGTGGAATTCAAAAATCTGGTGCGTCAGCTTTCCTAGCCACCTGCATTGCACAAAGAGATTCAAAAATGGATTCCAGAAGTTGGTTCAAAGTCCTTTCTATTTATAAAGTATATTTCTAATCAATCCATCCTGGTGTGTTATTTCAATTTTTAACTAGCTTTCTCTCTAGGAAGATACACATTGGTTTGCAGTAGAATATTTCTATTCTAGGCTCTTCTAGAAGTCCCTTAGATTACATCTTTAATCCTTTTCAAATAGTCCTGGAAATCAACAAAAGGCTTATATCCGTTCCAAAGCAAACACAAAATTTGTCTCCTTTTACAACATCTCAGATCAGCCCCTTTCTCTCCCATTATCTTCTTCCCTTTTTATTTTTCTGCTAGAAGTCCTTTCCCATTGTTGCCTCTGCAAGCATCAGCAGGTAAATCAGCTCTCAGCAGATGTACTAAACATTAGACAAGTTGAAAAAAGGAGAAGAAACTTTAGACCAAGTAGATAAATTCTCGTGGAGCTCAAGTACATGACCACTGTTGGTCCTCAAATGAGTTGCCTGCAAGACATTCCTTTCATTTGGTAACCTGAAGTCCTGAATTCTGCATGATGGACTCTTTCTTATGTCTTGTTGTTAATTTTGTGGCCCCTGAACTCAGCTTTGTATTCTATACATTTCCATATATGTATTTTGGGCTTACATGGCAAGGTTTAGGTAATGAAGGGTCTGCAGGTGTGGTTTCTGGTGAGAAGACACCCAGAAGCTTCCCCATGTCCAACAGAGACAGTTCTAATTGGCTTCAATATGGACCTGCTGTTGGCCAAAGCTGAGCCCACCAGTGATGTTAATAGCAAACTCTATGACAACTTAGTAAAGAAAAAGTAAAACAGCAACTGGCAGAAAAGTGTGAGCAAGTGTGAGAAAAGGTGAGAAAAAACTCTAAAGGCACCAAGGTCAGTGAAGTAGGAAGGCAGGGAAGTACTCCAGGCACCAAAGCAAGGATTTTCCTGCAGACTCTGTTGAAAGATTGTGACACAGGTTATCCCTGCAGGACCACAGGAAAGGAGAAGTTCACCTGTGACCTGGGACGGGCCCCACACTGGAGCAGTTATATAAAGCCTTGAAGGAATTGTGGCCTGTGAAGAGCCTGCACTGTAGCAAGCTTCTGGCAGCACCACATGGAGAAGAGCCCACACAGAAACATGTTTTCTGTAAGCAAATGTGGTCCTGCAGGGGAGCAAAGCTGGAGCAATCTGATCCTGAAGGACTGAACCCCGTGGAAAGGAACCACAATGGAGCAGTGTTTTTTTAAGAACTCACACTGGAGAAGTTTGTGAAGGGTTATTCTATGGGAGGCACACCATATCAGAGCAAGGGAAGAGTGAAAGGGAAGGAGCAGTTAAGACAACGTGTGAGGAACAGTCTGCAAAACCCATTCCCTGTTCCCCTGGGCTGCTTGGGGAAAGGAGGGGAAGAAGTGGGGAGTGAAGTTGAGTCTAGGAAGAAGGGAGGAGTGTGTAAAAGATGCTTTTAGGGGTTTTTTTTCCCTCTTTCTCATGATCCTGCTCTGTTTAATTTACAATAAATTAAAATAATTTCCCCATGCCAAATCTATTTTGCCTACGATGATTAGTAAGTAAGCTTCCCATTCTTGTCACAATCCATGAGCTTTTTTGCTGTGTCTTCTCCCCCCATTCTTGTTGAGGAGGGGAGTGGTACAGCTGCTTTGTGGGCACCTGAAGTCCAAAAAGGTCAACCTATCACAATAGACTAAGAGTTAAAAATGCCATCCACATTACAAAGTGTATATTACAGTTAAGCAATGCATGTCATATAAATCTCAGTTATTACTATTTTCTGTGCAGTTTATCTTTACAGTCTGACTTTAAGTATGAGATGCATTTTCATTTCTCCTTTTCTTTTTCTTTTTTTCTCTTATCACTGTATCTGTTTCTATCAATACTAGCCCCATTCCATTACCTGACTGTTCAAAATACAGCCTTTCTCATTTTACACATTCATCTCAGAATATCTCTCATCTCCAACATCACTCTTTGTCTTCATTTGCTGTTAGCAGCTTCCCTGAATTACATTTTTCGAATGAAAACACTTTTTGCTTCTCTCCTGAAACTCAGACAATCTGCATGTTTCTTCTGGATTTATTCTTTGTGACTCTTAGCAGCCAGGATGCTGAATAAGGACAAATCAATAACAAGAATCATTGTGTCATAAACCGCTCATCATAAACACTGATGTTTATGATGATTATGATTTTTGTCTGATCATTAACTAATTTACTCATGATCCATCTGAACTTCAAAAGAAAACCTAAATAAAGAACATTTTAGGTGTCTTCCATTAAATTAAAGCAAAATTAAAATTTCAGGACTACTTGATACTCTTTAGAGGAGTCAGAGTTTATAAACTAATGAATGAGACCTAAATACCATATACTAGCTTAATCTGTGGCAATTAATCTTCCTCCAGTACTTTTCATGCTCTTTAATAGGAAACTGTATCATATTATTAAGTCTGAATCCTTAAAGTTCAGAAGCATTTCACAGCATGATTAAACTGTGAAATGTATTTGAAACTAATTGCTTCTGACAACTGCCATTAGACACATATTTGCAAATACATTTCCTAATTCCGTAATAGCAAGACTTTCTTGTTATCTTTTGAACTTTTGGACTGTCTTGTGAGCAACACACTGAAAAACCAATTTTACTTTAACTGTTTAAACACCATGGAAGAGAACAAATTACAATTATAAACTACTGGTGTCAAAGGAAGCAGTACAGCTCATGCAGTGTGGTGGTTGATGCTATATATTGATGTTGACTGGACTGCAAAATGTAGGAAGAAATAACATCTATATTTTTAAAAGGTTCATTAAAGACTGACTCAATAAACAAGTCTAGTAATACCATTGTTAATACTGAAAATGTAAGATAAACTGTTCTGCTTTTTTTTTTTTTTGCTGCTATTTAGAAAACTAATATTTCAGAATACATTATATTCTGATTATTATAAACTTTTTTATAGCATCATGCAGCAGACCAGAGAATGCTTTATGGTCAACATGCACTGCAATTAAATTACCAGATGCTTTTCCTCAAATTAATATATCATACCCTGTAATTTTTGTATTTTCCTAATCTGCTAAATTGATGTTGTAGAAAACTGGGGGTGCAGTTACTTTATGAAATCCTCATATTTGCCAGTTGATTTTTGATATAGAGTGTAAAGCATTGACAAGATGCCAATAGGTATCTTTCCACAAAGTTTAAAGTTCCTAACTAGCAAAAGAAGATGAAGCAAGAAAATGGGGGGAATTATTATTAGTATTTAACTTCTTTGAATTAAAGTTGAGGAGAAAAAATGGCAAGATTTGCTATACAAATAAGGAATCCCCTTTCCAGGTGCTTTTCTCTCTACATTAACTCCAGACAACCTTGATTAGATGCCTTACTTTTTGTTGTTAATCATTAACTGGGATGCATATCACTGGGTTTCCCCTAAATAATGAAGTTTTTTAGCAAGACTTGGTTCAATACCTGATGTAGTTTAATTTATTACATGGGAGATTCTGAGTCCTACTTTCTTGCTGTACAGTGATGAAGAAATGCAGTGTCCTCTATCACAATTTTTGCTAAATCTAAATTACAGAGGGAGTAAACTTTATTATATAAAGCGTAATTGTGCCAAAAGAAAGCAAAGTGAACCCATTTGTCAATATACACTTTTTAACCCAGTTAGAATAAAAGGATTATCCCTGCTTCCTGATTTTCAGAGACTTTTAGTTAAGCCATGTGAAAGCTAATTTTTTTCAGAACACTTAAACATAACCCCTAATAGGAAGAAACAGTTTTATCTAGACTATTCAAATTTCAACAGGAAAGATTTATCTCTCCTGCACAAGAAATTATTTTAGTAGCGACTGTAATGAATGTGATGAAGACATATTTCATATCCCCATTATACCCTCATTTTCTATGGCTTTCCATTCTTTATACTGAGGAACATGTTAACATAAGGACATCTCTAAAACCAGAATCTACTTTAAACTACTTTTCAGTTTTAGACTTTCATCTAATGCTAAGTTGTTAGTATTTTGGATAAAATGTAAATGTCATCACCATTATAATGTTTTTGTCCTGTATAAATCTGAATTTATTGTGTTTATATGTTTCCAAATGACTTATAACTGATCATTGATTCCAAAATATATTTTGCTGACTAGAGAGTTACATATGGGTACTGGAACAAGTAAAGTCCAAATTATTTATTTAGCTTTGTCTTTTTCAGTCTTATGGCATTGCCATATCCACATGCTCCTTTCCTAAGATTATTTTCTAAACCTCTGATTTATTCTCACATGGTATTTCCATACCACGTTGCTTCAACCTAGACTATATTCCTGACTACTTTAACTTATCTCACATCCATGCCAGAAGATAACCTAAAATTGCCCTTTCTCCTTCCATCACAGCCTTGCTTATGTTATAAAATTCCTAGCTTATGTTATAAAATTTATCCTAGCAGTTTTTCTGTATTATGTTGTTTTTGTGACAGGCAAGCATATATCCCAGCTGTCAAAGACATTCTTCTTATTTTGCTTCAGAAGGTAGCAAAGGTCCTTCAAGCAAATATTGCACTTGAGTTAGTCAAAACACCTCAGAAATCCACTGTCATATGTGTGTAAAGATACACTTATGATTCTTAAGGGTTTTACTCTCAAGTTTTCAAGATTTCTTAGAAGCTGGCTTTCTTTTTTTTCTATTTCTTTTTCTTATTTGTGCTGCATTGGTCTCCTTCACACAGACATTTAATAGCCTTTCCTTATTACAAAAATAAAAGAATATCTACTTTCTTTCCTCAGTTACTGACTAATAGATATCTATAAACCACTACTGTCTTATAAATTATTAAATCAAAGAAAATTAGTCTATTTATTTTGTTTCACACAATATGTCTCCACATTTCTTCCAGACTTGATCACTAGAAAAGAACTAATAGCAAACCAAATACAATCCAGAACAGATGGCTCCAGCCATAATAAATTTTTCTGGTTCAGAAGCTCCTGACTGGAAAAGCATGGTCACAGTTTGTGCCAGTGAGGAGCTCTCTTCAATAGATGTTCCATTACAATCAGTGTTTTCAAAATACATCCTTGTACAAGAGGAAATGAATGATTGGAGAGGCAGAGTGAAAGGGACGGGTTCAGAGGGGTGGAACACTGCTTCTTTTAAGTGATGCTGGGATAGTTGGAGCTGCTCAGCCTGGACAAGTAGGGATTCCACAAAGATCTTATTACAGGCTTTCCATACTTAAAGAAGGCTAATATTAAAAACATAGGACTTTTAACCAAGGTCCATAATGACAGGGCAAGAGCAAATGGTTTTAAACTGAAAGAGGAAAGGTTTAGATAGGACATAAGGAAAGCATTTTTTATGATGAGGGTGACTAAATGCTGGAACAGGTTGTACAGAGAAGTGATGGATGCCCTGTTACTGGGAGTGTTCAGAGTTGGGCAGGGCTTTGAGCAATCTGATCTAGAGAAGTCCTTGCCCATGGCAGAGGAACTGGCCCTTGAACGTGCCTTTGAACACAAACCAATCTATGATTCTGTGATAACGATTTTTTTTCTTATTTTCCATAAGTAGAGCCCATTGCTAGATCTAGTATAAGCTCAGACCACACTTAAGTGTATGCAATACCCATGTAAATGTCTTCAAACTTTTGCATGTTCTTGTGACTTCTTAAAAAAGAATTTTCCTCCTAATTCTTACCTATTTTACCTTTATGTACTTAATATCCTTGATGTAGCAAGCTACCACTGCAGTTCGTTTTATGTAGTCTTTAAGAGTAGAACTGATTTGTTCTTTATTACTTATAACTCAATAGAAAATTATGCATTACATTTAGCAAATATCATTAAGACATTTTCATAATTCTTTACTGGTCAACAGAAACAATTGAGCCTCAGAATTATTTCCTACATTTAGGCAGCCAACACAATAAAAGAGTCAGTTTAAACTGCAAGGATCACACCTGTTATTATTGGGCAAAATCTTTCTTAAGCCTTTTGGTCTTTTATAGAAGCAAGATTATGAGAAGAAAGCATTTAGATGGGGGAGTGTATCTTCGTAAATGGTTCTTTAAATTGATCACTAATACAATCCTACACTTGAATTACTTAATTAAATGATAATACTTGTACTGAAGATGGGAAGAGCAATGGTATCTTTAATAGAAATTAAGCTGAAAAGCTGTGGTTTTTAATTTTAGCTTTCATTCTCTTTATTTTGGGGTCAGCATTTGTAGTAGAGTAAACCAGGTTGCTGATGCATCACTTCTGAAGACTTCTGAAGTTTCATTAAATACTCTTTTATTGCTATTCTGCACAGTTAAACTGCAGAGGAGGAATAAGGAAAAATTATAGAATTAGGAGAAAATAAAAGAGAAAGCCATCAGCATGAAAAGATTTCCAAAGTCTGTGCTGTAAAGTCCATTTCAATCTCTGATAGATTTGTTTTCTCAGCCCACCCTATGGCAATGGGATTCGTACTTGTTCTCTAATCTGTAGTCTTGTGCATGTTTCTATACAGAAATTTTGAAGCAGGTATTTGCTGTTTAGCCAAAAATAGGAATTTGAGGCATTAATACCACATTAAAAAAACCCAAAACTAAAACCAAACCTAAAACAAAACAAACAAAACAAAAAAATAAAACAACAACAACAAAAAACACAACCAAAAAAAACCACAAAAACCCAACCCATACCAAACCAATACCAAAAACTCCAAACAAACAAACAAAAACCCAGCAGAAAATGGAGGAAGAATTAAAAAAAAAAAAAAAAAAGGACTGCTCTAGCACCTAATTTTTAAGTTTTCAATGTTGTACAATAATTTTTTTGGGTAGCACTTTAAATACACAAGTATCCTAAGATGTTTAAAAATGCAATCAATAAAACCAGACACAGAAATATAACTTAGCTTTTGGGGAAATTACAGAGAAAACTTCAGGCTAAATTAGCCCCGTGAGAAAGTGTGTTTGAAGATATCTGAAGTAGATAGAAATTCAGCTTCAAGAAATGAAAGAAGAGTTTACAAAGGACTTCTGAGAGGCACTAGTGTCAAGACATGCCTGTATGTAGTATATGTAGATGGAAATATTAGCCTAACAGGGATAATGCTTAGCAAGCCATAAAGGCACTCCACAAAATTGTAAAATCAACCTGAAAAATAGCTTGGAGACAAAAATGCAATATGGTATCACAGTGATTAGTCAGCCATTGTTTACAGACAGTCTCTGTTCTCCAGAATCAAAGCATTATGTCTCAGCCTGCACAGAGTGTGTTTGGTTTTTTTCTTATATCTCACGTCTGTCTCTTACAGATATTAACAGTTAAAATATTCCTGGGGTCTTTTATCTTAGTATTGCAAAGACACAACCAGTCAATAAATAACTGCTTTTTGGAGAGCACTATTATCTCAGCTAACAGGTGGATGAGTGACTTGCCTGTATAATAGTTGCATTTAAGTAGTGTAAGAAAATGATGAAATAAAAATAATAATTAAATTTTTTGGTTGGACAGATGATGGATAGGTTTTAAAATTGAAAAGTTAGTCTTAAATAAAAAAGGATATCTTTTAAAAGATTTTTTTTTAAATTCTACCACCACCTACTTTATTCTACTCCCTGTTATGATTTAAAAGTTTTATGACTTAAAAATTTTCATTGCTTTAAACAGTAAGTATTAATTCTGCCCAAACTGGAAATTAGTCTCTGTCTTCTGCTTATGGTGATACTGTATTATTCTGAACATAAAAGAAATTAAATGTTTGGAACAATATGCCCCATTGGTATTACTGTAGTCAGTTCTATGTAACTGTATTTGAACTATGCTATTTTATATCTGTTGTAACAGAAAGAAAATAGCATCACAAGATGATCTTTTAAAAGTATTTCTCAAGTTTATAAGATTCATTAATCCACCACATTCTCATTGAAATCACTCTGTAAAATAATTTATTAGACATTGTGAAAATGGTCACAAATACTAAACTCTGCTGTCACAGATGCTTCCATTACCTAATCTGACAATTGACTTTTGTCAGAACATGACCTTTATCCAAAGAACCAAAGCATGCTAATTAGACCTATGAAACAGAAAAAAAATCCTGAATTTAAAATCTGATATTTTTATCTCCACAAACTTAACACAGCCTTTCTTGTGTATTGTCTTTAACTGCATTACATACTCCTCATGACTTTCATAAAAAATGTTATTTTACCAGCAGTAAAAACTTGTAGGTGAATTTTTCAGTTGTTTTGTTTAAAACTGTGTTGCATGCTACTTCACTCATGATTCAGTATATGACTTTTTGAAATTAATTTATTTCTCCTTTTACACTAAAATGTTTGAAACAGCTAATATTAATGAATTTGCAATAAACTAGCTTGAAATGACAACTTAAGAGCTTGTAATTGGTGCCTAAAAACGCCTTCTTCAGGAGCAGCAATTCCTACAAGACTGAGATATTGATCATTAGCACAATGATCCATGTCGCAAGCACCTTAGTTTATCATAAACTCATTTCCTTAATGACATAAGTAAGCATTTTAATTCAGGAGATGCTTCAATAAATCAGCACAATACTGCATCTGAATGCTATCAGAAAGAACATTACTCTGTTGTATGAAAAGGTAAAAATGTTTTCAGCAAACACTATGAGAGCAGGAGAAAACTGTGTCATGGCCTTGATAGCATGGTAGCTAAGTAAAGGCCTGAGTTACCTACCCTAAACAGGGATTTCAGGAAATTTCCCTGATAATTCAACCCAATGTCTGTGGGCTTTTTTATTCTTGTTTATTTTTTTATTCTTCAGAAAACTTAGGTCTGTATAAATTTGTGTAGTTAATTAACAAGAGAACTGTGCATAAATAAATATTTTTCTTCAAAAAACTGCTGGTCAGACAGTCCTTTTGTATATTGGCTCTAAGCATTCTGTGAAAAAAAAAAGAGATGGGTGCAGATAAGCTGTCACTAAGCATCAAGAGCAGTGAAAAGAATATCTGCAGAAGGGGAAATCCCTCTGCACTGAGTCACTGCACACCATAACTGTAACATGAGGCAAAAAGTTGTGTTATGGTCAGATGTTGAGAAAAGAAGCAGCAGAGTCTGACAACACAGATGTGTACCCAGAGGTGTATGAATGATCTAGGTGAAGGTTTTGCACTATTGATGCTCTGAAAATATCCATCATCCAAGAGATTCAAAATGTGAGTCCTCCCAATAGGGAATACTCAGCCTGAACAGAGACAGGATACATAAGAAATAGCACGAGAGAATGAAAACCACTGCAAGGATGATAGACATGACTGGGGCAAAAATTACCCAAAAGGCAGGTTGGAGAGATTTCTTTTCCTGTCAGAAAGTGATGATTCTCCCAAAATACTCACATAAGTATAGAGATTTTGAGATTGTATCTTTCAGAAAGTAAAACAGATCAAAAATACGATCAAGAGAAAGAAAGAAAACCCAACCAACCTTTTTTTAGCCCTTTGGAGCAACGTTACCATCAGTTGATTTTTTTTTTTTTTGTCTTTTTCTTCACTGATACAGTGACACAATATAATTTTCACTATTTTTTTCTTTCTATCATATTGTATGCTACATAGAAAAGGAAAATTTTGTATCTTAAGCAATTTTCCCATTCCTCTTCACCGGCAACATATGCTTTTCATATTTTATTAATTTTGAAATTGTAAATTATTTACATAAGAACAGAAAGAAACAAGTGAACCACTTTTTCCAAGCAGTCCTATATCAACTGGTCACTGCTGCTGTTTGTAGCACCAAAGTACTCAAGAATTTTCAAGGGAATAATAAAATATTTTGTATATTTCTCTTGCTTGAAAAAGTATTAAACATTGGCTTCAGAATTAAAATCAGAGCATATGTATTAGTTCAGTCTGCCATTAATGTCAAATGCCAATTTCCAAACTGCAGGTGAAATCTTGACTTGAAGTGCTGTTGATCAGTCAAGGCCAAAATTTTACGCGAGGATCTTTTACAGATAACCTTCTTGGCATGGTTATCTTAGCAGGGGACCCAAATACATCTAAAAAACTTTCATACAACAAAGTTTATGAACCAGTTGAAGATAACATACTTAGTGCATTAAGCATGTCAAGAAGTGGAGAGCTGAAAGTCTATTCATGGTATGCTTCCCAATGAAAAGGTCAGTAATTTCATCATATGGACTTTATCATCAACAAGAAAAATCTTTGTGAAGCACATTTTAGGAAGGAGATATGGTTTGTAGTTTTGCACAGCTGAGAACACAGATTTTTAATTTCCTGAATTGCACTAACTTGTCTCCTTCAAGTACAATTTGCATTTAGGCTGGTGAGATGTGTATACACCAAATGAAGCTTAGAAATTGGAATTTTAATAAAAGAGTTCAGACATGCTTCCCTTGCTATTGATCACTGTGCACTTTGGTATTCAGACTTAGAGAGCACCTACCTGTTGTCATCCAGAGTGATTTGATGATTTTGGTTCTTTGCTGTAAGTTTTTGTAAAAATAAAAACCACAAATTTTGTGTGTAATAGCCTGACAGAAACTACTTAACCTGAAGAGAGAATAATTTATCTCTCAAAATGTATGAAAAAATATCTTCAGTACATATTTTAAATACCTGAGGAAAAAGAAATCTTGGAAAACCATTAAAGTAGCACTTCTGTTTTAAAATTAAAATATACATGAGGGACCTTTTCTTTCAAATTAGCATATTTTAAAGAGTTATCTTTTTTTTCTCTGTATAGCTGATTTTTAGCCAGCTTGACAAAAGATCAATTAAATAAATAAAAGAAAAGAAATTGTAATAACCATAACCTTGTCTTAGAATCATTAGTGCAGGGGTTAAAAAAGGAAGAACAAAGCGACAGGCAGAGATGGGTAAATGTGAAGAGTTTGCAATGGTGATGTATGGAATAATAGAGGACAGGCAAATAAAAAAGTCAGAAATATTCATTATTAGGTAACATAAAACATGTGATCCTTCACCCAAATTCCCTACTGTAATATATCCTACTCCATATTCCCCTGTAATTAGTCACTGACAGTTATTGCTGGAGACATAGGTAGTCTGTTTTTGCAATTGGTAATACATCTGAGTCAAGATAGAAGAATTTGTTCTAGGATAATAATTTGAAAATCAGTGGGACTTTAAAATGGGTTTATCTTTTTAATCCACTTGGCTTGAAACTTGTTTTTACATTATACATCCCAAAAAATTGTAGGTAAGTGCTTATTAAGTAAAGAGATTATAGTGGATTATTTCAGGTGGAAAATGTTAAGTATCCACAGTATTTAAGTATATTGCTTTTAGTGTTGGATCCTGATTCCAAATTTTCTTCTTTGAAGTGAACATTTCTAATAGTTTCTTAGACAACTTGTTAATTGTTTTGATTATGAAAGTTTTGTGTAGCAAACTTATGGAAAAGGAAAAGAATGAATTAATATCTGAGGATTCTGCTTGTCAAGACATAAATGATGTTGCAAGGTAACAGGATGCTTTTTAAACCTTTACGTTTAAGTGAGATGAAACAAACTGACTGAGTTAAAGTTCAGGTATTCTGCAGTTAGAGCCAGAAGACTTCTATTAATGACTTAATTTATTTGAGTTTCCTGGACCTCTACCTGGGGTTATTGGAAATGAAACATCTGTTTATTCAATAAACAGTAGTGAGGAAAAAAGAAACTTAAGGCATCTCTGTACTAAAACAGTTCAGGTGTGATATAATACCCAACTGGAATGACCAGAATCAACCATCTGGTGTTTTTCTGGACATCTACCAGTAACAGACTGGAAGTGTTATTTGGCATTGCAGAACTATTTAAAAGATCTTCACAACTAACTCTAATGAGTGGTAATAAGGTCAAGAAAAGAATAAGTAAATGTTAGAGTAGAAAGTGAAAATCAGTTAAAGTAGAAAAATNATGAGTGGTAATAAGGTCAAGAAAGTGAAAATCAGTTAGAGTAGAAAAAGATTATCTAGGAATCCTTTTCTTGGTCAATGATCCGTATATTGAAGAAGTGATGTGCCACAGCAGGGCCACATTTCTCTTTCTCTGGCCATTATTAAGTTCATTTTTTACGCCAACAACTGTGTCAGGAAGTCTCAAAGGCAACAGGTCCATAATTAACAAGAAAGTTCTCCCTCAGAAGCAGCCTGATCTCTTCATTTTTGGCAGAAGTAGACTGAATTGCACCGACTGATTTCCAAGTGTCATTAAAGGAATGGGCACATAAAATAATTGTGATTAAGAAGTGTAGGAGCTCACAACACATCACCCCCAGTCTATAGGGACTGTGTGTACTTACCTCACATTAAAATAGGTAATGGGAAAAAGAATTTTCTGCTTCATTTTCATTCCAAGACACCATTACAATCTTTTGCTGTAGGCTACCTCTAAAGCAAATTTTGTAATTGCATCAAAACAATTTTTTAATCTGCATATTTTGATAACTTGTCTGCTTTTGAAAACATAAGATATTATGGCTTAAATGGTTTAATCTTGCACAGTTTGAATGTGTGAATATGAGCACAGTAAATTCATGCAGAGCTAGATAGGTTTACAATCTGAAAATGAAAGGTAAGTGGGTTTGGGCTATGTACAGAAATATGGCTGGAGCTAAGAAAACACCTTCAGGAAAAGAAAAAGACTTGTCTGTTGTCAGAAGCCAAATTTTTAATAACTGTTTATTCCTGAGTCTTCCTTAATGCTGTTTGTCCATATCCAGCTCCTGCAAAACAATTTCTCTGGCATCTTTGTGAACATGCTGATTCTACTTCAGTTCTTATTGCTTGGTATCTCATTTCCCAACCAAACAGAAATCACCTAGCAAATACCTGATCTTTGATCCAAGCAGAAATAAAAGTATATTTTATAACTCTTTGAACTGCACAGTTATTTAGCTCTCAACTACAGATAAATACTTTTTAAGAATATTACTGCCAATCTCAGTTATAATAATCAAGGCAATGCAAATAGATCGCTATTAAACTCCTAAGTACAATTTACTACAACAGCCCCAATATATGGGCATTACTTTATGAAAACAAACAAAAACCCCATTTTACTTTATTTTGATTTATTTTAATATTTTATATATGTCTTTTTATTGCTTTTTGATAATAAATATATCCTCTCTTAGAAATATAGGGGGACATTTCTACTGTATTTACAGAAATCAAATTTATTTAGATTTTCTAAACACATGGTATTTTCAAGAAGGTTTCCTAAATGATATATGGGTTGAAGATTATATTTATGAAACAGAAAACAAAAAAAGAAAGCTCCTAGTATACATTGCAAAACTAATTTTAAGCAGAATTCCATTATATTGCTAAAGTACTCCTTATATTATCTAACTCTCAATGAACAAAGTTCTGCTGGCTTAGTAGTAGCTCTTTGCAATGTCACATAGTCACATAGTCACTAGGTCCTGCTCCTATGCACACACCAGAGGATTAATTTATGCAGGCATTCCCCAAGCATGTCTTAGATAGTGTGCTCTGCACAGAATTCAGTAGGATATGCTAGGTTTTTTTCCCAGTATAAGTGAAAGAATCTCTGCTTTTCTTTCTAAATAGCTCAAATCTTACAACTATTAGTGAGAGTGTTGACAATGTAGACTGAAATTTGTTCTGTATGCTAAGGTCCTTGAAACTGGGCATTTTTATTTTACAGAAGTCTCCAAGCTAAACTCTTGCTGAGAGACTCATTATAACTGCCTGTAACCTCAAAACAATGTGTCTGGCAGAGATTAATAAAAAAAACCATAACAGTCCTAAGAGCTGGACGTAAATCTAATAACTATTAAATAACTGTTGCAAAGAAAAGAGTTTATCTGTTGTCCCAATTGGCCTACTGCAGTAACACAATGCAGAGAAACCTTGGGGACCCTGAGGAGGAAAAGGGGTGAGTGAAGCAAGTGGGTGCTGTTGGGTATATGTAAATCTGTCTGTGTGTATGCATTTATACGCATAAGCCAGTCATTTGAGATTTGTTAGCAAAACATGTTTAGAAATTTGCAAGTCTGTATCAACGTTGAAATCATACAGAAGTTCAGTTTATATTTTTAATTTTTCTCATAAGTAGAGAGTTTTATGCTTACCTTTAAATTCTGGAACATTAATAAACCGATAGAAACTTCAGTCTGGAAGGATTACAGGATATAAACTGCACATAATTTCTCTCAGCAAGAACTAACTTCTACAGCCCAGAGTCACAAGTGAGGGCAGCAAACTATGGAATTCATTGGTTGCTTATGCTGAGGATCAGTGGTCTAAATATACACAAATTCAGAAAACAAGTATTTAAAGTAAAGCTTATTTTGAAGAAAACAGTGATCTTAGGTTCACTTTTGAAAGTAGATTAATACTGTAAAATATGATTCCTCTATTATTTTGAGCAGCCAATTGTATCTCAACATGACAGGATTACTTTTTGCCAATATCAAGTTCAAGCTTCCCACACATAAGCCAGACATTTTGGGCATCAGTTTCAAAGCAGTCTTTTCATTCCATGAAAATCTTGACACTGAAGCATTAATCTGTTTTGCACAGTGAAAAGAAGTATTTAGATAGCTAAGTCACATCTTATTTCTGTTCCTAGTTGTCTCATGTATGCCCAAAGTTAGTAGAGTAACAGAACATTTCTATATTTCTCAAGAGTTAAAACAACCTTAAAATCCGGGCATTTTTCCTTTTTATTTCATTGTAGGAACTTGGACATTTCTATTTTGTTCTCTGTACATTTTATTTGTATTCCGTTTACAAGAGAGCTTGTATAAATTTTTATTAAATATTTGTGCTGACTAACAAGAATTGTGTGAGCAAAATCTGCCTCAAGAAATGAAAATTTAACTATGTGTCCTAGGATGACTGTATGATGCTTCTATCCCCAAATCGTCTGTTCTGTCTGAGTTAGATATTGTGTTCTGTAGCTTTAAGACTGGTTCCTAGAGCGAAGGGGGAGAAAAAGAGAAGTGCAGAGTTTGTTTTGAGAGAAGCAGCTCCTCCTCCACATTCTAGCTCCTGGACTGTTTGTCTGAAGCGGCGGGTCAGAGATCTCTCCTTTGCTTTTAGTTAGTTTAGCTAGCTAGGGCAGAGAAGTTCCCTGGACTGGTTTTTTTTCCTTTTTCTTGGGACTGTTTAAACCTGCTCTTGGACTGAAAGATCTATGAGAGTGAGAGCACCGGGAGGGCACCAGGGCTACCGGGGTCCAGGCCCAGGCCGGCATCTTCCAGAGCCAGAAGGAACTGATAAGGCTGAGCGAGCCAGGCTCCCATGGCAAGGACTCTCTCAATTTTGCCAAGTTTTAATGTTTCATATTATTAATTTCTAGGTTTGCAAGCACTTTTTTTTTTGTTAAATAAATAGTTTTTTCCACTCATCTCTAAAGAGGTTTTTTTTTTTTTTCCCGAATCAGTAGGGGGAGGGGCAGTTCCAGCTTGCTTCCCAGAGAGACCCCCATTTGGGAGGTTTCCTCCCAGATTTGCCCTAAACCGGGACACTATGGATAGAAACAATTTATCTAAGCAATTAAAAATAATACAGATTAAACGATGAGCAAGTTGAAAAACAATGCAACCAAGTAAAATTAACTGATTTTGACATGCTTAGTAGGAAAAGGCATTCTGAATTGACACTTTACAAGCACATTACACACTTGGTTCCCCTGAGAAAATCTACTTGAAATGTATTTGGTCATAGTTTTCTTGCATAAACAACTGAACATAGTCCAATAATTAGCCACTGCAAATACCTTTAATTCTGATGGTTTGGGCCACATGGTGCTATTAGAATCTATCTTCCTTCTACTCTCTTGTAATTTTTGAAAGAAACTAAATTTTTCTTTGAGCAGGAACTCACTTTCCCTCTAAAACAATATTAATTAAGAGATTTTATTTTTCCTTCTTTGTGAAATTCTTTTGAGACAAGTGGCTTTTGTAATTTTTCTTTCCTAATCTCCCATGTCATATTTCTGAATTCCCACCTCAAAGTGCTTGTTTGTTATTTGATATCAGCCCTTGCATATATTTCCTTGCTTTGACCCAGGACCTGCATTTTATTCTAAAATTTATAACAGTAAACACTATTTAGAATTTGCACATTTCAGCAAACTTTAAAATATTTCCAGAATTATTAGATGCTTTTAATAAAGCAAGAGGCTTATATTGTGACCAATAATAGGATAAATTTATTTTGTACACCTAATCATGATCCTACATGCTTTCATAATATTCATATACAGCTAAAAATATTTTCATTTGTGTAGACCACTTCTGATAACCAGTTGTGGAACTTTGGTTTTTTGGATTTTTCTAAAATGTTATTAATAAACACAAATTGAAGAAAGTGAAGAAAACCTAAAAGTCATCCTTTGCAGGATGATTATGATTTTCTTGATGGTATGGAT
>VWYE01023009.1:272494-282930 GCA_013398995.1 Alaudala cheleensis | reverse complement strand
AAAAAAACACGGAGGGGAAAAAAAAAAAAAAAAGGAAAAATCAATTGCTAGGAGCGGCTCTGGGGAATCCTGCAGGCAGGAGGGTGGAGAACACTGCAGAGCCTGTCCTCTGCCCAGCAGCATTTAGCCTACCCTGAGGGCATGGAGCTCTGCCCCAGGGTGGGGGGTGGCGGTGGGTACAAACCACCGGCATTTCTATGCTCGTTTTGCGCCGCAGCAGACTGCCACAGAGAGAAATTCAGGGCCGTGCTGCCATCCTCACATCCCACCTTCAGCCCAGGCTGTCCGGGGGCTCCTTACCGGGTTCTGCTCCTTGGGCTGCAGGGGCGTGGTGCTCCCGCTGGAGCCGATGGACGCGGGGCTCTCGGGCAGCTCCCGGCGGGATGGAGCCGGGCGGCGGCTGGGCGAGCAGCCGGGGCTGCCGGGCTCCGAGGGCGGGTCCTGCGGGGACAACAGCTCTGTGGGAAGCAGGAACCCCTCTGCAGGGGAAGCAGGAGGGGAGGCATGACAGGGACCCTGAGGAGCCCCCCCAGGACCACCATCAGTGCCCTCGGCCTGAATGAGCAGCATCCGCTCAGAACATCCACTCCCCTGGATGAGAAACGGCCTCGATTTTTCTCTTTGAGCAAAATGAGAGCTGACAGCAGGTTCAGAGGACACTGGTGGCCACGGATGCCTTCACAAGGAGGGAATGGGGATCAGCACACATGAGGAGCTGAGACAGGGCTGCCATTTCAGAGGCAAGGCCAGCCCTCAGCTCTTGCACTCCTGTAACCATTCAACCAGGTCTGTGACTTTTTATCACCACAAGGAGTAGCTTTCATAAGCATCATTTATGCTGCAGAAATTCCTGCTGATCTTCCTTTCAGGGCTTGTATTTTCTTATGAAGTGGCATGAGTAAAAAAGACATCATGTCTTTCTCTCCCCTCTGTCTTCCAGGAAAAGAACAAGTATGTCCCAAAAACATTTTCTCTACCAAGAACAGTAGTGGCTGAGATCAAGTTCTGTCACATGTGCCTCAGTCAGGAAAGGCTGTACCAGAAGCAGGTGGCAGTTCTATTGCAGAGGACTGGAATTCAGTGAATCCCCTGCACTGAGCTGTGTTAAAGACAAGGCTCGAGGGCCAGGCAGGGCAGGACGTGGGCTCAAGGCCTGGGGCTGGCAGGGCCAGGGTGTGCCATGAGGCTCCTGCCACGTCCTGCCACCTCCACCCCCAAGAGCTGCCAGCAGCAAGCCCAGTTCCATGGAGCTCCCATCCCAGCTTATCAGCCTCCCCATATGGGATGCTGCAGCAGAGGGGCTGAAAGGGGATTGTGAAGCAGAGCCAAGCCTGTGGCTGGCAAAGCTGAGCCCTGGCTGGCACAGCCTTCCCAGAGCAGTGGGAGTGGAATCAGCCTTGGCTGGCACAACGCACTGGAGCAGGGCTGGCACGTGTCCTGGCTGGCCACTGCTGCCCAGCAGGAACGAGCTGGAGCCCAAAGAACCCCAAAGCTGGGGAACTAGAGTTCTAAACCTAAGGACTACAGCTTGAGCAGGATACCTTGCCAGGCTCCGAGGGCTTACCTCATCCACCACCAGGTTATAGTCACTCTTGTCCCCATCGCTGTCCTGCGAGGAGGGAGAAATCCAGAAGGGCTCAGTCAGGACAGGGAGATGCTGGACCAGGCTCTGTATTCTGCCCCAGGACCCCAGACAGCAGAGAGACCCATTTTCTCCTGTACATCACTCCATGGACCAACACTAACCCTGTCCTGTTGATCCTGTCCAGACCTTGGGCTGAGTGGCTTCCCTGGGGCTCCTCGTTTGGTTTGTCCTTGCTCACAGGACACCAGCCCTCTGCAGCAGGGCAGGCACAGGGCTCCCCAGCCCCTTCCCCAACCCAGTGCCCCCAGCCACACCCCCTGTGCACTCACAGAATGCCCGGGCTGCTCCTTCTCCTCCCGCTTCCTCTTCAGCCCCGTCCGCTCCTCGTCCTGCAGGCTCTCGGGAGGGGAGGAAGAAATGCTCTGAGGCAGAGAGGAAGTTGTGTGAGCCACTGTGAGGGCAAACAGCCTCCCCTCACCTCTCAGTGAGGCCAGGCCCTGCTCCATGACCACCTCCATCCTGTCAAAGCTTCTCCCTGGCTGGTGGGAAGGACCCCAAAAGCCCAGAGCCAAGTGAGGAACGTCCCCAGCACTACTAGAGAGAGATCCACCCCCGCAGAGACAACGAGCCAGGGTGGGGCAGAAAATCCCCACTGCAGCTGGGTTTACTTCACCTCAGCCCTGCCAGAATTGAGCCAAGCAGGATGAACACCTCTCTCAGATGCTGCTGGCAGCTGCAGGGGGGGGTCACACATCCCCTGGCATCCCCACACTCGTGATAACACAGCTAAACAGTGATGGAGATGCCTCATCCCAGGGCTCCCTGCTGCTGGATGCTCCCAGGACCGCCAGATCAGGAGTTCTGACACAGAACCTGGGAGCAGGAAGGGCCATCCCTGGCCCCAAGGCCATCTCTGGGGGACGTGCCTGGGCAGTCATGGGATCACAGACACCTCCTCTACTTCCTCCTCTCTCTCACCTTGCAAGGCCAAGATCAATGCCTGCAGTTCCTAAACAGAGACCATTAACCCTTCCTTTCCCTGCTGGGACCCTGCATTCTGCACAGCTACTGTGGAGCCTGGGAAAGGAGTCACAGCTCTGGGACTGGGGGCATCCTAAAAGGGAGGGGGCAGCCAAGGACTGCAGAGGGGCTGAGAGCTCTGAGACCTGCTCAGAATGATTCCTAAACTGGAAACTCCTTGAAAAGGACAGAGCTGGTTATTTTGGGAGCAGCCCTTGATCTTTAGCTCCTTGCATCAGCAAAGACTGAATTGAGGTGGCCCAGAACCTTCAATTACAAAACCCTGCTGCAAACACAGCCCACCCAGGCCAGCAGAGCTCACCCAGCAGCCCCATCCCTTCCCAGGAGCCAGGGGCCAGCTTGGAGCACACTGCAGATGCCACCAGGGCCACCTGAGGCCACTTGCCTGTCACAACTTACCCGGCTTGGGGTGTGTTCTGGAACCAGGCAGCAGCAGGGAGAGCATCCCAGGTCCATGCCAGAGCAGAGGGGAGGACAGGAAGAGGTTGTTAATGCCAAGCCTGTGCCCCACATACCCAGGCAGGAAGGAGAGAGGGGCACAGCAGGGCAAGGCAGGAAACAGGTTCAGAAAACAAACAAAAAAATCACACCTGATTTCTCACTTTGCTCACCTGAAGTATGGATTATCTGTTGTCTAATGGGAGGTCAGCACTTTGGTGCTCCTCAGGGAAGCAGGGGAATCTCTATCCACCCACCTCCTTCCAAGAAATTATCCCAGCTTTGGACTCTGTCCCCTAGACATGACAGCAGGTCCAAAGGCACCAGGAGGAGATGAGCCAGCCAGCTGAGATCCCCTGAATCACACCCCTCCTATTTCCTTAGGAAGCCATGCCTAAAGGCCCTGCTTGGAAACTCTCTGAGGCTTTTGTACATGCACAGCAAAGCAGGGCCACTTCCCTGAGCCCAGGGAAGAAGTGCCAGGCATTTACTGCAAATCCAAGCACAGGGTTTTGGGCTGGGGTTCAGAAACCTTCCCTGGCTGATTTTCGCTCCTAAAGAACCACCAGCATTTGGAGAGAATGAGTCCAGGTCCCTGCTGGCAAAAAGAGGCAGGCAGGGATGGGAAGCTGAGGGATTCTTGAAGGCACTGCTCCAAGGCCGTGGTCTGGAGTGGGACCAGATGCCAGCCATCAGCCCTGCACCCCTGGCTCAGCTTGACTCACACCAGCTCTGGCTAACTATGGCAGAACACTGAGGATTAACCCTGGACAGATGGAGCATTTCAACTTTTTTTTTTTTTTTTTTTTTTTAATAAGGAATGGCCCTCACCACAGCCAGACACCCAGGCTGAGAGAAGTTCTGGCTGGAGGCACAGGCTGCCCGGGCTCTGAGGGTTAAGCAGGCTCAGCACAGCACAGCCTGCTTTTATTCTCTCTCTGGACTTTGTTTTCCTCCTTTGTGGAAGCCATCCTTAAAGAAACACGGGCAGGATTTGAACTGCAGACAGCTGTGTGTGCAGGGGGGGCAGAGCTGCCACCGACAGACTCCTGCTGCTCTTTTCACCACCTCGAAATCTTACAGGCCAGACCAGACCATGAGAACCTGCAGCAAACCCCACCCAGTGCCCAGTTTTGCTGCTGTTCTTGGGTCCTGACCCAAGTGCATTTCAGTCAGCACCTTCCCCAGGGGAGTCTGCAGGGAAATATCACTCCTGCTAAATTTGGCTGCCTGCTCCTACCCACAGAGCTGCCCAGAGCCTCTCTCCTCATCCCAGCCTCCTCTCACCACAACCAGCCTGTGCTCTGGAAAAATGGCTTGAGCTCAGAGCAGCTTCTCCTTTGTGCAGCCTTTCAGCAGCAACAGGCCACGAGCAAAGCTGGGCAGTGCTACTGATTTGGCCCAGGCCCTGCCAGCAGCATTCAGAGCACTGATTTAATGATGATTAAATATTGATGATGTTTGTAAGGCACTCGGTGATCCTGACAGGAGGAGGCACCCATATGGACTAGGAATTAGTGTAATTTACACTGCACAACACACGCAACCAGGCTCTGCTTTCTAAATTCCTTGCCCCAGGCCTGTGGCTGTCACAGTTTCTACCAAGGGCTTGCAACACTATTTTCCCCTAAAAGTCTCATCTTTAAGTATCAGCTCTTTACTTGGTGTAAACCTTGGTGTAAAACAGAGAGGAGTTCTTTGTGATGGGGACCTCCCAGCTGCCTCATGCCCTGGAAGCACCCAGGGGAGCAGGGAGACCAGTGTGTGTGTGTGCACAAACACTTGCCCAGAGCCACACAGCATCACTGCAGAGCCGTTCCCGGGTCAGAAATCGAGCCAGCCTCCTGGGGCTGCAGGCATTTCACCAGCTGGATTTGCCATCCCCACGGGATGCAGCAGCCAGGAGCCTCAGGAAAGAGGCAGAGCAGGCAGCAGGATCCCCTGCACTGACTCAGCCAGCCTTTAAAAGGGTGAACCCAACTGTGCTGTTACCCCTTACCTCTGTTCTCCCCATCCTGGGCCACTCTGTCCTCCTTGGTGGCCAGCTGAGCCTGTGCCATCAGTGCCCCCGAGAGGGCCAGGAGCCCCGAGGTGCCGCTGGCCCCGCTCAGGTTAGAGGGCTGCATGCTGGAGGGGTGGGGGGCCAGCGGCAGGGGGGATGCGTGGTGGGAGAGGTGCTGAAGCTGCTGCTGCTGAAAGAGAAAGAGCAAATGGTCCTGGATGTTGGGGGAGGCAGCCGCAGCCATGCCCGGGTCCTCCTCCTCCCTCCCTTCCCCGAGGGCTGCGATGCGAAGCGCGATGGGTTGAGGCAGGGATGAGGAGGGGGCAGCGGGGCTGTTTTGAACTGCAGACAGCTGCACACCCCTAAAAAGGCCGGCTCACACCCCTAAAAACGCCGGCTCACACCCCTGCCCCTTCCCCCCGAGGGCTGTCCGGGCTCTGAGGGTTCAGCAGGCTCAGCACAGCTCAGCCTCTTTCATTCTCTCTCTGGACTTGGTTTTTCTCCCGTGCCCCTTCCACCCCCGAGTCCCTCCCTGCTGCACACACGACCCCAAGCCCTGGCTCTGCCCGACTCTGCTCAGGGAATATCCCAGAGGGCATCCAAAGCCTTCAAGACACCGTGGCAAATCCCTTCACCAAAACGGGTGTATCAAAATAGTAAAAACCCTTGACTTCCCCCATCCCTGCAGGGCCCGAGCCCCCAGGCAGGACAGAGTCTTTGCTCACAGCCAGGCAGTGCAACTCACCCCGACGATGCTGTTGAGCTCCCCCATGGTCACCTGCTTGGCCCGTTCCACTGCCTGCAGGACCTGCTGCTGGTGCTGGGGAGGAAGAGCACGGGGGTGGTCACACCCTGCTCCTGGCTGGAGGGAGCACTTGGCTCCACATTGCCCCACCCAGACCCTTCTCCCACCCCTCCAGCCCAGGCATGGAGGTTTTCCTCCCCAAAACCTCCCGTTGTTCAGGCTGGACTTTGATTCGCCCCTTCCCAAGAAGCCAGAGCAATCTGATGCACACCCCCTGCCTCCTCCTTACCTCCTGCGTCAGGAAGGGAATAATCTGGGCACAAATGGCGCTCAGTCTCTTGACAATCTCTGCCTGAAAGAGGAAGCAGGTATCACCAGAGATGGAGGGCTCTGAGCCTCCATCCTGTCCCCCTCCTGCAGCCAAGCATCCTGCAAACACTCAGCCTTGGCGGAGGAGTTAAGCTCTCCCCACCCACGCCCTCCTGGCGGAAATTCTCCTGCTGCCTCTGCATCCCTGCTGGGATTTCCCGAGCTGCTGCCAAGGGAGGGCTCTGCCCGGGGCTGCTGGACCCCCTCAGGCTGCCAGGCACATGGGAGGAAACCCACGCCTAAATCCCTCCGTGGCCTCGGGCCAAGGCGAGCTCCAAGCTGTCAGTCCTTTCGCAGCCCAGCTGGCTTTGCTCAGCCCAAACCCATCCTGGTTTTGAGGCTGCCGTGGCCAGCGGGCAGGGACGGAGGGGAGCCGAGCCACAGGAGCTGGCAGCGGGCTCTCCCCGTGCCTTCCCTTCCCAAAAATCCAGCCCAAAGCCAGGATGCAGAACTGCACGGATTCGGAGCTCTTGGCATCGCACCAGTAAATCCCCGCAAGGCTCTGCTGGTGGAACCTGCCCTGACCCGGAGCAGGGGCTCCACTCCCGTCCCCATCCAGCCCTGGGACGGCTCCCCCTGCTCCTTCGGAGGCACAAAGCACCCCCAGCCCTGCTCCTGCCCACAAGGGAATGCAGAAAACCCAGCGCATCCTCTGAGGAGAGGCCCTGTGGTTGCAGACAAACCCACAGCCGGGCCGCGTTCCCACCAGGGCAAGCGGCACTTCCCAGGAAAGGGGCTGCGACTTCCAGCGCAGCCTCTCAGTGAGAAAACCCACATCTCCTGGGGAAAACTGGATCCCCCCACCCCCTGCTATAAATCCACCCTGGGACTGGCTGCTCTGGAGGGTTTTATCAGCTCAGGTTTCTGACAATCCCCGCCGGTGTTGCAGAGGTCAAAGCAGGCTCGGAGCCAAGGGAGAACAAAGGGAACATTTACCTGCTGTGCTCAGAGGCTGCTGTGCCCCGCACCCACCAGCACCCTGTGCTCTCCTGCAGGTCCCAGCTGCTCTCTCAGCCACTGCCACCATCCCACAGAGCCAGAGACCCCCTCCTCCAGCCCTCTCCTGCCCGGGCTCCCACTTCTCAACCCCTTGGCCACCACCTCGAGGGCAGAGTCCCCGGCCCCGCTTGGTTTGGGCCACCCCTGGCTCCCCGTCCCACTGGATCTTGGAGCACGTCAGGGCGGCAGGAATGTGCTCGTGGTCTCCACCACGCTCCCTGCTAACAAAAGGAGCAAACTCGGAGGGGCTGAGCCAGCTGGAGGGATATGGCAGTTGACTTGCCACTTTGTCAGGCATCGGTCCAAACTAATTTCCCTGGCAGAGAGCCCATGATGACTGGATTGATAAATCTGAAGAGGGAAAGCAAATTAACGCTGGAACAAAAGGGGAACCAGGGAAGGGTGAAAACACTCCTCTGGCTTTGGGAAAGGAAAAGGGGATTAAGAAAAAAAAAAAGAAAGACAATCCATTTGCCTCTGGGCTCTAGCTCCTGCTGTTTCCTCCACATCCCTCCTTCAAGTGGGGCCCCAGGGAAGCACTGCAGGGAGGCACCAGGGCTCACAGCAGGGCTCTGAGTGCTCCTTCTTTGGGATGGGGAACTCAAGAACACATCCTGACAACTGCTGGATCCCTTTGCAAGCCAGACCCTGTGTCACCTCTCCCACACCATTAGAGCTACACGGGCTCAAAGGGAGATCATTTCCCAACAAAGTCTCCAACCTCCCCTGCTGCTGGCCCGGCCCCCATTGCACTCACCTGCTTGTGCATTTCAATGTTCAGGCCGTAGGACATCTCGTAGTACTGAGAGGAAAAGCACAACACAGCCTGCTTAGGAGCTGTCCAGAGCAGCAGGCCCAGGAGCAGCCTGGGGTTTGGCTGCCTCCAGCCCACGAGGAATGGCTGGGACACCCTGCCAGGAGCCTGGGACAAGGTAGGGAGCAGCCACAGGCTGTTAACATCTGCAATTTCTGCACTGATTTAAGCCAGGTCAAGTCCTGCTGCCCCTCAGATCCTGTCCTGGCTCGTCCCACCCCACTTGGAAGCTGTTCTCACACCCTGGCACAGCTGCCCACCCACTCAGCCTGTGCAGAGCAAAGATGCCAACATGTTACACCCCTCAGCAGCCACCAGTGACTCTGCCAGGGGTGCTGACCCCAAACCCTCACACCTGGGGAGAAAAGGGGGACCAGAGGTCCTGCTTTCTTCCAGCAAAGCCTTTTCCAAACATAGCAACCCACTTCTGGAAATCCCTGAGGCTCCAGGGGAGGGTACCCAGCTGATGGGTAAGAGGAACAATCCTGCAATATCAACACCCCAGCCTCACAGACAGGGCTGGAGTCACCCCTTGGATGCAGTTTGCCCAAATTCACATCTTTTTGCCTGTTGGATGGTGTCACTTGGATTCTCCCTTTCCCCAGAGGGGCCAGTAAGGTCAGCTGCTGAAGGAGAAGGAACTGTTCTGCTGTCCCCATCCTCTTTCCTCCCCCCCCAGCAGCTCCCCTGCTCCTGGCAGGCTCTGGCTGGTGCCCAGGTCAGTCTGTCTTGGCTCCTGTGGAGGGCTCCTGTCCTGCTCCTTCCCCTTCCACCCAAACCCCGAGCCTTGGAGCATCAGTTCCTAAATATCCAGCCCTTGGGGGAGGGAGAGAGGGAGGAGTGGGGAGCAATCTTGCAAGGCCAGATAGAAAAAGGTAAGGAAAACAAAACAAAAAAATCCCCCAAAAAAACCCACCAAAAAAAGAGACAAAACCTCTGGCAGGATTCCCAGGCTCAAGCAGCACTGAGCACCAAGACAGCAGCAAAAGAGCCAGAGCGTTGCTTGAAATGGTGATTAACTCCTTCCTCCCTCCCATCTCCCCAGGGCCAAGGTCAGCACCGGGCAGGGCAGTGGCTCCTTTGGGCGAGTGGCTGAGAGGAGCCTCAGCACCCAGATCTGCCAGCCCGGGGGGAGAGCCCTTCAGGGGAGGCAGGGGCAGCTCACCATGACATAATGTCTCTGCATCTCCGTCTTCTCGCTCACCAGCTTCTCGCATTCCAGCTTCAGGCTGCAAAAGGGGAGCCAGGGCTTCCATTCACGGACCTGCAGCTCCTGCCCCATCCCGCCCGTCCCCGTCCCTGGGACCTCGGCGAGCTCAGCACATCTCCCGCCTGCCTCTGCGGGCTCACGGGGCTGCAAGGGTGTCACACAGCCTCCCCGGGGCACTTGCACCCCTCGGCTGTGCTGTGCACACACCTGTAGCACCCACCCGGAGCTCTGTCCCCTCCCTGCCCCTACCGGGCTCAGCCAGAGGAAACGCGGCTGATCTTCCCCTTGGGACCCCCGCTCAAGACCTGGCGCCCCAGCTGATGATTTCACGCTGTCCCTCAGCCCAAATCCCTCTCCCCTTCCTCCGCAGGCGCTCCCTTCCCCAGGCTCCTTTTCTCCACCTCCTCATTCCCCACTTTCCCCCCTGTTGGAGCGCTCCAGCCTCCCTTGTCCCATCGCACCTGTGCCCCCGGTGCTCCCTCCGCCCGCAGCCCAGCCCGGCCCCCATCACCGCCCGCCCCACCTGTGGTACTGCGCCTGCAGGAACTGAAATTCCTCCTTGATGCGGTCGCAGATTTCCAGCACCGAGAACTTGAAGGGCTGCCCAGGCTGGAGCGGGGTCTGCGGAGAGACAGCCCGGCTGGAGGCTGCGGCTCGGNTCCGCGCCGGCCCCGTGCCCGCGGCGGCCCCGCGCTCGCACGGCGATGCCGGAGACCGAGGGGAGCCCGGGGAAGGCGCCGGCCATGGAGCCGCCGATCCTGTCCCGAACGGAGGCGCCTGCCCGCGCGGCTGCCCCGGCCCGGGGCTCACCGGGCGCTTCCCCCGTCCTGGTGTCCGCCACCCGCGCGTACCCCAGCGCGGTCCGGAGCTTCCCCCGTCCCCGGGACAGCCCGATCCCCGGGGAGCGACGCCGGGCGCTGCCACCACCCCCGACGCTGCGGGCGGACGCGGCACCGGCGGGGCATCGCGCGGGGGCGGACATCACAAACAAGTGCAGCCGGACAGCGCCAGCCGGGCCGGGGACCCCCAGGGGCAGCGGGCCCCGGTGCACAATCGGGCCTGGGCACCGGGCAGGCCGCGGTCCCTCGGGACCAGCCCTTGCAGTGCCCGGGGCAGCCCCACCGGGAGGGGCGACACTTCCCCATCCCGACCCCTCCGCCCGCTCCACCTTAACCGGCCCCACAGCCCGCAGCGGCGGCGCTCGCACCGGCCATTGGCTGCCGCTGCGGGAGC
>VWYE01023009.1:212926-250257 GCA_013398995.1 Alaudala cheleensis | reverse complement strand
ATTGGCCGCGGCCCCTCGCCCCGCCCGTCCGGGCCCGCCCCGCGCCGCGCCGCGCTCTCCCATTGGACTGGATCGCTGTCAGTCAGCGCTTGTTTTCGGCGGCAGCGGGTTGGGTTGCGCCGGCTCGTNAGGCTTGGCAGGTCCGGGTGGCCGGGCCGGGCGGGGAGCGGGTGTGGCGGGGAAGCGGCGGGAGCCATCCCCGCCTCAGCCCGGCGCTCGGGGCCGCTCCCGAGCCGTGCGGGGCGGCCGCCTCATTGGCTGCCCTTTGTTTGATTTTGTGATGCGTTCGCTGTCAAAATGGGTTTTGACACAACCAGGAACTAAGTCGCTGAAATTCCTGGTTGTGAAGGCGGGCACGCACACGGGCGCGTGAAATTTGTCTCGAGGAAACGATTCTCGGGAGTGTGCTGGCCTTGGTTGGCATGTGGAAATCCGCTGGTGGAGTTGGTGCTTTTCAGGATTGTCGGTGAACTCCTGGGCCTTGGGTGAACATCTGTGGAAAAACTGGCCTGCAGCTCTTAAACCACAGAGTTTCCCCTGGGGCAAGAGCTGGGAGAGGCAGCAGGGCTGGGAGCACGGCGTGGTGATTCTGGAGGGGGACGAGGCAGGAGGAATGCACGAGTTGTGCGTTGGGTGAGGAGATGCCTGAGGTGTTCAGAGGTGGAAATCACCTGTGCAGCCATAAGAATCTAGGTCTTCGGGTGGAAACACAGTCGTGTTCCCCGTGCAGATGGGTAATTGTGCCGTGTTTAGATGGGTTTGGATGGGTAATCAGTTGCAAACTGAGACTTGCAGGCGTGCACCTCGTTTTTCAGCAGTGAGTTTGATGTTCGTGCCTAGGTAGCCCCCAAATTTAAACTCCAGTTTCAGTTTTGGTGCATACTGTGATTTAGCATTCCTTGTGTCTCGGATATATCCTGCTCTGTGTCTTGAATACTGTATCATCTTGAGATGGAATCTGAAGCAGATCTGATGGATCTGTTGGCAAGCCATTAAGGTCCAGCTTAAGAAGGAGGCTGACCCTTGTGGAAATAAAAACCAAACCATCTTTGCAGAAGTGGGGAGAGGCTGTGGTGTGCCCAGCCCCTTGGAGGGCTCCAGTACCAGCACTGGTCCTGGTGATAAGTGTCAAGTAAAGGCCAGGGCTTTCCTTCTCACCCTGGATCCTTCACTATTAACGTATTGCTGTTCTTCGTGTGAAAGGTAACATCGAGGGCTTCACATTTCTGCACTTTGGAGATGCTGTGGCAGTTTCTCTAAGGCTTCTTGGAGAGGAGGGAAGGTGTCCCTCACCCTCATGCTTCCCTAAAAGCAGTCCCACAGAAGCAGCTGTGTCAAAATAGGTTGTCGCTATAGGATAGATCTGGGTTAAGAAGATCCCACTGGATCTAAAGATTTCACTTTAGAAATAATTCACAATGCTCAAGAATCCTTTCTGCTTTTCTAAAAGATACAGATTCAGCATGAGATTAAAAAAACCTATAGAAGGTGGCTGTTATTGGATAAGCAGCACTCCAAGGTGTAGGCAGTGTTTGCAGGATGCTTTTCACTGGACACAGCACATTGCCCACCTTCAGCTGGCACAGGTAACCTGTGTTCTCTCTCCTTGGTGTAACTGCTGCTTGCAGGGATTTCTTCTGTGTTGCTCCTGCTCTATGGAGTTCTTATATTCACAAGTATTAATGATTGACTTAGTGAGAGGGCTTTCCCAAAATCTCCAAAATTTTGAGTGTGTGGAGGGAGTTTCCACCTCGTAGAAACTGTTAATTTTTTCTTGTCACTACATCTGGTAACAGTTACTTTGGTGAAGCCTAAAACAGAAAATTAAGGTGAAGACTAACAGTGGTAATCAATGATGAACCTGTTAATAAGAAATTCAAGGTGTTGGACATTGCCATCTGGTACAAGGGTGGTAATTTGTCTTTTTACTGGGTGGGGAGGATATTCTGTACAAAAATTACTTGTGATTAAGCATGGGATACTGTTAACTGAGCAATGTATTTACAAGAGCCTGTGAAGGTACTGGGGGATCATTAGGAAGTTTCTGTAAACTCTGCTGCTTTCACGTGTTGGCAGAAAAAGTGGGGAATTCAGATTTTCTCCTGTCATATTAAAAAAGGGTTTTGTGCCCTGAGAGTTGTAGATCTTACCCACCAGAGCTTGTAACCTGCTGGTGTAGTGCTGTGCCTCAGGGAAAGCAAAAGGCACCTTAAAAAAAACCCCAAAAAAACCCCAAACCAAAAACCCACCACCAATAACAAAACCAACCCCCAAACCAAGAAAGGGCAGTGATGGAATGACAGGAAGAATCTGTGTTTGAACTCTTAAGTTCTGAAGCAACCAAAGGTCTGGTGTTGAGGTTTCTCTTACATTTTCATTGTTGCAATGCTTTGAAGAACCACCTTTTTTTTTTTTTTCCCTCTCAGTTTTGGTTGTTGTGGTAAAAGACAAGGAAGTATTTCTCACCGCATTGACAGAAACCACAAAAGATCTCAGTTTCCAGTTTTTCCCCCACTTAGGGTGCACCTTTGTATTCAAGATGGAGATAGTTTGCTGCATATTGATATTGTCTACAGTGTTAATTTCTGGCTGTGCTGACGTGATTTCTGTCACTTCTTGCTGTTCATTTCAAACCTTTTGCTTCTAGTTAGGTGCTTGTTGCTTTTATCTGAGCATTATTATTTGTTTGCCTTTTAGCCTAACGAGATAAAATGAGGAACTGAGTATCTGCATAGGAGTAGTAAATTGTGTATTGGGATGAATGAGATCCTGTCTGAATCCATCTCTCCCCTGCTGTGAGGAGGATCTGGTGGTGCCTGTGGGGAGAGCCAGGGCTCTGCCAGCATTTTAACTACAGGTCAAAAGGATTTGTGTCACTGACATGATACATTGTGAGATTTTGGTCTCCATAGCCAGGTGAGCTGGGCCGCTGTGGCAGAGAGGTGTGGGGTTTGTATCAAAACCCTCCACAATGATAACAAATTTTAGAAGATTGAACCAAAGCACTCCACAGAAAGGTAGTGGTGTCCATTTAGGCTGAAGAAGCGTGGGGGTAAGCTCATCCCAAGTGAGAGCTGGCCCGTGTGTCCCCTCCACAAAGGTCTGTTTGCGCTGGGCGGGCGTCACTGGGGACGTCCCAGTTGAATCGTGAATTCAGCTAGGCTCTGTGACTGCCTGGATGTGCCATCTGATGGCCTTTGTCTCTCCTGCTCGCTCTGTTCGAAAGTTCCCACTGTCCTTTGGTATCATCTGGTGGCCTTCACATGCCGAGTGACACTCCTGTGGGGCCATAAATGTGGGAGTGGAAGGACCTGCCCGAGTGACGGTGCAGGAAGCCGGCAGCGCTGCCCTGTGCCGTGTCCTGCCCTCCCATCTGCTCCCGGGCCCGCCACTAAAACCTGCGAGAGAAGGAAGAGAAGGAAGCAGTGGCCTTGCAGAGCAGGCTGCAGCCCGTGGGGACCCAGGCACGGCACCGACAGCTGGGAGCAGTGGCCTACTCTGCTCTCCCTGCCAGACGCCATTTTTAACTCCCTCATATCCACAGCAGCATCGCAGGAACAGCCACAGCCAGGGCTGTGGGCTCGGCCCTGAGCACCAAACCTTTGCACAGTCATTTGGGATGCCAGGCAGATGTGCTGCCTGGGTTCTTCGTGCCAGATGGATAAGCAAAGAGTTTCTTGAGCTCCGTTCCTCTTTGGAGTTGATTTATTTTATTTTTTTTCCTGTTGTGCTTGGTTCTTTCCTGTGAAAAGACACGTCGTGTATAAGGCAAAGAGCATTTTGTGCCAAATTAGAGGAAAATAAAATCTGCTGTTTGCTGGGCTTCTCCTGGCCACTCACTGCTGTGTGGGTCTGTAGCCCTTTCCTGGCTTTGAGAGTGTGTCCAGGCCCTTCCTGGCTGGTTGTAGCATCTTGCTGGAGTATCTGGGAATAGGTCAGGTGTGACGGGCAAGGGCCTCTTGACGCAGGACGTGTGGGAGTGGCTGTAACGTGAGATTTGGAATAAGTACCAGAGCTACTTTTGAAGGCTGCTGTAAAGGACAAGGTGTCTTCCTTCCACGCTGCCGGGTTCGTAGCGGGGATGAACAATCCAGGCTGTCTTTTCCCAGTCTGGGAAGCGACAAAAAGGAGGTTGGGAGTTGTGTCTGGTGATAGGAGCTTTCATCTGTCGTGGGCTTTGCTCCTGGTGGCTCCTAACTCACTCTCTTGCATCCTCTAGGCACTGGGGAGAGTGGGAAAAGCACGTTCATTAAGCAAATGCGTATAATTCATGGCTCAGGCTACTCTGAAGAGGACAAAAAAGGCTTCACCAAGCTGGTGTACCAAAACATCTTCACTGCCATGCAGTCTATGATAAGAGCCATGGAAACCCTGAAGATTCTGTACAAATACGAACAGAACAAGGTGAGTTTCTCAATTTTTGCACATATCTTTAGTCAGTGAGGATTTTGAGTTCTTGGTTTTTTTGTTTGTGTCTTTCTGCGTTGCAACCTCAACCTCCCTGAACTCTTTTCTAGAAGTTTTTTTGACATTTTCTTGATACCCAGCTCCTTTTACTTGGTTGTGTTTGCATGGTTGGTGCACAGGTGTGCCTGGTGAGTGGTGGGAGCAAGGCATTGGGATATGATGGAAGGGATAGTAGGGCTGTTATTTTTACTTATTCAAGGATTCAGGGTTGTTAAATGTGTCAGCATTTTCTTTGCATGTGTTGCTGTTCCTATTGGAACTTGAAGCTGGCAAAATACATGCTAGACCCAAAAGACACAGACCTGTCCTGGTAGTTACCCCTGTTTCTTCAATCCTTCTGTTTTTCTGATAGCTACTGACCAAGGGTACAAACCTTTCTTGAAGAATATTGGTTTCAACCACAGAAACATACTGATTTTGGGACCAGGAATTAATTTTAGACAGATCTGATCTAAATTATTTTATCTTCTTGAGGGGGAGGACAGTGAGAGTGAGGGCATGCCAGGAAAACAGATTTTTTTTTTAGCATATTTTGCTTTTTTTAATGCTTAGTATCCTTAATATTTTGAAGTTGTATTTTATCTGTCCTGTCACACAGTGTCTTGGAGCTAATTTTGAATAATTGTTTGTAGGGACTGGATGGTGCCCCTTTCCTGTCTGTGGTGAGAATAGGCAGAATGTGATAAAGCTTTGCCTGTGCTTTATGTGAGGCATGGTGGAGGGGTTCTGATAAATAAAATCTGCCAACTTTTGCTTACTATAACTTGTGCAGAACTTCACTTTGGTTTTTATTTATTGGGGGTATTGGCAAAAGCCCCTTGGTGTGGATAATCACCTCACAGACACCACAGGCTGTGGTAGTTACTGTAGCCATTCCTTTGCTTAGCCATTGTAGGGTGGATGTTTTTATGCCAACCAGTTTTGGGGGTTTTTTTTAACTTTTTCTCTCTTTTCTTCTTCTTTTCAATCTCCAGGCCAATGCAGTGCTGATCCGAGAAGTGGATGTAGAAAAGGTCATGACATTTGAGCAGCCATATGTAAGTGCAATTAAAACATTGTGGAATGACCCTGGAATACAAGAATGTTATGACAGGAGAAGAGAATATCAACTTTCTGACTCAGCTAAATAGTAAGTATACAGCCACTGGCATGCTTGTGGTGGGAGTGATGGTCTAACCAATTATATCTGTCCACATTTTTTAAATTGAAGTCCTGAGTTTGTTTCCTTATCCTTTGCTGCTTTTCCTGAGAGTATGAAGTGTTTTGGTGGGTGTTTAAGGGTGTTCATGCATCAGGATGTACCTGAGGCCAGAATCTCCACATCATTCCAGCTGTATTGAGCCTGGCTCTTGGGCAGCAGGAGTGCTGCTCTTCCTCTTCAGGTTTGACTTTGGCCTACAGGTGTACATGGATGTGTAACTCAGATTTTAATAATTACAAATCCATCAAGTTTGGCAATGTACAGAGGATGTTTTACATTTTAAGTAAATAAGTGTGTGTTTCTACATTTATAAGTAGAAAACTTCAGATGAGACTTGATCCTGAAATATAAATCACCTGCTGTGGTTGAGCTTCCTCTGTAGTAAAGATTGTCTTCCCTACTCCTATACAGAGTTGGTTTTGGTGTATCTGTTTGTCCTCCAAGGGGCTGCTGGTGAATTACTGTTCCCCAAAAATAATTTCTATACAAGATTTAAAATAATTCAGACAACTTCTGCCTTTCTCATTACGCTACAAAAAGACTTCATGTGACATTTTTTACATCTGTATATCTATGTGCTGCACCCTAAGGCAGTATTTTTCTTTTTTCCTTGTTATTTTCCCCCCTCCTGTCCTGTTTGCAGCTATCTCAGCGATGTGGATCGTATTGCCACCCCAGGATATCTACCAACTCAGCAAGATGTGCTACGGGTCCGAGTCCCTACAACCGGGATCATTGAGTACCCCTTTGACCTAGAGAATATTATCTTCAGGTACTGCAGGAGTCCTCGTGTTACAGCTCAACTCAGGCATCAGGGTTTCAGGGAGGATGAGTTCTGGGTTGCTGTGGTGTGTCCAGATGGTTTGAGTGGATGTGGGATGGGTGGTCTGATGTTTTGGCTGTCTGAAAACTGAAGCTGCTTTTGAATCAGTGGCTCTCCAAACCCAGGGAACCATCCTGGTGGCCTTCCTGGGAAGGGTTGCACTGCTGCCATCTCAGGCTGGAATTGTGGCTTGTGAGGCAGCTGAGGGATGTGTTGAGAGCTGCAGCCTCCAAGGGTTGGCACTTTTTGTGCAGAAATATTTCCCTGTACCCAGCACCTGCCTTGAGAGCTGCTTTTCTGTGCCTACCTTGTGCTCTCAGGGTGGCACCAAAACTTGCTGCCTGTGCTGCTGCAGCAACAAATGGTCTTTGCAGGGTTAAGCCAGCAGCTGAGCCTGGCATGGCCAGGCTGAACACAGCAATATTCCTGTGTTTTCTCTGGTGCTTGGGTGCTCTCTGCCCTTCCCCACCACAGTGTGGCATTGCCAGAGAGGAATAAGGGAACCTGCACCCTTTCTTTTAAACCATTTGGTTACAGAAATGTAGAATTCTCCTCTCCCTGTTCTGTTGTGCTGACCTAGGGAATAAGTGTAGGGTTTTATCAAAGATGAACCACGTGTGTGGCACTTCAGGTGAGTGGCAGAATAACTTCAGTGGACTGTACAGGTGGGACTTGAAACTGGGAGGCTGAAGTGTGTGTGACTGTTAAACAGCACATTCCAACAAAAGTGTAACAACTAAAGAAAGATTTGGGTGGGGGAGAAGCTTTGAGGCAAGCAGGTGCTTTAATTAAAAATAAAAATAGTTTGCTCATGTAACAGAGCACGGTTTTGAAGGACTTGTCTTTTCAGACTCAGGGCTGCTGCTGAGCAAACCAGAGCAGAATGCAAGAAAAACAGTAAAGGGTGAATTTGGCATCACTCACCTGTGGCCATTCTTTCAGTTTGGGGTATTTTTGGATCCTGGGTATTTTGTAAACTTGCTGGTTTTGCTAACAGGCAGATGCTGTCACATCCCTGTGCCAGGTTAACTGGAATAGTAAAGAACCAAATTAATTATCATTATTTGCTGGTCCTTTGCACTCAGAGAACTGCAGCTACCTCTGTGATACTCTATGTCCTTCTCTTCCTTAGAATGGTGGATGTTGGAGGTCAAAGATCAGAACGAAGGAAGTGGATCCATTGCTTTGAAAATGTGACTTCCATCATGTTTTTAGTAGCACTTAGTGAATATGACCAAGTTCTGGTGGAATCGGATAATGAGGTGAGCCAAAGGATGGGAACTGTGCAGGAGGGGGGAAGGAGAGGAGGAAGAAAGGAAAAGAGGGAGGAATGTTTGTGTAGTTTCTTGAAGGCTGGTACCCAGGTGCTTGGTGCCAAGTTGGATTAGCTCCTATTATTGCTTTTGGCCTTCAGCTCTTGTTGTGAAGGGAACATGAGCCCTGATGGGTCATGATGTCCCAGAGGATGGAAAAGGCAGAGGGCATTCAAATCATCTGGACTCCTCAAGTGCAAAATGAAATTATCTGAAGTTGCAGAGTGCCTTGTGCCATGGAAGGCACTGTGCAAGTGCCCCCAAATCACCCCTTCCTGCACTGGGTTACTTCAGGCTTTGCTGTCCTGAGTGGTGACTGCACTCTTTGAAGGTGCAAATCTGAATTTTGGCACTTGCTAATAGATTAAAAACATGCTATTAGATAACAATAGCTGCTCTTTTTCTAGTAGATGTTATGTGCTCACAAAGTATCATTGGACAGTCCTCTCACACGGCTGCTAGAGCATAAAATGACTTTTAAGTCTTTTGATGTGGAAGGCTTGGCAAATAAATGAAGATTGAGTCGTTCAGATTTTGCATTTCCTTTCCATTTACTGATCCAGCTTGAACCAGAATCTACCTGGGGCCAAAGTACTTTGTGTATAATGTTTGAGATGCTGAATTGCTACAGCTCTGAGTGCATGTGCAGGCAGCAGAAAGACATTTTAGTGCTCCTCTGTGAAAACAGGGCTCTCTCTTTTCTCTGATTTCAGAACCGGATGGAAGAGAGTAAAGCTCTCTTCCGAACCATTATAACTTATCCATGGTTCCAAAACTCTTCTGTTATCCTCTTTCTCAACAAGAAAGATTTGTTGGAAGACAAGATCCTGTATTCCCACCTTGTTGACTATTTCCCAGAGTTTGATGGTGAGTGGCTTTGAATAGGGAACACTTGATGGGGTGGAGGTGATTTGGTTAAAACTTGCAGAACGCTCTGATCTAGAAGCAGAGAAAACATTAATTGGAGAAATAAGAAAACATCACAAAAATATCTTAATCATGCATAGACAGCTGGAATCTGATAGGATTATCAAATAATGAGCCTCTCCTAGGTGAAGAATTACCCCCTCCACTGTGCACTGCAAAGTATTAAACAATGGAAGTCTAACTTGTACATATTTCATAATCATGGCAGTTTACTGGTGGTATTCTGGACTTTTTAACCCTCTAATCAAGAGGTGACTTGAGTCTTTGTTTTGAGAAACTGGCTGGTCAAATACCCAAGTTGTTCAAATGATGGTGCTAAAAAATCTTCCTGCAGCTTGAGATTCTTATTAGCATGCCATCTGCTGTTGTGGGGAAATAATATCTATGTGAAACAGAATTTCCCATCTGAAACAAAACTCCTTAGCCAAAATATTATTTCAGGATCTTCAGCTGAGTGCATTTAAAGCTGGCTGGTAACACATCTGTACAGGGCTGACAGTGAAATCAAAGTAGGGGAAAATGAGATCAGGCAAAAGGCTTCTTGCCATGCTCTTGTGTATTAATTCTGTAATTATTTGCTTAAAAAGTATGAGGTAAAGGAAGAATCACCATTTTGCAAACAGCTTTCATCTTTTAGAGGACTGATGAAATTGCTCTTGGTTAGTTGCCCTCCCACATCTGGAGCTCCTGCTTGGAGCTCTGGTGGGAACACCAAGTTTTTCCAGCAGGCTGGGAATGGCTGAGGAGCTGCTGCCCAAACATTGCCTTACTTCAAATGGAGCTTTAACTGCTGGAGACAGATCCCAGCTTCAGGGGGTGTCATGTAGTTTGATTTTTTCCTACAAGTAGCTCCTTCAGGGCTGCTGCATGGCCTCTAAGTGGGAGGTTGCCCATCAGATTTCCTCTCAGGAGATGCTATTTGCCATGCAACAACAGCACTCCTGTGAAAGAAATGCAGTAGGTGACTGTTTTCTGGGGACCTGTCAGCAGTATGAATTAAAAACTGGCCAAAATTCCCATTTTTAGCTCCTGTGAGGTCACCAGCTGTGCTTTTGACTGGCAAAACCCAAAACACACACTCGTGTCTTCCAGCCTGTGAGATCCACGTGTATATCAGGGAGAAATTTGCACCCCATTTCCATGGGAGAGTATTTAGTGGTGTCTGTCCAGCACCTGCCACTGTTACCCAGGGTTGTTCCAAGGTCTGAATTCCAAAGCAGGGTCTGAACTTGACCCATCAGTGTCTGCAAAGTGCCCTTGTGGGATTTGGTCAGACAGCTGAAAAGCACAAAAAGCACTTTTATCCCATAACTGATCTTCATTTCTTCTTTAAAGCTCTGTAACCCCCCAGGAAAAAAAGGTGCTGATGGATCTGGGGGATGCATGGGAGTAGTGAGTGCATTCACTGGTGTCTCTGTTTGCTGCAGGCCCACAGAGGGATGCACAGGCAGCCCGTGAGTTCATCCTCAAGATGTTTGTGGATTTAAATCCCGACAGTGATAAAATCATCTATTCCCATTTCACATGTGCCACAGACACAGAAAACATCCGTTTCGTCTTTGCAGCTGTCAAGGACACCATCCTACAGCTCAACCTGAAGGAGTACAACCTGGTTTGACCTGCTCTGCTCTTGCCCCCTTGAGAGGCTTCTTTGGGAAGAAAAGACAAAAAAATGAAATTTTAAAATATGACAGGAAAAACAAAACAAAAAAAAAAGTTTTAATTTTTGATGATGTAATGATTGCAAATTGTCTGATCTGTGGAGTGGCAAGTGCTCAGTGTTCAATCCTGGAGTCTCATGTCTCTGTCCACAGAGTAGTTGATTTCATATTTTTAACAAATTGCTTTTATGTCACAGTTAACGGGGATATGCCTCATTTCTTCAGCACCTTGCTTACTTCTTAATTTTTGCCAAGCAGCTAAGGCAGCCTCATCTTGATCTTTCCTTTGTTGCTAAGCCACTTTTTTATTTTTCCCCCCCTTTCATTCCCGTGGTATATGTAGAAAAAAAAAAACAAAACAAAAATCCCCAACACTTTCCAGCTGAGATTGTGAATTCACTGGACTGTGGGAGTGCAGAATGCTACTGGTCCCTTTGCCTTGTGCTATAGGGTGCCTCTGGTGTAATTTGCTAATCCTGCTTCCTTCCCTTCCTGCTTTCCCTTCCCTTCCCCAGGACACGCTCCATGGTTCACTGTGATGAAATGTTGGGGAGGAGCCATTGCTCTCCAACTATTGTGCAAAAAAAAAAAAGAAAGAAAAAGATAAAGGCAAAACAAACAACAACAAAAAAAGCCATCACTTTTCCATTCTTTATATGTTCTGAGTAATTTTTTGTTATCGATTATAAAAGGTATGGAGACTGTGATTTTTTTTCTTTTAAATTATTGATGTTCTATACATAGTTTGCTATGTGTTGCTGTATTTTGTTCATGGACTACAAATGATGGAAGCTCTTGGAGCAATAGCTGCTGAGCCTGGGGAAGTGCCTGACTGTAATTGTTCTTTTTTTTTTTTTAATTTTATTTCATTTTTATTTCTTCTTTAATTTTTTCCTCCCCCCCACACACAAACACATCCCACCCACACCACAAGCACGTGGCTGTGTGCACACAAGGCTCAGTCTGCAGAGAGGAACTGTTTTGTTGGGTAGAGTTCTTGACATCAATGAGCAACTTCTCTATGCAGCAGTTACCAAAAGCACACTGAGTGATTGTGGCATTCCAACATCAGACTTTGCCTGGATTGAAAACCTTAGTCTGTGCCATCCTCTAGGTCTTTTCTTGCTGCCTACTAGCAATCAAGCCTTGTTTTATTGCATTTTGTGCCAGTGTGTGAAGGACTTTGTAAGAATTCCTCAGCCTTGTCCAGCTTGCAGAGTGTCAGAGGAGCAGAGCTGGAGGGTGACAGGCTCTGGTCGGGTTCTTACTTGGGGAGATTGAGGATAGCTCTTGGAGAGGGAGCAGCACTTCTGTCTCTCCTGTTTAAGCATTCCCCTGAGGCTGCTGTGTCCCTCTTTGGAGGAGGATGGGATCCTCTTTGGAAGACTTGCCCACACCCTTGCTGCAGGGTGATCGTTGTGTTTTCAGTGGTGAATTGTGAGCAGCGGCTGCTGCAGAGCCCAGCCCTGCCCTGGCTGCACTTGGTGCAGCAGCAGAGGAGAAGAGAGGCAGCAGCACTTGCTGGAAGGCAGTGGATGTAGTTCTGGATTCTGAATGCCACTGAGCAGGAGGAGATAAAGCCTTTGCACACAGGGAGGGCTTTATTTGCCAGAGCTGAGGCAAGTCAAGGTGCTGAAGGGCTGCTGCCAGCCTGGGTGAAAGAAGTGCTTTGGCAAGGCAGGGAGAGAGGAGTGGGAAGCAGGAGATGTGACCCACGTCTGGACGTGTGTCAGTCAGCCATCACTGATGCTTCTGTTTCAATTCCAACGAGTAGCATTGGGTCCAAATTCTCTGGATCAACCAGATTGCCCCCTTGAAGGCTGCCAGTAGAAAAAAAAAAAGACTAAACGAGCTGCACTGTTGAAGGGGGCTGTTGATATTTTGTCTCTTTTGTAGACAGAGCACTACATCAGTGTTTTGCACAACATTGTAAGAGTAAACCTAACTGTCTGAGATGCTTAAGATGCTTTGATCTAGAACACTAAACTATGGAGGGACATCATTTTGAATAATTCTGTTGATAGGTCCCTCATTTTCCAGAGTAGCTGAGCGAAGCCTCTGTGTGCTCAGAGCACTACAGAGCAAAGCAAACTCTGCTCCAAGTGATTACAGAGCTCAAGTTGGAACAGTAGCCATGGGACCAACAGTTGAAGAGCCAGTCTGAGTGGTGATGCTGAGGGAAACATAGCATCTCTTTAGACTAGCCATGCTCTGGACTGCATTTAACCCTTGGGAGGAATGAGAGGGATTCCCATGTGTCAGACAGCTTTGCATCAATTTTACTGCTTTTTTTTTTTTTAATTCATCTTTATGCCAAAATGATCCAGTTTGTAGAAATTGTCTTATAAAGAGGAATTTATAATCATGTATTCTAAAGTGCTGTTCCTCTGAAGCAGAAGGCAGCACCAGCCTCTTCCGCTTCTGTGATCCTTTTGTAAATGGTTCACACTACAGCTGTTGCCAGCACTGAGCCTGGCACTGAGATACACAGGTTCTTGGAAAAACAACTTCCCAGAAGTTTCTCTTTTCCAAGGTGAATGATGGTGGTACTTCCACTTGAATCAGAAACTTTTCTCGTCTCGTTTTGTACCTTCCCCTTTCTTTAAGAGCTGCTGCCCTGGCACAGGAGGAGGGATCTTGGCATCTGTCTCTTGCAGAGTGACTCTGCATCGTGGCAGGCAACTGTGGGAGGCTGTGGGCACAAGGATTTAGGGAATGTGCTGTACCTTGTGGGGCACCTGCTTGGGGGGAGCTGTTGGCCTGAGAACTGGCTCGGGGTGGGGAGGGAAGGGCCGAGTGTTGCTCTCGTTGAGTTCCTGAAACCTCCTCCTGGATTGGGGTAGGAATGGGTCAGACCTGTGCACGTCACCTGGAGTTGTCTGTGACTGTGTCATGTGTGAGAAGATAGCAGTGTTAGCACGTGCTTTCCTTAGTGAGCAGCTGCTTGTGTGCCTCCAGCTTGGCCAGTGAAGTGTTCCTGCAGAACTGGCTCCTGTCTCTGTTGGCTGGCAAATGCCTGCCCTAGCAAAAGTGCCAAACCTTAAAAACCAAATTTGCCTGTATCGACCTTTCTGAAAGTGAGGCCTGTCAGAATTCTCTGCAGGCTGAGAGTGACTTTCAGAAGAGAGGTAAAATTGGGTTGGTTTAGGGAATCTAGAGCCTGAGGAGTTACTCTCCTTGCTAACCTCTGCTCCTTGTGCACTTTTAATCCTTGTTCTGTCGAAGAAACCACCATACTTTGAACTAGTTTGAAAACTTGAAGTCAGTGAGCAGAGGACCATCCCTTTTCCTTGCACCATTCCATGTGGATTGGCTACCTGGTGAGCAAAAGCCCCTTCCAGCTGCAGCGTGTCAGCTCCTGCCCTTCCTGCCTCCCCCCTTCTCCTCCAGTTGGATTCTTTGGTCTCTTGTTGTTGCTTCCTAGCAATGTTGGCCTTGCGTTCAACTATGGTTTTTCTTCATGTGTTTTATTGGTTTAAAAAAAAAAACAACAAAAAAAAGACAAAAAAAGAATTAAAAAGAAAAAAAAACTAAAAAAAAAAAAGTACTTCCGGAGTGTGCTGACCATTGTATTGTCCTGTACAGAGCCCAGGTCGTTAGAGTCCAGCAGAGATAAAGTGTGTTATGCAGCACCCAGTTTTTTAAGAGTATGGTTTGTGCCAATGCCCCTTCTTTAGTAGTGCCAGAGACTCTTTACAAGTGCCAATGTGGTGGAAATTATTTGGTTATACTTGTATATTATAGGATCCTGATTTAAGACAATTTAAACATTATCCTATTTAAAAAGAATACTATATAAAATGCTGTTTTTAAACCTTGTCATTTGCAATGCATGTATTGTTGTGCGTGTTGGGGGGCGGGGAGGGAAGAGGGTAGGGTAAAGGAGTTTCTGAATAAGATGCCCAGTGTCAGGATCTATTCAGACTCCAAACTGTCTCATTCCAGTCCAGGAGTGTGATTGTTTCTTGGAATGATCCCACTCTGACTGCTGGGCAACACGCTTATTACAGAAATATCTGATGGAAATTGATTTTCATATCTTTCTCCTGAAATAAACTCTCTGTTTGAAATTGGAATAAATTTTGTTCCTAAAAGCCGTGGTGGTTGTGTGTGTGTTTCTTCTCTCCTCCTCCCTGGTACCCTGTGGGACCTGCAGCTCTGCCTCCTGTTAGAAAATCAGGGCTCTGAGGCATAGAAACAAAGCCTGTTTTGGTAAATAAAAGGTATAATCCACCATAATTATATATAATGCTCTGTACTAATAATTCTGAAGTGTAAGCAGTGCCTGACTGGGGGTTTAAGGTGCAGGGATGCAATGGTGGCATCTTGATTTGGAAGTTTTCCAGCATTTTGGAGTAGGATTGCTGAGGGAAATTGTTGGTGTTTGCTGCTGCCTCTTGCTGTGGTGTCAGCCCACTGCAGGCACAATTCCAAGCAGGATATCTGCTGCCAATAGCAGGAATGTTGGTGGGACCAGAAGTGCTTCCAGTCCTGTCTGTTAGAAATGTGCACTGAAATATGAAACGGCTTCAAATCATCCCTTAAAGTAGTCCAGGGCTGGATGACTCTGAAAGCTTCCACACAGTGATTTCCTGAGATGGAGTTTATAGAGCTTAATTCCTTTTCTCTGGGCTCATTCTCCAGGAATGCTGCATTAAATCAGCTGGGGGTGGGTAGAGATGGCCAATTTCCTCTAGGCAAAGGTTTCCTGTGTTTTCAGGAAGCTGCAACTGAGGATGTTCTGCTCCCTTCAAGGTCACTTAGCACAGGTGAAGCTGCAGCTCCAGGGCAGCCTGAAACATTTTGTTGGCTCCCACCAGCAAGGGAACAGTGCTCTGGTGGCCAGAGCCACAATTTAAGGACTTAAATTGTCACTTTTCTAATTCTGGGTGAGCTTTTGTTGCTTTTCTCAGTGGCTCTGTCCCCTCTCCAGCTGGGGAGCAGTGTCAGTGCTCCCTGTCCTCAGCTCCACGTGTTCTCTGCAAACAGCCAAATACTCTGTTTAAATAAAGCAAAGCAACAATTGAGGCTCTCCAAGGAAAAAGATGAAGCCTTTAACACCCAGTATTTCCAGCTGGCTGTGAGAGCCTCGTGCTTTGGCCTTTGGCAGCCTCCAGGTGAGTGTGGGGCTGTCCCTGGAGCAGGAGGCTGCAGCAGCCCGGGGAAGGAGGCAGCTGTTGGCAGCAGCTGAGGGAACAGCCCATGGCTGCAGGCTCACAGTTGCTGCTTTCCCAAGGACCACTCCAGCCCAGGCTGGAGAAAATTCCCAGCAGCACTGAGAGCTCCTCCTCACCTCCAGCTCCACAGCTGGGGCCAGAGATCTCAGCTCCTCTGACTCTCCCATGCCCATCCTGTCAGGAGAGGCCTTGGGGACATGGAATTCTGTGCCATGAGGCCACTGCCTGGATAATTCCTTTGGCCTGCAGCCTGCTCCAGAGGGAGGGACTCTGCAAAAGAGGGCAGAGCTGGGCTGTGGGCCAGGGGAGTGTCCTGATAAGGTGAGCTGGCCCAGGGAATGAGTTGTGGCAGTGCTGCAAATCACTTTAAACCTGGCCACTGGGCATCCCTGCCAACACTAAAGAAGATCCTTAATGGGTAAACCAGACATGAAGGAAATCAATTTTCATATTTTTCATATTTTAAAAAATCCCACATGCAAGAAAAGGGCAAAGAAGAGAGAGTTTGGGATTTGCCTTGTCCTTGGACAGCCTTCATCCTCCCTCCCAGCAGGAGGAAACTCCTTCCTTTGAGCATTCCCTTTGCCCTCTTGGGAACAGAGGGAAATACCTGTCCAGCATAAGAATAAAATGCCATGTGGAATTTATAAAGCAGGAGTATAAAGCCTCCCTCCTGTACTTCAGGTTTCTCCCCTGTGTTATCCTGATCCCACACAGGACCCTGAAGCTGATGTGCAGCTCAGGAGCTCTGGAATTGCAGCTGCTGTTGGAACTTTTCTGTCAGGAGCTTCTTGAGCCCCGGGCTCAGCAAGGGCTTGTTCTAACCCAGGCTGTTTCCTGTGGGCTCTCCCAGTGACACCAGTTTGGTATAATTGTCCCTGAGCTGCTTTATCTCCTGCCACACAGCCTGACCAGGAAGCTGAGCCTCCACAAGTACTTTTTGTAACATCTCCCCCACCGTGGGTGGAGAATTCATGGCTTTTGAAGAGTTTTTGTGGCTCCCATGTTGGACTGTGTGACCAAGACTCCACACTTGGGCTCTGTGAAGCTTCTGGGTAACCCAAGCTGCTGAGCTGGGTCAGGATGTGGCTCACCAGGGAGCTCAGCTGCTGCCCTGGGCTGTCCCACACCCCTGTAAATAACCAAGTGCTGTTATTTATTCATCCCTGGCCACTCCTGTGCACTCCTCCTGGAGCTGCTCCTCCCTTCATCTCAGGTGAGTATCTGTAGCTCCTGGCCATGGAAATAAATGGTGTTTTTTATGGAGCTCCCCAAAGACAGGTCTCTCCTGCTCTGCTGGTTCCCATCCTCCCTCCCAGTGACTCAGGCCTTCAGTCTCCAGCTCTCCCAGAGGTGACAGCCTCCTTGCACAGGAGATGCAGGATGAGAACTGGGAAATTCTTCTGGACAGGAGTTGGCAGCCTCAATAAAAAAGAAGTTTCTGCTCAATGTCAGCTTTGCAACCCTTGATTCAGAGCAGAATAAATGATGTGAAGAACCCTGGGGGAAAGAGGTGCCTTTCTTCAGCTCAGCCATGAATTTGCTCCCAAACTGCAAGAGGTAAGGGGGTTTTTTTGGATCAGTTTGGAGGTTGTTCAGAGACAGAGTCTTGAAGAACACACCCTGTTGCCAACCCAAAGAGGGCACTCTGGGCATGGAAAACTCAGCAGAAATGAGCTAGAGGTGCTCTCCTTGTGCAACACCACCCACAGCAAAAACCACTGATAACTCTGCTCAGCTGCAGCTTTTCTTAGTCAGGTGAGTGAGCTGGGGGACTTTTAGACGTTTTGAATTATAAGGTTTGGAAAATATTTGGAGTCTTCACATCTTTGGCCTTGTGTTTCGTATCCAGTGCTGCCACAGATGTTGGAATGGCCCCTGACAAGTCCCCTCTGGGCAGAGGTGAGCAGGAGGAAAAGCAAACACTCCCCAGAAGTGTGTTTTTGTCAATGAAATCCCAAACATCTGACGGAAGTGTCTGAGCTCCTCTTGCTGTGTCTCTTGCCAAATCTCCAGATTAATTTCCTCAGGTTGAAATATTTTTAAGCTCAATTTGTAGAAGAGGCAGGGGTTTATTTTTTTGCCTTAAACCACGACATGTAGAAATAAAATGTTTACAGACTGTCAGGCTGTGGTGGGACTCTGTGGTTCCTCTCTTTGCTGCCAGCTTCACTCAAAAAATGACTCAGTGTGCCCTGATGAATCCCTGTGAGTGACACAGGTGCACTGGGGGGGAAGATGCTGGTTTTGTGTGGAAGGGCAGCCAGAGGTGGGGTGGGGTAGAAATGAGAGGGGCCCATGGGGGAGAGGATGTGATGGAGTGAGGAAATCCCCTGAAAGTACCAGCTTGGAAGTCCCTGGAAGGAGTGAGGAAAGCCCCTGAAATCCAGACTGAACATCTATTCTGGAGGTTTAGATGGCGCAGAAAATGGAAGCCATTGGTTGGGGTAGAAACCTCCAGCTTGGGATTCAGCTCTTTGAGCTGTGGCTTTCTCCTCATCTGTTCAGGACTGGAGCCAGTGGCCCAGAGAAATCCAAATGGCACCAGGAAAAAGGCTTTCAAATGCTGATGAGATTTATTGTTTTTACGTGTTCTTGCAACCCTGGAGCCACAGAAGAGGGGAGAAAGGAGGCAGCAGGATTCAGAGGTAGGAGGCAGCAGTAGTGAAGCAGGAACTGGAAGTGTCCTCCTTGGAGCTTGGACAACCCTGTAGCCCCAGGGCTTGGGCAAAGCACACCCAGACATGGTGTCACAAATGACAGACAGGGAGGAGGCTGCTCTCTTGCAACCGATCTCCTTGTGCAGCCTTGCCCTGGGGGTTACACACACCCCCTCAGCCACTGGCACCTCTCTGGGGCTCTGCTGCTGCCTCCTCTCAGGAGCTGGAGCCACCCAGGGCTGAATGAGGGCAGCAGTGGAGGAGTGCAGGCCCTCCCCAGGGAGCACAGGGGACAGACACAGCCAAAGGCACCACCCCTGTGCCAGCCCCACCATGGACAGGGTTTGGCTTGGCCATGGAGAAGTCCTTGCCACTTGCACGGGGACCAGTGGAAGATTTCTCAGGGAGAAAGGAAAAGAAAGCTGGTGAGGACAGGGCTCTGGAGGGTGAGCTCTCCAGGGCAGCAGCTGCAGGGGGAGCAGGCTCACGCTGACTTCATGACACTGTTGACCCAGGGGAGGTAAGGAGCAATGTGAGTGTAGAACCCAGGCAGGTGGTTGTGCTTGTAGGAGAAGATGCCATAGGCTTTGCTGTTGCAGACCAGTGGATCCCCAGCATCACCCTGTGAAAAGGAGGAGGGAGATCAGTGCTGGGTTGTGGGAGCTCCAGGGGAGCAGTGCCTTTGCAGAGAACAGGGAGGCTGCAAACATTAGGACAGGATTTCCCCAGCCTGGACTCGCAGTGGGTGGGGATCACTCTGCCTCCACAGGACACTGGTGACAGCTTTGTTTGGGACCCAGCTGGGGCAGCACTGAAGCTCCATTTCTGCCCTTCTGCTGGCCTCAGATACAAAACACACTCAGACCAACAACGAGATTCAGGGTGAACCCCTCTGCCCAAGCCATTGTCCCCCTGTGCTGCTGCCAACTCCCAGGCCCTGTGCCATGGGAAGACAAAGATCCCCTTCTCCCTTGAGCATTTCCTCTGGCTAAAACCTCCCCCACAGCCTCCTCCTCCTCCCTAAGCAGAGACTGACCTTTCCAGGTACCCCTGGGGATCCGCTGCGGCCACAAATGATGTTTTCAGCGAGCCCTGGGTCCTGCATGAGGCAGTCCCTCTGTTTGATGATGGTGACAGTGGCCTCACGGGAGGTGACAGTGGCTGTCCTGTAGCCCCAGCCAGCCATGCTGCACTCGGTGCCACCACGAACTTTGGATTTCTCAAAGGAGATGGGCCTGACGTGGCTGTTGCTGGTGGCATTGCCATTCAGCTGGGCAGGGGGACAGAAAACACACAGATGAGTGTTTGGAATCCTGTCACCCACTGTCCCCTTGTGCTCCAGGCTTGCAGCTCAGCTCTGCACGTCAGGGCCACGCAGGGGCTCCAGCCAGGTTACCTTCAGCAAAAGGATGTCATTCCCCTTCTTAGGCCTTGTGAAATTTGGGTAGGGGTGGTACTCCTTGACCTCGAAGGTTTGCCAGCTTTCCTCTCTCCTCTGGAGGCTGTGGGCTCCCAGGATGACAGTCAGAGGTTTGTGGCTGGTGGAATCAAGCACAGGGGGTGTCACCAGCTTGTCCCTGTCTTGCCTGGGAACACTGAGGCTTCATCTCCCAGGGGCATGGCCAGGAGAGTCCAGTGACACAGATACAGAGTGTTTATATTCCCTATGCACTGGATATATTATAAAGGCACTTTTTAGAAGGAGCTCTCCCAGTGAATCTGCCCAGCCAAGAGGCACCTGACAGACCAGAGCTCTGCAAGGGCTCCTTTATCTCAAACTGGGCACATTTGGTCCAATGCTGCTGCTCTCTTTTTTTGGGCTTCACACACCCGTGAAAGTCCAGGCATTTCTAAATCAGGGTATTTCTCTGCCCTCTACATCACCCGCAGAAATTACCTCAGGAAAATTGGAAAGGACTTTGGCTATGTGCAGGAGTCCCTCCCAACCCCCAGGTGAGGCTCCAGGCTCCTGGGTCCTCCCCTCTGCTGCCCAGGTGTGGGGACTGGCCCTGAGCCTGTCACTGGCACAGGGCAGAGCTGTCAGCCCTGAGGTGTGTGGGAGCTACACCCAGAGCTGTGCACATCTGGAAAAGTCCTCCTGCCCATCCACAGCCCAGCTGGAGGGATGGAAAAGGGCTGGGCAAGCAGGAAATCATTCTGCCAACAAACAAGTTGGTGGCAGAAAGGACAAAGCCTGGCAGCAGGTCAGTGCCAGCAAGGGAAGAAGCCACTCTGACCTCCCATTGTTGACATCTGGGAAAAATAAAACGAGTCCTGGAAGGGGAAAAAAAACCAGGGAAAATATCTAAGGGCAGGCTGGGGAGGGAGATGGGGCTCAGAGCTGTCCCCAAGCCCTGCCCTGTGCTCTGTGCCCTGCCCAGGGAAAAAGCCTGGCTATGACTGAAGTGACCCCAGCTGAGAGACCCCCACACAGGAGAGGTTCCCCAGGCTGTGGTGGAGCAGAGAGCTCACTCTGGATCCCTCTGTGCAGGTGCTGGGTGGGCACAGCAAAGACTTACTCGTGGCACTGGGCTGCTGTCATCACCCAGCCAGGAGCCACCAGGAAGCCCCCACAGAAGTGGTTGTCCTTCCCCTGCAGATAGGCCAGGTAGGGCGTGGAGTGTGCCCTGGAGGGTGCCTTGGCTTCTCTTTCCCTCTCCCTCCACTTCCAGAGATCATCTGCAAAGGATGGAGCTGAGCATGAGGGGTTTGGAGGGCACAGGGATGAGCTTCACCCTTCCCCAAGCCTCCCCTCACCTCCAGCCCATCTGTACTTACTGCTGCTGACTGGGGGGCACATCACCAGCAGGAGAGGCAGCAGGAGGCTCTGCAGGTGCTCCATCACAGCCTTCTGGGCTTCAGTGGATCCCTCGGAGGTGGGGCTGCTTCTGGGGTCTCGTCCTGCTCCCAGCAAGGTTTTATAGCCTGAGACCAGACTCCAGGAAACCACAGAAGTCAGACTCATCTGAAGAATCTCTCTATAACTTGCGTGTCTCAGCAATGTGAGAGGGGAATTCAGCCTTTGCCTTGGGCACCAACCCACCTCCATCATGGGTCTGATCTGAGGGATCTGAATTCCTTCGAAACCCAGAGCCGAATTTAGAACTTTGTGTTTGCTCTGGAAGCTGTGGGCAATGCACCCACCCTCATCTCTCTGATTTCTAGTGAGGTCTTCCCTTGCAGCTTCTATTCTTTGCAAACCCTCTTGATTTTTATCACCCGCCCAACATGAACAAGATTTCTTTCACCTGCTGCATCAGTTCCAAAGACTGTGCAGTGGCAGGTGAGGACATTCCTGCTCTCCCTCAGTAGCTGCAGTCTTGGCTAATGGAGCAAAATTCCGTGAGTGTGTTTATGAAATGGCACTGATGATATTGGGAAGAAATCCTTCCCTGTGAGGGCAGTGAGGCCCAGGGTGCCCAGAGCAGCTGTGGCTGCCCCTGGATCCCTGGAAAAGCCCAAGGCCAGGCTGGTTGGGGCTTGGGGATAGTGGAAGGTGTCCCTGCCATGGCAGGGGTGGAACGAGATGATCCCTAAGGGCCCTTCCAGTCCAAACCATTCCGGGATTTTACAGTAAGAACAAACTCCGAACATCCATGGTTCAGCTGTGACGAAATGGGATTGATGTTTCCTTGCTGCCCTCACTGCCAGTAAATCTGTTTTCCCCTCTGCCTCCAGTGCCACTGGGTAAACCCCACTTTTAAGCTACCAGCTGCCATTCTCGTGCAAAGCCTGCAGCAGCTGGAGCTTCAAGGAAAACCCTGACGTGATAAAGATTCATAATGCACAGATAAGCTGCTGCAGCCTGTTCACTTGCAGATTTCTGAGCTGATAGCAGCTGTGAGCAGAAGCCCAAACATGGACCCTTCTCAGCTTCCCCAGGGCAGCCTGGGCGCTGAAGGCGGAGGTGACGCAGCTCCCCTTCATCCCAGGCAAGAACGTGGAGGGTTGATGAGCAGAAATCCAGGCTGGACTGTGGAAACCTCCTCCCTCTGATGGGGATGACCAGTGGCAGAGTGGGTAAGGCCAGGAGAGCAGAGCAGGCACCCCCTTTTAAGCGGGCTGCATTCAGCTTTCGTACATTTAAAATTCCCCCCTGGTTTTTCCCACCGCAAACCGACTCAGTCTCCTCCTGACATCATGGACATCTGTCACCCCCTGCCAGGGACTTCTGCACTCACTCATTCACCAGAGCATCATCTCTGTCCCCCAGGGGAATCTTGGCTCTCTCTGTACACAAGAGATGCCATCAGAAATGAGCTGGAATGAAGGAGATGAGGGCTCAGAGGTGCAGGCCACAGAAGGAAGTTCAGACTCCAATGCAGGAGCTTGAAAACAGCACTCGAGCATCCTTTGTGGGGAGAATTTGTCTTTGGGCATCATACAGCTGAGGGGAGAGGTTTGGGCTATCACTAGAACAGCCTCTGCCCAGGGGGCCAAGGATGTGCCCAGCAGCTCCCAGCCAGGACCTGTCCTTGCCTTCTCCAGCCGGGCCCCTGCAGTTATCAGGAATTGAGGAAGTGGCTCGGGGTCAGGCAAGTTTGTGAACCCAGGTCCTTCATCAACCCTTTCAGTTCAATCCTTTCTGTGTCTCTGCCCAGGACATGGTGCAGAAATGGGGATGGACTGTGGCTGCTGGCCACAGGTAAAGCCTGGAAGCAGCTGGGACTTGGGGTGTGCTTCCTCCCTGGGATCCTCTCTGGGATGCTGAACCTGGTGCCTGAACATCCACCTGCCTACACCCAAGGGCACAGTCTGCTGGAACCCTGGAAGTGAGAATTTTAGGCTTTCTGATAGACCTGCAAGAGAACACTGCATTTGACCTGAGGCCTTGCAAAAGGCTTCTAACACTGAGTGACAGCACTGAGATTATGGGTGTGTGGTTTGAATATGTGTGTGATATCACAAGGTGGAAAATGTAGGGTTTAAGGGTTTAGTATATAGTCATACATATATAGCAAGATAGAGGTTTTAGGTGTAGGTCAGCTGTCATTTCCCACCTTCTTCTTCACCTTCTTCTTCATGGGTTTGGGTATTTTTTGTGATTGGTTGAAAAAGTCTGCAGTGCAGACCACAAATAGTTATTTGGTTTAAAGTAAATATAATTTAGGTGGCATTTCACAAACAGTCCACAAGAAGTCCAGCTCTCCCCACCCAGTGAAGCCTCTCACAGCTGGGAAGATGAGCCTGGTGTGCCCTGTGCCTGTGTCTGGGCTGCAACACCTCAGAGGGAGCAGCCTTTACCCTGCAGAGAACCACAGCTTTGGGGCCCTGGTCACTGCTGATGTCCCACAGCCTGGGCTCCCAGGAGGGTGACAACGATGCTGAAGTTGGTGACAGGACTTGGTGCCCATCAATTCCCCACAGAACATTTCTACCTGGGCAGTTTTTCTCCTCACAGCACGCCCATCATCCCTGTGACCCCAGGAAGGGCAACCATACCTCTTGTTCCTGAGCCTGCCAGCGATTCAGGATGCAGAGCTGTGATTGCTGCTGTCCCAGCAGCCTCTCCCAGCCAGACCCTCCCTCCTGCACTCTGTGGCAAGGCCACAAGAAACACAACACACGCTGGGAGATGCAGCTCTGAGTTTACTGAGGGTGCTTTAAGTGCAGCAAGGTTCAAGCAGGAACAGGGTTATCTCTGAAGGAAGTGGGGTCTGTTGTGCCATCTTTTTGTGCCATCTTTTTGTGCCATCTGGAGCTATCCCTGCTCCTGCCAGGGTGATTTCACACAGCCCTGAGAAGGGCAGGGAAGGGGACAGGCAGCAGCCTCAGGACAGAAGGAAGGGCACTCTCAAGTGCACTGATCGAGTCACTTGGGTTCCCGAGGAGAGAGGAGGGAGCTGAGCCTCCAGCAGGGGCAGGAAGGAAGCTGTTGCAGTCTCCAGGGCCACACCAGAGCTGGAGAAAGCGCTGCCACTGCTGCTACTTCTTCATGACCTTTTTGATCCAGGGCAAGTAGTTGGAGATGCGGGTGTAGACCCCAGGTGGGGTGTTGTAGCCAAAGGAAACAATGCCCTGTGCCACTTTATTACATACCAGGGGCCCACCAGAATCTCCCTGGGGAGAGATGAGATTGATGTTTGAGGTTTTACAGGTTTCTCCCTGGTCCCTCCCTGCCCTGTGGCTCCCTGCCCTACCTCCCACCCAGCTGAAGGGGCTGCCCCGAGCTGGGGCTCTACCCCTGGTGCTGTGCAGGGACTGTGGGTGGTGTCAGGACATCCAGGGAGCCAGTCCTCATGGGAACTGTGATCAAATCCTTGTCACCTGCCCTGGTACCTGTGCCCGTGCCAGCAGCATCTCCTGCTCCCACAGAACCCCGTGTGCCCTCCCCGTACCTGGCTGGAATCCTTCAGCTGGTGGAAGCTGCCTGCACAGACCATGCCAGAATTGAGGTGTGGGTAGAAGAGGATGCATTTCCTGCGGCTGTAGATGGAGACTTTGGTCTCAAAGAGCTTGTTGGTGGCCCTGTCCTCATCGATCAGGCCCCAGCCAGCGATCATGCACTTGGTGCCCGTGGGGAGGTCACTGCCACTCTTGGGCAGTGGGATGGTCTGGATGTAGTCATTGAGAGTGGCCTTTGAGGTTAGCTGTGGGGAAACAGGGGGTTGAGAGAGGGCTGTGAGCTGGACACTTTCTTTACAGAGGCAGGGAGGGTCTAGCAGGCTCTGGGGAGCTGCTGTGAAAGCCACATGAGGCTCCAAACCCTGCCCATGGCTCCTTCCCAGGTCCTGCCAGCCTCCCTGGGCAGAAGTGGCTTTGCAGAGGGAGCTAAGAGCCAGGACAAGCCCTGCCCCACAGCCCCAGCCCAGCCTCTGCCCCCTCAGAACTCCTTGCCTGCAGCAGCATGATGTCGTTCTCCATCGTGTCGGGGTCGTACTCAGGGTGCTCGTGGTACTTGAGGACTCCCCGGACCTGCTGGGTTTTTTCTGGTTCGTGGATGTTGTGAGCCCCCAGGATGACTGTGATATTCCTGGGCCATGGCAGTAGAGGGGAGAAAGGGAAAATCAGGCTGGTTGTCACCCACCTCCCTCATTTTGGCAGACAGGTGGAGAGAGCTGCTCAGCACGGGAGGAACCCGCTCCAAAATTGCTCCAGGGAAGGAGCTCCCAGGCAAGAGGAGAAAGAAGGGGAATAAAACCTCTGCATCAAATACTCACCCCATGCAGTGTGCAGCTGACATCACCCAGTCAGGGGCCACCAGGAAGCCCCCACAGCTCCCCTCCCCTGCTATCTTCAGGAAGGCCATGTAGGGGTGGGAGTGCGGCCGTGCCTCGTGGCCCCCCACAATCTGACCCCGCAGGGCACCTGCAGGACAACCCAGCCCAGCCCAGCATGAGCCAGGGGCTGCTGAGAGCCCACAGGAGCCCCAAAAGAGCCACCTCCCTCCCAGCAAAGCCCTGACTTACTGGCACTGGCCCAGGGGCAGCAGAGCAGGAGCAGCAGGGCGGGCAGTGGCTGGGGCTGGCACATCTCTGCCACAGCTGGACGCTCCTCCCCAGATGTGTGGAACTCTTGAGCTGGCAGGGGCTGGTTTTATAGGCTGGAGGCAGCTGTGCCCAGCATTCAGGAAACCATGTGCAGAGGGCTGATAGTGCTAATCAGGGCATGGCTGGCCTGGCCTGCTCAGTGCCCACGTGCCTGTGGCTGGGATTGATGGGTGATAGCAGGGGATGGAAAGGCCAGGGCAGGCAGAGCCTGGTACACCACAGCCACAGCCTTGGGGGCAGCAGCAGAGAGGTGTCCTGTGGTGGTTTTGAGGTGTGATTTAACACTTCTACCACGTTTTCAGTTTAATGTTTTTGCCTTGAGGAAATGCAAGGTTCTTGCAAAAAGCTGCCTAAAAAAAATCCAACCAAACAAAAAAGAAACAACCAGCAAAACTTTGCCATTTAAAGTCATGAATGTGGTCTAGAGGAGATAATCATGAGACTTGCTCTTCAAGAGAGGCACTGCAGAGCCTCTTTTCCTGCAGAGACCCACCATCACCACCACCCAATTTCAATGAAAGGGCACCCTGGGACAGTTTTTGAGCACTGTGAAGAGTCAGATCTGCAGGGTTTGGTGTCAGCCCAGGTCAGAGGGGCCTTGCTGGTTGTTCTTGGCTCCTCTGGGGGCAGAAGCATCCTGCCAGCTTGAGGACTGGGATGTGGGAAGTGCTGCTCTGCAGCAGAAGAGACCAAAGCGGGGAAGTGCAACCACCCAACTGCCAGGAGTGATCAGTCATTTTTAAACCAGCCCTGCCCCACCCTTCCTGGAGCAGAAAAAACACCTGCAGGCAAGTGGATGCCTTGGGCTGTGCTGGGGCCACGCAGAGGGGACAGGATGGGTGGGTGGGGAGGGAGAGATGTGGGACAGAGATGGGGATGCCTGTCCATGAGCCAGCCTGGGGGCTGCCTGGCACAGAGCTCTGCACGGAGCTTCACCCGTGTTTTGGTTGTTTTAATGTCTGAAAAGACAAGCTTTAATCAGGACTGTGCAACAGCACAGCAGGAAAACCTCAACAGGAATCACTAATATTTTATCTTGTGCTTGTAACTTGCTGTCTTTCCTCTGCAGCTGCTTGTGGCCCCCCACAATCTGTGGCTGGAAACCCTCCTGGGAACAGCAGCAGCTCCTGGACAGGAGGGACTGGGCAGGCCATGGACACAGGGAGCTGAGCTCCAGGCTGCTGCTCTCCTGTTCCTCTCTGGTGCTCCTTTGACTGCAGACAAGTTCCTCTCTCTGAGGGCAAGATATTTTGGCCTTCCTGTTGACCTCTGGAGGGTTCCAGGGCTTCTCTGCTGGGGTGCCTCCTCTCAGCATCCATCAATACCTGTTGTAGCCATGGAACTGGAGCAGCTCCACAGGGCTTCAGCTGCCCCCCTGCCTCCCCTGGCCCTTCCAAGCCCAGCACTCAGAGCCATCAGGCATTTTCAGGCATATTGTGGCTTTGATCTGAATGGAAGGGATGAGAAATGTTGCAGGGGGAGCTGTCCCTCCCCTGCCCCACTTTGCTTCAAATAAAGAACATCTGAACTGAGATGGCAGCAAAGGAAAAGTGCCAAGATGCAGCTCAGCCTGTGACTGTGCAGAGAGCAATGGGGACAGGACAGAGCAGGAACTCTCCCTCGTGTGGGGCTCAGGCAAGAAGGGCCCCATTAGCCCCCAGTCATGAGCTGGGAACTCCATGCCCTGGATGTGTTTGTGGCAGGGGCATGAGGAAGATCCTTTGATGTTTTGCTGCTCCAGAGAACCTGCACACAAGGGTGAGGGGGTCAAGCTGTCCCAGCAGCTCATCTGCCTCCAGCCCTCCTGCCATCAAAAGGGTTTGCCTGCCCCCAGTCCCATCCTCTCCACAGATTTGTCTGCTGTCAGGAATCTCTGAGATTCCTCACACATTGCCAGCTCTTTGAGAAGCTACTTAGGGCAAGTAGGCAACAAGGCAAGTTTCTCTATCCTCTGCTCTTCCAGGAGCATTCCACCAGTTCTGACCTGAGCAGACACATCAGCTGGAGGCTCCCCCTGGAGCAAGAGCAAAGCTCAAAGGGGTGATGTGCCAGGATCACACCAACCCTTTGGATTCCAGTGATCTGCGGGCATCAGCCCCGAGGGTTTGGGAGTGAGCTCTGTGTACTGGACGTGCAGCCCTGCTCCCTTCTGAGCACTCATGGCCCAGCCTCCCTGCTGATTTCCGCCCCTGCAATCTCAGGGTCATCTGCTGACCTTATCAGTGTGAGAGTCTTTCCACAGAAAAGGCCAAAACCTCAATTGAGAGGGTGAAGGTGGAGGATGGAGCCCTTTTGATGGGAACCACTCTTGCTTGCACGTGGCTCCTTTGCATTTTCCTCCAGGATCCAGGCTGGGATCAATCCACTCATCCAGAGTGGTTCCCTGGACAGCTCCCTGCTGATGGAAGAATTCTTTGCTCTTTGCTCTCAGCCTGGGGACATCTTCATGACTCCCTGCCAGTCTGGAGTGAGAACACAGGTACAACAGGACACAGCTTCTGCTGTGATCCTGAGTTCAAAGGTGCTGTGCTTTTCTTTTATCTCTGCCACTTTGCAGCCGATTTGGGTGGGGTCCACCCTTTACAGAGATGTGGTTGATGTTGTAACTTCCCCTTTTTTCACTTTCGTAGGTAGGAACCTCAATTATTTTGCACGAGGAGCTGTCCCCACTACCTGCTCCTTGCTGGGCCTCAAACAAAGAGCTGGAGAGCACTGCTGAACCTCCCTCGGGCAGCAAGAGCCTCCCACAAGCCATGAGAGGTGAGTCCTAAGGCAAATTCCCAGTTGCAAGGCTCTCCCGTCGAGTTTTGCAGACAAAAGGAATTAGGCCAATGATGGGAATTAGCATTGCAGCCATGTTCTCATCCCTTGGTTCTGGTCTCAGCACCTCGTGCCTCCTGCAGAGGTGAGAAGCAGCAGCTTTTTACCTCCTTCCCTGCCTGTGACAGACAGTGGGAAGGTCCTGACCCATCTCCAGTAGACGCTTGCTGAGCTGAAGGTGTAGGTGCAGTGTCAGGGCACGTGCCCAGCTTGGAGCAGCTGGTTTCCTTTGCAGTGGAAGGGGCTGAGGCTCAGCTGCAGCCACACAGGTGGTGCAGGATGGGGATGGGTGTGGATGGATGTGTCTGGATGTGTTCTGAGACAGTGACAGGGGCTGGGCCCATGGAGGAGCCCTGAGGAGTGACAGTGTGGACCTTCCCCCTGCAGAAGGGAGGGTGAGGTATTTGAGCATGCACAGGGCAGCTGGGGAAGAGGTGGTGCACAGGGATGAACTGAGAAGCACAGCAGGCAAACCACCTTGTGCCTCAAGTTGTCTGGGTGCTCTTACCAGCACTTGGATCTCTTCAGCCCTGCAGACTCCTCCCATCGAGGTGTTGCCTCGTTTGACACAGCCTGCTCCAATCCANAGCAGGGCGGGCAGTGGCTGGGGCTGGCACATCTCTGCCACAGCTGGACGCTCCTCCCCAGATGTGTGGAACTCTTGAGCTGGCAGGGGCTGGTTTTATAGGCTGGAGGCAGCTGTGCCCAGCATTCAGGAAACCATGTGCAGAGGGCTGATAGTGCTAATCAGGGCATGGCTGGCCTGGCCTGCTCAGTGCCCACGTGCCTGTGGCTGGGATTGATGGGTGATAGCAGGGGATGGAAAGGCCAGGGCAGGCAGAGCCTGGTACACCACAGCCACAGCCTTGGGGGCAGCAGCAGAGAGGTGTCCTGTGGTGGTTTTGAGGTGTGATTTAACACTTCTACCACGTTTTCAGTTCAATGTTTTTGCCTTGAGGAAATGCAAGGTTCTTGCAAAAAGCTGCCTAAAAAAAATCCAACCAAACAAAAAAGAAACAACCAGCAAAACTTTGCCATTTAAAGTCATGAATGTGGTCTAGAGGAGATAATCATGAGACTTGCTCTTCAAGAGAGGCACTGCAGAGCCTCTTTTCCTGCAGAGACCCACCATCACCACCACCCAATTTAAATGAAAGGGCACCCTGGGACAGTTTTTGAGCACTGTGAAGAGTCAGATCTGCAGGGTTTGGTGTCAGCCCAGGCCAGAGGGGCCTTGCTGGTTGTTCTTGGCTCCTCTGGGGGCAGAAGCATCCTGCCAGCTTGGGGACTGGGATGTGGGAAGTGCTGCTCTGCAGCAGAAGAGACCAAAGCGGGGAAGTGCAACCACCCAACTGCCAGGAGTGATCAGTCATTTTTAAACCAGCCCTGCCCCACCCTTCCTGGAGCAGAAAAAACACCTGCAGGCAAGTGGATGCCTTGGGCTGTGCTGGGGCCACGCAGAGGGGACAGGATGGGTGGGTGGGGAGGGAGAGATGTGGGACAGAGATGGGGATGCCTGTCCATGAGCCAGCCTGGGGGCTGCCTGGCACAGAGCTCTGCACGGAGCTTCACCCGTGTTTTGGTTGTTTTAATGTCTGAAAAGACAAGCTTTAATCAGGACTGTGCAACAGCACAGCAGGAAAACCTCAACAGGAATCACTAATATTTTATCTTGTGCTTGTAACTTGCTGTCTTTCCTCTGCAGCTGCTTGTGGCCCCCCACAATCTGTGGCTGGAAACCCTCCTGGGAACAGCAGCAGCTCCTGGACAGGAGGGACTGGGCAGGCCATGGACACAGGGAGCTGAGCTCCAGGCTGCTGCTCTCCTGTTCCTCTCTGGTGCTCCTTTGACTGCAGACAAGTTCCTCTCTCTGAGGGCAAGATATTTTGGCCTTCCTGTTGACCTCTGGAGGGTTCCAGGGCTTCTCTGCTGGGGTGCCTCCTCTCAGCATCCATCAATACCTGTTGTAGCCATGGAACTGGAGCAGCTCCACAGGGCTTCAGCTGCCCCCCTGCCTCCCCTGGCCCTTCCAAGCCCAGCACTCAGAGCCATCAGGCATTTTCAGGCATATTGTGGCTTTGATCTGAATGGAAGGGATGAGAAATGTTGCAGGGGGAGCTGTCCCTCCCCTGCCCCACTTTGCTTCAAATAAAGAACATCTGAACTGAGATGGCAGCAAAGGAAAAGTGCCAAGATGCAGCTCAGCCTGTGACTGTGCAGAGAGCAATGGGGACAGGACAGAGCAGGAACTCTCCCTCGTGTGGGGCTCAGGCAAAAAGAGCCCCATTAGCCCCCAGTCATGAGCTGGGGACTCCATGCCTTGGATGTGTTTGTGGCAGGGGCATGAGGAAGATCCTTTGATGTTTTGCTGCTCCAGAGAACCTGCACACAAGGGTGAGGGGGTCAAGCTGTCCCAGCAGCTCATCTGCCTCCAGCCCTCCTGCCATCAAAAGGGTTTGCCTGCCCCCAGTCCCATCCTCTCCACAGATTTGTCTGCTGTCAGGAATCTCTGAGATTCCTCACACATTGCCAGCTCTTTGAGAAGCTACTTAGGGCAAGTAGGCAACAAGGCAAGTTTCTCTATCCTCTGCTCTTCCAGGAGCATTCCACCAGTTCTGACCTGAGCAGACACATCAGCTGGAGGCTCCCCCTGGAGCAAGAGCAAAGCTCAAAGGGGTGATGTGCCAGGATCACACCAACCCTTTGGATTCCAGTGATCTGCGGGCATCAGCCCCGAGGGTTTGGGAGTGAGCTCTGTGTACTGGACGTGCAGCCCTGCTCCCTTCTGAGTACTCATGGCCCAGCCTCCCTGCTGATTTCCGCCCCTGCAATCTCAGGGTCATCTGCTGACCTTATCAGTGTGAGAGTCTTTCCACAGAAAAGGCCAAAACCTCAATTGAGAGGGTGAAGGTGGAGGATGGAGCCCTTTTGATGGGAACCACTCTTGCTTGCACGTGGCTCCTTTGCATTTTCCTCCAGGATCCAGGCTGGGATCAATCCACTCATCCAGAGTGGTTCCCTGGACAGCTCCCTGCTGATGGAAGAACTCTTTGCTCTTTGCTCTCAGCCTGGGGACATCTTCATGACTCCCTGCCAGTCTGGAGTGAGAACACAGGTACAGCAGGACACAGCTTCTGCTGTGATCCTGAGTTCAAAGGTGCTGTGCTTTTCTTTTATCTCTGCCACTTTGCAGCCGATTTGGGTGGGGTCCACCCTTTACAGAGATGTGGTTGATGTTGTAACTTCCCCTTTTTTCACTTTCGTAGGTAGGAACCTCAATTATTTTGCACGAGGAGCTGTCCCCACTACCTGCTCCTTGCTGGGCCTCAGACAAAGAGCTGGAGAGCACTGCTGAACCTCCCTCGGGCAGCAAGAGCCTCCCACAAGCCATGAGAGGTGAGTCCTAAGGCAAATTCCCAGTTGCAAGGCTCTCCCGTCGAGTTTTGCAGACAAAAGGAATTAGGCCAATGATGGGAATTAGCATTGCAGCCATGTTCTCATCCCTTGGTTCTGGTCTCAGCACCTCGTGCCTCCTGCAGAGGTGAGAAGCAGCAGCTTTTTACCTCCTTCCCTGCCTGTGACAGACAGTGGGAAGGTCCTGACCCATCTCCAGCAGATGCTTGCTGAGCTGAAGGTGTAGGTGCAGTGTCAGGGCACGTGCCCAGCTTGGAGCAGCTGGTTTCCTTTGCAGTGGAAGGGGCTGAGGCTCAGCTGCAGCCACACAGGTGGTGCAGGATGGGGATGGGTGTGGATGGATGTGTCTGGATGTGTTCTGAGACAGTGACAGGGGCTGGGCCCGTGGAGGAGCCTTGAGGAGTGACAGTGTGGACCTTCCCCCTGAAGAAGGGAGGGTGAGGTATTTGAGCATGGGTGGTGCACAGGGCAGCTGGGGAAGAGGCAGTGGCTCAGGGATGAACTGAGAAGCACAGCAGGCAAACCACCTTGTGCCTCAAGCTGTCTGGGTGCTCTCACCAGCACTTGGATCTCTTCAGGCCTCAGACTCCTCCCATCGAGGTGTTGCCTCGTTTGACACAGCCTGCTCCAATCCAAAGAGGGCCCTGGCACTTTTCTTCACTCATGTCACATCTTCACAACCACAGCAAAGCCAGACCCTTACCAAGAAGTGATGAGAGCTGTTAGAAGAGATGTCAATAGTCTCAGTCACAACAGGAAACTTTATTAAACAACAGGAAGCCCATGCTTTTGGGTGGACTTACAAAAGACCTCACCCTCCTCTCCCCTTGCTCTTTCAGTGCTGCAGGGCTGGCAGACAGAGCTCTGAGTCTCACCTCCACGCTGAGCAGGGCTGCTGGGTTCAATCTCACAGTTGCTCCAGCCCTCAGAGGATCTGCTCTGCCCCAAGCCCTACCTGACCCCTTCCTCCACCGAGCACCCCTTGACTGCTGACCCAGCCTCAGAAGATGGATGCTCCAGCTCTGAGCTGGCTGGTGAACGGCTCCCTCCTCCTCCCCCTCGCCTCTACCCGACACCCCGAGCTCACACTCGACGTGCTGGGCACGAAAGCCTCCTGCCTGCAGCTGGCTGCCTCCAGGAACGTGAACATCATCCTGCAGCACTACAACTTCTCCGGCAAGCTGGCCCGCCGGCACTCCGGGGACGAGGGCATGGGGCCGGTGCGCACCGCCTTCGCCATCATCAGCTGCCTCATCATCCTGGAGAACCTGCTGGTGCTGCTGGCCGTGCTGCGCTGCCTGCGGGGCCGCCGCTGGGTCTACTCGTGCATCGCCAGCATCACCCTCAGCGACCTGCTGGCGGGAGTGGCCTACCTCTGCAACCTGTGCCTGTCGGGCGGCAGGACCTTCCAGCTGTCCCCTCAGCTCTGGTTCCTCCGGGAGGGCATCCTCTTCGTGGCCCTGGCCGCCTCCACCTTCAGCCTGCTGGTGACGGCCGTGGAGCGCTACAGCGCCATGGTGAGGCCCATCGCTGAGAACGAAGCCAGCAAGAGCCTGAGGCTGCGCGGCCTCATCGTGTCCTGCTGGCTGCTGGCGCTGGTCATCGGGCTGCTGCCGCTGCTGGGCTGGAACTGCCTCTGCGACTTTCAGGCCTGCTCCCTGCTCCTGCCTCTCTACTCCAAGAGCTACGTCCTCTTCTCCGTGGTCATGTTCAGCATCATCCTGCTGGGCATCGTGGGGCTCTACATCTCCATCTTCCACCTGGTGCAGGCCAGCTCCAGGCAGAGCAGCTCCCGGCACGGCCGCAGGCGGTCCCTGCGCTTGCTGAAGACGGTGCTGATGATCCTGGGGGCCTTCATCCTCTGCTGGAGTCCCCTCTTTGTGCTGCTGCTCTTCGATGTGTTCTGTGAGACCGGGGCTTGCACCCACCTGCACAGCCTGGACTGGACCCTGGCTCTGGCGCTGATGAACTCGGGAGTGAATCCCATCATTTATTCCCTGCGGAGCGTGGATGTTCGCCGTGCCCTGGGCAGCCTGCTGTGCTGCTGCTGTGTCAGGGCAGGGCTCTGCAAGCCTGGCAGCTGCCTGGTCATCTCAGACATCAACTCTGGCTCCTCCACAGAGAGCTCCCTGCGCTGCCGCGACAGCTTCCGCGGCTCCGTGGCGCAGAACGCTCGGCCCAGGGCGCCTCTCTCCAGCAACTCCAGCATGATGAGCAATCTCCCCAGCCTGTGAGGGGCCACGGGGAGAGCAAGAGGTGCCAGGCAGCCCCCAGGACCCCATGGGGCTGCTCCTGGCCTGGCAGGACTGTAGCGACTCAGGCTGCCCTGTTGTGAGCTGGGGCCAGTCCCCTCAGACTGGGATGGTGCCTCAGCGTGGGTGCAGCACAGGGACAGGAATTGCTCCTAGGCTGGCAGTGAAAAATACAGGCACATTTTAGGAGTGATGCTCTGCTGGGACAGCTGCAGTGCTCAGGTTCTGTGTGTGTGCTTTGGGTGTGCAGAGGTGCTGTACCTGCCCACCCTGAGGGTGTTTTGCCCCAGGGGACAGTGGCAAACAGGGTGGATTTCCCCAACCAGGTGGCCCTCCCAAGCCTTTGGAATCCTTTTGGAGCTTCTGTGATGGGCACAGCTGCTGGGGAGGAATGCAAGCTTGATGTCTTGCCCAGCCCGAGGATGGCAGAGCTCTGCAGCCACAGCCCTGACTCTCCCCAGGGTGCAGAGGCTGGGCACTGAGCCAGGGCAAATGCTGTGACAGTGCTCAGAGCTGCAGTGACAGGGCTGGCACAGGGCAGAAGGAGGTGCCCAGAGAGACTGAGGAGCCTGGTGCCATCCTGGGCCTGAAGACACAGCCAGCTTGTGCCTCAGATCCCTGCTCTTCTGTTCTCTCATGTAGGGAATACTCAGAGCAGCACCCAAATGCCTCCTCTCACCATGACAGAAGGCCACCAAAGCAGCTGGGACTCATATAAAACCTGTTGGCCCAGCCCCTCTGCAGGAGCTGATCGTGCAGCCAATTTGTTTTGCAATAAATCGAGGTAATCAGAAAGCCTTGGGATTATTTGCTTTGATTTTTTTCCTCTGGAGGCCAGGTACTGCCTGGGAGATATTTTTGTGGTCTGGGGGCAGCTGGAGCTGTCCTCCTGTTCTTGGGACAGGGGAACCACCTGCTCAGGGGGCAGCAGGAGCCTCCTGCCTGGTCCTGTTCATGCCATCCTGTCCTGTTCCATCCTGTCCCATCCATCCCATCCTACCCCATCCTGTTCATCCCAGCCCATCCCACTCCACCCCATCCCATCCCATCCTGTTCATCCCATCCCACCCCATCCCATCCCATCCCATCCCATCCCATCCCATCATCCCACTATCCCATCCGCTGGGGGGCGCTCGGGAGCGCCAGCCCGTGGGGAGGGCGCCCCCTGCAGGCCGATAGGGGGCAGTGCCGCTGCCTGCTCGGGCCGCCGCGACTACAATTCCCAGCGCCCCTCGCGGCGGCGCGCGAACTACAGCTCCCGTGGTTCCTCGCGGGGCGCGCCGTGCGTGCCGAGCAGGCCGCAGTGCGGGCCGGGGCCGCGGCGATGCTGGAGGAGGCGAGCGAGGTGCTGGAGTCGGTGCTCAAGGCCTCGTGCCTCCCGCTCAGCGTCCTGCTCTTCGTGCCCGCCGTGCTCCTGCTCCTGGGGCCGCCGCCCGCCGCCGAGGCGGCGCACGAGTTCACGGTGTACCGCATGCAGCAGTATGAGCTGGGCGGGCAGCCCTACGGTGAGCAACTGCACGGGCCGGCCGCGCTCGGTCCTGCAGGCAGCGGGTCCCTTCGGGGGTGGTGGGGCCGTGGGAAGGGGAGCCCCGATCTCGGGAAGGGAGCTCCGACCCCGGGAAGGAGCCCAGGGTAGGCCGTGAAGGCGCGGGCGGCCCGTTGGAGGGCGGCCCGGCCTAGGGGAGGCCGCGGGAGGGCTCGGGGGGCTCCGGGAGGCGGCAGCGGCCGGGCCCGGGGCCAGGCCCAGGCAGGGGGAGGTCGCTGGAGGGCCCCATCTGGCTGAGTTTCACTGCCCAGGTTCAGCACGAGGAGGAGAGGGGCTGGGAGCTCCATCGTGGTGACCTAGAGGTAGGCAAGGACCCCTGTGTGTGGGCTGAGGACTGTCTGTTTTGGGGGATGAGCTGCATTCCTCCTGCATTCTGATGAACTCGGTTGTGAGCTCAGTTTTGTCCTTTTGCCTTTGACTCCTTTATTGACAGGTCGAGTCCTCTTTGCTCTTCATCCTCTCCATGCTCAGCTCTGTGTGTTGCTCCAGTGGCTCCATTTCAGAGCCCGTCCTTCTCCTGTGTTACAACTGACCTTTACTTCCTCTGTTCTCCTACTTGCAGCCTGCTGATTGTGCAACACCTTTCTTTGGGTCAGAGACACACCCTGTTCTGCGAGTCCTTGAGGTGCTGCAACCCTCAGCCTCCTCCCCTGTGCACCCACAAACCCAGAATCAAGGGTTGTTTCTGGGTCTTCTGTAGAGATTTTATTCCAGGCCAGGGCATGTGCTCTGTCTGTGAGTGACTCTTCCTATAGAGCTGACAATGAACAGCCTCACGTTTAATTTGTCCATGAGGCAGCATCTCTCATTCTTTCAGATCTTAGTAAGCTCAAATATATAAGTTATGAAATGCAGCTGTGCCTGTGTACTCCATAAACACTTCATGCTTCTGGTGGCTTCTAAATAAATGAAATTATTTCTGGGTTCTTCCATCATGGTTTCTCAGAATGTGCCCACATCTCAAGGGCTCTCAGACAGCCTCAGGAGCTCCAAGGCAGGCCCTTGCATGGGGGTAGGACTCTCTCTTCTCTCAGGTGCTGGGAGCTGTTTGTTAACAGCCTTAGAAGAAGCAGCAGGGATGTGATTCAGCTGGCTGTGACTGAGTGGCCCCTCTCCCCAGGTGCTCACAATTTGGTGACCTCTTGAAAAGCCAGGTGTTATTTTTTTAAAGATGCTTCCAATTAACTTTTTCTGCTGTTTCTTTTCCTGCAGCCTTTCAGCTCGGTGGGCTGTGTGTCTCCTTTGTTCCTTGTGTGTTCTGAGATGTCCTTCAGGGTAAAAGCTGTATTTCAGAGCAGTCTGAGTTGGAAGGGACACACAAGAACCACCAAGTCCAACTCTCAAAGGGAATGACCCACAGAGGGATCACACCCATAACCTTGGTGTTATTAGCACCATGCTCTGACCAGCTGGGCTGATTTGTTGTTCCAGATTCTTGTATTCTTTTTCCAAAAATACCAAATACAGGTTGCTGCTCAGCCTCTTCTTGCAGAGGGAAGAGTTTTTTGTCAGCATCACTCATACAGCAATTTAAAAGCAAGCTTTTACTTCCTCTAATACTGATAGAATGAGAATGCTTT
>VWYE01023009.1:190737-210512 GCA_013398995.1 Alaudala cheleensis | reverse complement strand
ATTCTGATGAACTCGGTTGTGAGCTCAGTTTTGTCCTTTTGCCTTTGACTCCTTTATTGACAGGTCGAGTCCTCTTTGCTCTTCATCCTCTCCATGCTCAGCTCTGTGTGTTGCTCCAGTGGCTCCATTTCAGAGCCCGTCCTTCTCCTGTGTTACAACTGACCTTTACTTCCTCTGTTCTCCTACTTGCAGCCTGCTGATTGTGCAACACCTTTCTTTGGGTCAGAGACACACCCTGTTCTGCGAGTCCTTGAGGTGCTGCAACCCTCAGCCTCCTCCCCTGTGCACCCACAAACCCAGAATCAAGGGTTGTTTCTGGGTCTTCTGTAGAGATTTTATTCCAGGCCAGGGCATGTGCTCTGTCTGTGAGTGACTCTTCCTATAGAGCTGACAATGAACAGCCTCACGTTTAATTTGTGCTGTCCATGAGGCAGCATCTCTCATTCTTTCAGATCTTAGTAAGCTCAAATATATAAGTTATGAAATGCAGCTGTGCCTGTGTACTCCTTAAACACTTCATGCTTCTGGTGGCTTCTAAATAAATGAAATTATTTCTGGGTTCTTCCATCACAGTTTCTCAGAACGTGCCCACATCNAGCCTTAGAAGAAGCAGCAGGGATGTGATTCAGCTGGCTGTGACTGAGTGGCCCCTCTCCCCAGGTGCTCACAATTTGGTGACCTCTTGAAAAGCCAGGTGTTATTTTTTTAAAGATGCTTCCAATTAACTTTTTCTGCTGTTTCTTTTCCTGCAGCCTTTCAGCTCGGTGGGCTGTGTGTTTCCTTTGTTCCTTGTGTGTTCTGAGATGTCCTTCAGGGTAAAAGCTGTGCTTCAGAGCAGTCTGAGTTGGAAGGGACCCACAAGAACCACCAAGTCCAACTCTCAAGGGNATTTTTTTAAAGATGCTTCCAATTAACTTTTTCTGCTGTTTCTTTTCCTGCAGCCTTTCAGCTCGGTGGGCTGTGTGTCTCCTTTGTTCCTTGTGTGTTCTGAGATGTCCTTCAGGGTAAAAGCTGTGCTTCAGAGCAGTCTGAGTTGGAAGGGACCCACAAGAACCACCAAGTCCAACTCTCAAGGGGAATGACCCACAGAGGGATCAAACCCATAACCTTGGTGTTATTAGCACCATGCTCTGACCAGCTGGGCTGATTTGTTGTTCCAGATTCTTGTATTCTTTTCCAGAAATACCAAATACAGGTTGCTGCTCAGCCTCTTCTTGCAGAGGGAAGAGTTTTTTGTCAGCATCACTCATACAGCAATTTAAAAGCAAGCTTTTACTTCCTCTAATACTGATAGAATGAGAATGCTTTAGTTTGTAAATGAGTGGTTATTAACCAGCTCTCTGTAGAGAAACTACAGCAAATCAACCTGTCAGAAAAACACTGTTGTATCTGCTCTGCTTGGGTGTCAGAGAGAGCAGAACTTTGGGTGTACACTTTGCTGTGTTTACACATCATTCCTTTGGAAATGGTGGGGGGATTATCCTCACTTTGGATTGTTTTTCTCTGGTTGCAGTGCTTTTAATGTTTGTTCAGTGTCAGAGGTCTGTGGGGACAATTTACATTGTGCCTGGGCTCTCTTTCTGTAGCCCCCACTGACACTGTGCAGGGGAAATACAGATTTTTCTTGTTCGGGTGTTTCTGTGACCTTTGACAAGACCAAACTAATGTTAGAGTTAAGCTAAGCCAGGTTTAAGTCTAGTTCTTAGCAATGCTCCTGTTTGACAGAGGCTGGAGCTGTCTGTCCCTGTGTAGGGACCCAGAAGGATGAGATCTGCAGTGGAGGTGCCAGAGTTACAGGAGAGGAAATTGAATTATAAATTGTAAGGTGGATTTGACCCTCTCTATTTGCACAAGGTGTCCTTTTGGCCCTCCCTTGGGGAATGCAGGAGCTTCTGGCAGGCCTGCAGCCTGCTGTGCTCCCAGGGCATTGCATTTCCACGTGGGGGATTTGATCTGCTGGCACTGAGAGCAGGAGAGGGCGAGCCCTCAGGGGCAGCCTGCTCCTCTGTAACTCTGCCAGCTGCAGAACCTTCCTTGGGGCCGAGTGAGAGCAGCCCTTGGGGTGACATGGGGCACAGTCTGGTGTCCTTTCATCAGCTGGTTCTGCACAGTTTCCATCCACAGCTCCATCCTACAGCTGGGGGAGGCTCTGGGGAGGCCGGGCTGTGTCCAGCTGTGTTGCTGACTGCAGGGATTAGGTGCAGGTGAGCAGACAGGTAGCCTGTGTGTTGTGTTGAGGAGAAAGGCTGGAAGGTGAGGCTGGTGCTGTGGAACCAGTGGGGTCTGGCAGAATGTGGCTGCACAGGAAAACCCCCAGACCTCGGACGAGCACCAGGAGGCGAACTCCGCTTTCTACAGCTTCTACCCCTCTCTGCAGCCCCTCAGACTGCCCCCAGGAGCATCCAGAGCTGGGGGCAGGCTGGGGCAGAGGGGAAGGGCTGCAGTGGCTGAGCAGCCCTCCTGCTTTCCCTGCTGGCAGGCACCAGGAGCGCGGTGCTGAACACGGAGGCGCGCACCGTGGAAGCGGACGTGCTGAGCCGCCGCTGCGTCATGATGCGCCTGGTGGACTTCTCCTACGAGCAGTACCAGAAGGCTCTGCGCCAGTCAGCGGGGGCTGTGGTCATCATCCTGCCACGATCCATCTCCTCTGTCCCCCAGGATGTCGTGAGGGTAAGCAGAGAAGTTTCCTTGCTCTCCCCATGGGAGGTGTGTTGGAGGAGAGCTGCTTGCTGCAGGGTTGGGAGGTTCTGTTGTAACACGCAGCAAATCGGATTCTCATTTTAAAACTTCTCTCCCTGCTTTGGTTGTTCATTCTTTTCTTGACACTTCTCGTGTTTAGCAGATGCTGAGTTTGTGTCTCGCTTAAATCCTCAGCAATTCATGGAGATAGAGCCAGAAATGCTTGCTATGGAAACCATTGTGCCAGTCTACTTTGCAGTGGAAGATGAGGAGCTGCTGTCTATCTATGAGCAAACACGGGCTGCTTCTGCATCACAGGGTTCTGCCTCAGCTGCAGAAGGTGTGTTCTGTCAAGGAGGAAAAGGTTTTGAGGAAGACAGGCCTGTTCCCACCTCTGGGAGGAGTCTGCACCATGAACCAGTGTTCCATTACCTCTGTGTTTATTCTGTCTTTGTTAAAGTGTTTAGAGTTTCAATGGAAGGAAGCATTACTTGACTATATATGGACATACAGTTGCAGGAAGTTCTCAGCTTCACACTGTAGAAATCAAAACTAGGTTAAAAACAACATTGATAATGTTAAGTGATAATGGTGTGTTGGTAGAAGCTGAAGCTTTTTGTCTGACCACAAGTCAGTTTGATGCTTTCATGTAAATAATATGACTGTGTTATTGACCTGCTGCTTATGATTAATTTTAGTACTGCTGGGGAAAAACCCATACTGGGATTTTGGGACAGAATGAAAAAGCACAGTCACCAAGATTCTGTGTCATTGCATAAACACCAGTGACAAGTGAGAGGGCTTAAATGGTTTAAAGCTGGTCTCTCCAAAGCTCAGTTAGCAAGGGAAAGGAAGAGATGAAACTTCCCCAGGTGTACATTGTCGGGTTTTTTTGGTGTTTTTGTTCCAGTTCTGCTGCACACAGCAACTGCCAATGGCTTCCAGATGGTCACCAGTGGGGCTCAAAGCAAAGCTATCAATGACTGGCTCATCCCCAGTGTGGAGGTGAGTTGTGTTTGGGTTCAAACTGGCAGCATTGATGAGGTGACTTCCTTTATTGGGACTTTATCAGACATTTGATCTGACAGGGCAAGTTGGGGAGTCTCAGCCAGGTATCTGAAGGTCTCACAGCTGATGCCACATCAGAGTCAGCAGGAATGTAGCAGATAGGCTGTGATGGGGAGTGACACTGCTCTCTTTCCTCTGCAGGGAAGGCTGACAGGGCTGGGTGGAGAAGACCTGCCCACTGTTGTCATAGTTGCCCACTATGATTCCTTTGGAGTGGCTCCAGTGAGTATTCTTTCCTCCTCCAGCTCTCTGTTCCTGTCTGTTTTCCCTCTGCCCATGTGTCTTTCGTTGGCCTTAAGGCTGTGGGGCAGTAACAAGTGGAGCACAGAGTCAGTGTAGTTTTGTCACCTTGTGTCCCTCACCCTGCAGTGGCTGTCCCATGGGGCTGACTCCAATGGCAGTGGGATCTCCGTGCTGCTGGAACTGGCCAGGCTCTTCTCTCGCCTCTACACCTACAGGAGGACCCATGCTGGGTAAGAACTGCTCTGTTTGGGGTTAAATGTGAGTAGCTGACAAGTGGAGGGGATGATGTGGGAAGCAGATTCCATCCTCAAGCACTGGGAGCTCCCCACTTTTAACCTGTCCTGAGTATGTGGCATGTGGGAAGTGTTTGGTAATGGACAGTTTGCCTTGGATATCAAGTGCAGGTGGTTGTGATTTCACCACAACCTCCAAGGCTGAGTGCAGGAATTCTTGGAGTGCAGCATGCTGACCCTTTTCTGGCTTCTTTGATGGGCAGGTATAACTTGCTGTTCTTTGCATCTGGAGGTGGCAAGTTTAATTACCAAGGAACTAAGAGGTGGCTGGAGGACAATTTGGACCACACTGGTGAGTAAGGGGCTGGTTGTGTTCAATGTCTACAATTAATTGTCAGCTCTCCTCTGAGAATCTCCTTGTATGAGCCTTGCTTTTTTGGGGGGTGGAAATCCCAGCTCAGGACGTAGCAATAAAGGTTTGGATGTTTCTGTTCCAGATTCCAGCCTGCTGCAGGACAATGTAGCATTTGTTCTCTGCCTTGACACTCTGGGCAGAGGCAACAGCCTTCATCTTCATGTCTCAAAGCCTCCCAAGGAGGGCACCTTGCAGCATGCATTTCTGAGAGAACTGGAGATGGTAAGGAAAAGCATTTCAGGTTCATGCAGACTTGGGACTTAAAATACAGGAAGATGTGAAGAAAGGGTGTGCTATTGAAAGAAGTCATGTATTATTTTGGGTCACTTGATTTGAACTGCAGACAAATCCTCATGCCACAGTCCCAAGTGAAGCAGACTAGATCTGCAAATGCTATCCTGTACAGACATTCAAGCAGCTCTTTTTGACCTGAAAAATGCAGCTTTAATAATGTCAGGAACGCACACAAGTGGGTATAGGCAGACAGGGCAGTGCAGTGACACCCAGCACTGTGCAGCACCCCTGAATGGCTTGCCCTTGTCCTCAGGTTGTTGCCAGCCAGTTCCCAGAGGTGAAGTTCTCCATGGTGCACAAGAAGATCAACCTGGCTGAGGACATGCTGGCGTGGGAGCACGAGCGCTTCGCCATCCGGCGCCTGCCCGCCTTCACCATCTCACACCTGGAGAGCCACCGGGACAGCCTCCGCAACAGCATCATGGACAGGAGGTCAGGGGCCTGCCAGGGGAGAGGGCTGGGAGCTGAATGACCTGGGACAGATCACAGCTTAGCCACAGCACCCTGCATGGAGGAAATGAACATGGGACCTTGTGTCACATTAGAACAAGAAAAGACGACACAACGCGCTTGAGTTTTCCCAAACGCAAGGAGAGAGAGATTTATTTATCAACCTTGGTTTATATATAATTCTAACCACAGCCAGAGATTGGAGAATGAAGTCTCCACCTCTCTAATCAAACTGGTCAATCCAAGAGTCTGTCATTCTTTCTCCTCCTAGGAGCATGAAGACAGTTACAATAACATTTTCACTGTTTATGTGAAACTGTGAGAAAACTCCACTACAAAAATGAAAACATTAGAAGGCTTTAAAAATTCAGGGTGACAACCCTGGGAGGTGGGACTTTTGGAAAATGCTAACAGAGTAAGCCCTGTTGCTTCAAGACTTTAGACTTATAAGGTCAAACCCCTGGAATTTAATCAAGTGTGGACACTTGTCCCCAAGTAAAACCCTATAAATTGTCTGGCTAACCACAGCCCCTGGTCTTTGGGTGCAGCTTTAGAAGAATAAAGAATATCTTTAAGCTATCCATTGTACCCCTCTCATTAATAGCCATGTGCAATCCAGCCTGACCAGGCTGGGGGCTGTGGGGTCTTCCCCCTCTGCAGTAGGGAGGCTGGCCTTTAAATCCCGCCCAGAAACCCCTGCTGGCCTCACAGCTTGTGCTGTTCTGGTCAGGGTACAGGTGACAAACATTGGGAGTTGGGCTCTGGATTCTCTGATGAAAAGGGAAGAGGGTTGTTTCTAGAGGAAGCAGATGCCGTTGGCAAGTCCATAATCCCCTCTTTTGCTTTAGGGCACGAATAGACACTAAAGCACTGACCAGGAATACTCAGATCATTGCTGAGGCTTTGACAAGGGTCATCTACAATCTAACAGAAAAGGTAAGAGGTACCCACTGTGCAGTGCTGACCAGATTTATCCTGCCCAGCCAAGCTCAACAATAACCTGTGTGGGGTTTTTTTTTTCATTTTCCCTTGCAGGGAGCACCTGCAGATATGCAGATCTTCACAGATCAGATGGTAAGCACAGTGCATTATTTTTGTAACCTATGCAACCTAGAGTCTGGGAGAGAGAGCTCTGGTGTGTGCTTGACTCCTTTCCTCTGGTGATACTTTTCTGCAGGAAATCCAGCAGGAGCAGCTGGAGTCAGTGATGGACTGGCTGAGCAGTCAGCCCAGGGCTGCCCAGCTGATTGATAAAGACAGCACCTTCCTCAACACCTTGGAATATTACATGGGCCGTTACCTGAAGGATGTCAAACAGCACCACGTGAAGGCAGACAAAAGGTAAGGAAAGACATGAAAGAACCAGCCAGGGTATGCAAACTGGCTTCCCCCTGCACAGAGTTTTGTCTCTGAGCTGCTGCAGCTTTCCTGGTTTCTTGACATGCAGCTTTGCTCTTTTCTGCTCTCCTGTCAGTTGTGGTTCATGCTTGGTGTTCTCCCAGAGAAAGCTGCTCATGATGCCTCCCAGCACAGGAACAGGAACAGCAGCTCCCTCTGTCTGAAAAGCTTGTGTTTAAACTGTTTTGGTTCCACTGCTCCCACTCTGAGAACAGGAGAAGTCTAAATTTTGGTTAATTACAAAAGGCAGCTTCCATCCTGTTGAACCTGCTTGGGCTTGAAACTGTTTTGGTGAACAGAAGGAGGAATCTTTCATGTTCAGCCTCTTTGGAGGCAGCTGAACAACAGCATGAGTTCTGAATTGTGTCCCTGGGCTTCTGACTGTAGCAAAAGAAAGTCCTTATGACTAAAATCAGCTCAAAACCAGTGTGGGAGGTGGTCATGCTTACCTGAGTCTGCTTGGGTGAAGCTCTGGGCTTTCCTCACTGCAGGGTCAAGAAGTAGAATCTGAAAAATTTCTCCTTTGCACACAGGGACCCTGAGTTTGTTTTCTATGACCAGCTGAAGCAGGTGATGAATGCATACAGGTATGGAATTCCCTTGGCCATGCTGGGCTGTTGTCTCACCCCCTGGCAGGAGCTGCTGTAGCAATTTCATGTGCACTTTTCCTTATTCCAGGGTGAAGCCAGCAATCTTTGACCTGCTCCTGGCTGTCTGTATTGCAGCCTACCTTGGTGTGGCCTATGTTGCAGTGCAGGTAAGAGACACAGATGGATTCTTTTCCTTACAAAGCAAGTTAGATACAGGAATTCACACTTAATTTAGTGTTCCAGCACTGATGCTGTTACAATTATACCACTTGGCTGTGCTGAAGGCAGTCTCTTGCCATTCTAGTGCAAACCTGGTTTTTTTTTAGAGCTGTTTCTTGTAGTCAAGGACATGCATAACTCACTTGCTAACCAATTTTGGCTCCAAATCCAAACTTCACAACAAATTTTAGTTACCTTGGTAATTTAAAGGTTTGTAGCTTGTACTATTAGGAAATATCTGAACTTGGGATGCAGCTTAGAAATGCATCTTTAGAGTTCTGCTGTCTTTTTTCAGTGAAACCATAAATACATCCTGTGTCCATACCTCTGGAAATGTGATACTCCATGCCTTGGCCAGCCAAATTAAATGTCATGTTTTTGTGTCAGTGTTAACCAAGACAGTGTGAGCAAGGCTTTGTTCCTGCCTGGGTTCATGAAGGACATGAATGAAAGGGAAGCTTTTTAGGTCACTCTCAATTATGATCACTTTGTGTTATTTGTGTCCATTATTTGTTTAGGGAAGCCACAAGCATTTTAAAACTCAGTGTAAGAATATAAACAAGAGGAAAATCATACTTTGATTTCTATTAGCAATCTTCATTACTTCTTCTTATTTGAATTTGAAATAATTTGAAGCCTGGATCTTCTTACATCTGTCAAAAATCAAATCAAAATATGATCAACCCCAGCAAAATCAAAAGAGGAATTAAGCAAATTTCTAAGTCACTGGGGAAATGGTGAAGGAGAAGATCCAGTTAAAGAATTGTGAATTGCTGGGGATCTCTGTGTTTGCCTGGTTTATTTTTACCTTCCTGAAGCTGCTGGCAGCAGTGTTTCTATAGAGACCAGGAACCTGCATGTGTTGAAATCTGAAGCTTTCTCCTCGCCTTCAGAAGGAACAGAATTGCATCCAAAAAAAAATTTAAAGAAATCTTTAGCACATCTTCACAATGAGGTGATACAGACCTGCACAAACACTTCTGGAAGCCATCATTTTCTGTGTAACTTGGCTTTCCTGTCATAATTCCTCCTCATCCATCAGGTCCCACTCCATCTTCAGGATGAGTGGTTGATGCAAACAAGGCATTGCATTTACACACTGCTATTGTTTTAAGCCTTCTGCTGAGCTTTCTGTGTGTTCAGAACTGTCATGGTTACTTCTTTTGCCTTCTGTTTGCAGCACTTTGGTCTCCTTTACAAGATGATACAGAGATTATCCCTTAAAACCAAGCAGCAGTGAAGCACCAAGTCCCCCCCACCCAGCAGCACTGAGCCATCGGTGAGCCCTTTGGGAACCTCCTGCCTTCCACTGAACCCTGCTGTTCCTCTTCCTTTGTCTCCTCTTTGCTACTGTATAGAGGGGAGGAAAGCATAAAGAAAATGAAATTTTAACTCTTGTGCACCTTTGAAGTGCTTTTCTTCACCTTCTTCCCCTGACTTGCACCGTGTCTGGTTGTCCTTTGCATTTTGGTGAGGGAGAGGCGGAGAGGCTTCAGCAATTCCTGCAGTTCTGATTCTGAGCAGCTTCTCTGAGTGTAACACAAAGTCCAGCACCTCCATGGACTCAGCCAGCCTGGAAACTGAACCCACAGCCTGATGTGGTGTCTGTGCCCAGCAAACAAGGACTTGGAGCAGTTGTTTAAAAGTAAAAAAACAAAAAGTGCACACGCAAATTAAAGAGAATGCAATTAGCATGTTTCCTTTTGGCACCTCTTCCTCGAGTTCTCTGCTGGCTTTAGGGAGTTGTGCTGAGCAAGCAGGGTCTGCAGCAAGCACCTTCTTGCATTTTGTTCAAACTCACCCCCTTTGAGATCACTGTCAGTGATCTTGACTGTTATTACCAGGATGAGGAAAGATGAATTAAGGTGGGTTTCTGCCATGAGGGTTCTTGCCAGGCACAGGTTCTCTCCTGTCTCTCTTAGAGGATGCATTTTGTGTGTGTTTGATTTCTCTGGGGGTTTTTAATCCTTGAACAGTTCACAGCTGCCACCACTCAGTGTTGAACTCTTGCTTGATTTTTGAGGGGTGTTCCACAGTCCAGTTGCTGCAAGATCATGTTTTGTGCTGTTCCATTGATAACAAGAGCAAGAGCAGCTCAGACCTGGAAAATTTACTGAGACACTACAAGCCCTAGGGTGGTTGTAGTTCTAGAAGATAACCCTGAGCCACTGCCCTGCCACCCAGCAAGTTTTGAGTCCTTTTCTGTAATCTCTTCTGTGTCCATGAGGTCTCTTCACAAGCCACAGTGACACTTTTTTTAATTTAAGCTACTATCTGTAATTAAACCAGTGTATCTTACAGAGGCTGAAAAGCTATTTTTGAATTGAGGTGGACCTTTTTTTGTGTATGCAGGGAAAACTCCAGCTGTGGATTCCTGTTTGCACACAGCTGTGCATGTGCTTGTTAGAAAAGTGGCCAGCCACTGTCCTTTGGATGGGCACCAAAGCACTGATTTCCATCCTCCTTTGTTCATTTTACTGTGATCTCCTTCTTGGAGTACCCTTACCCCACAATGAGCCCTTTCTGCTACTTTAAATATGTAGCAACTTGTTCTTTAAAGAGTTTTGTCTTTTCCAGGAAAGCCTGCTGGTGTCAGGGGCTCCCATGGTGCCAGCATGGTGCCAAGCACTCCAGAACCATCAGGCACACAGGGAAATCTGCCTTTTCCTGGTCTTTTCAGTGCTCATTTGAAATGTGTCTCTCTGCATGCATGAAGTGCTCGTGGCACTCCTCTGCTAAATGAATTTATAATGACTTCAGAAGTTGCTGGAGTGGCTGGAAGGCAAGCCTTGATTGTTCACTGGTTTTTATGCTCTGCCTATAAAGTCTGCATCTGCTGTGCCCTGGGAAGCTGCATGCCCTGGGCAGGTTTAGAACATGCCTGGCACAGTGGCTCTCTGAAGAACTCTGTAAGCTCTGAATATCTCTGAATAGTTTGAGTCCTCCAGCTGCAGCATCCATTTCTGGTGTGCTACACTTAAGGAGGTGGTGTTCCCTCCAGTCTGGGAGATTATTTCACCAGTCTGAATCATTAACTCTGTGACTTTGCTGAGAAAAATAGAAAAATAATATTAGCAATGCTGCTGCAGCTTGAGCTGATGTGTATAAAATTTGCCAGTGGTGGGGAAGAGCAAACAGAACAGACCTGGAGCTTGTTCCTTGCTGTGGGAACTGTCAGCCTTCAGTCTTCCAGATGAGAAACTCAAAGTTCAGAGTCAAAAACTTCCACCCAGTCTGTTTGCAGAGGCTGTAGCACAAAGAAACCACTTCAGCTCTGTGTGGTGTCAGCAGTGAACTGTAACACTCCTGATGCAGGGCCAGAAGCCAGTGGAAACAACCTAAAAAAATGATGGATAAGATTAATGAGGAGAGTTTCTAAACCTGGGGGGCAATTGGGATGGCACATTGCTCTCTCCCACACAAGGTTAGAGCGTCCTGTAATCCTTTTGTGTGTCTCTCTCTGGCTGCCATAAAAAGTAGTTTTACAACAGAGAAAAGAGTTTCTGCTTTTGATCCAAGTGCACGTGCACAAATATGCTCAAATCTGAGGTAGTCAAATCCCAGCTTCCTCATGGCTGGAGCAGAGTGCCCACCCTGGGACTGAATTTAAATCCCAATTTCCTCATGGCTGGAGCAGAGTGCCCAGCCTGGAACTGAATTCAAATCCCAATTTCCTCATAGCTGGAGCAGAGTGCCCACCCTGGGATTGAATTGAGTTCCCACATTGTTGTTTCCTTGGGTAAATCAGCAGAGAAGTTTGCAAAGAGCCCCTGGAGCTGCTCTGCACTGCAGCATAACTGATCAGTTCACCAACACAAAGGCAGAAATCCAACAGGTGTTGAGATCAAATAAAAGTTCTCCACAACATTTCAGAAGAGCTCTGTGTAGCTGATTCTTGTTGCCCTTACTTTTTCCCTATCCTCTTTTTTTTTGAGGAGTTTGCCTGGCCTTTAGGGAAGAGCATGGAAAGCATTATATCCACATACACACAAATGCATTTTCTTTGCTATTTATCTGACTTCACCTGTTGTCCTGGTGCTGTCAGAGTCTGCAGCTCACAAAAAACTGCTTTTCCAGCAGGGTTTAACTCAAGCTGTTCAATCCTTCTGTCCACTTCCACTCTGCATGGGCACTATTGGGAATTGTATGGGAGTCACTTGGATTATTGTAGTTCATCTCCCAAATGAGAGGGGTTGGTTTTTTGTTGGGAGAGAAGTTATGCTGTGCAATATGAACTCCACTCCTCCACTCAGTGCAGAGAAAATTCTGAAGCCAGAATGGAATTAGGTCTCCCACTATCTGTGGCTGAAAGTCACCACAATCTGTTTAGACATTCAAAACCACAGCTGTACCCAAAATTGCTGTGGGGCTTGGTTTTGAGGGTGTTTTGTTTGTTTGAAATCCCATGCCCTTACATTGTTCATGGCCCAAGCCCAAATCCCAGGCTGCTCCCTGTGTTTAAGCTGGGTTTTACATTTCAGAGGTTTTACATTTGATTTGGTCTTGATTCACCAATCTGAAATGCTGGGGCTGCTCCTGGATGACTCAGAAAATTGGGCCTCTGGGTGCTTGAGTGTGGACTCCTGCTTGCTCACTTTAATCTGTTTAGTTTCCATTTGTAGTTACTGCATAGCAACTTCAAGGTTATAATCTGGAATATCTGCAGCTCAGGAAAAAGAGTTGATTTATCTAGCAATGTTAACTCAATTATTTATCTCTTGTGTGCCCTGAAGAACAAATGTATATTGAGGTGAATATTTAAAAGCTAATAGAAAATTCAATACAGTTGATTTACATATTTTAGGACTATAAATGTAATAATATTTAAGTATTTTAATTTTTTTAAAATTTGTTTGTCCCTTTTTCCCTTGGAAAATAAACCAAGTGAATAGGTTTGATGGGTAGATTTGTCAGAGAACTATTTGCTCAAGAAAAATGGAATCTCCTTGCATTATATGGAGGAATAGACACCTCTACAAAATGGGAGAAAAATCTGTATTTAAAAGCTTCATCCTGTTTAGTCAAAAGTAAAATAGTATGACAGAAAACATTTACACACTCCAAGCATGATTCCAGCACCTCGAGGTGAGCAAATTCCTGTTTATTCTAAAGGTTTGTGCTCATGTGAAGCAATTAAAAGTTTCTATGCAAACCACCTTTGGTACTGTGAAAACCTGGTTACCTCAGCAGGAGATTGTTGTGCCTCTGTCCTTACCCAATGCCTGTTTGAACACTAAACTATTTATTCCAATGACAAGAGATCTGTTCCCTGAGCATGAGTTTGTCAAAGTCGTGGTCAGAGCTGTGGAGTGGGGAAGTGGCAGAGGGGGAGGGCTGGGTGTGAGCTGATCCTGATGCTGCAGCTCTGGGGGCTTCTCCTCCTTTAGACCCTTCTGTGGATGGCCATGGGGGCTCTGTTGGTCCAACCCAAGGTGCCACAAGCTTCCCAGAGAGAGAGGTCTCACAGGAGACAACTTCTCTGGGGTCTGGGCAGTTCTCTGGCTGCTGGGTCCCCTCTGCAAGGCACAAGTGATTCAGCTCTCAGCAGTGATTTCAGCTCTGCCGACCCAGAGACAGACAGCAGTGTCCTGTGGCCATTCCACAGGGGTGGCTTTATTGTCCAGCACCTGCCAAGGGTGGCCAGTGACAGCAGCTCCCTGTGAACTAGGCAGGAANGGGTGGCCAGTGACAACAGCTCCCTGTGAACCCCAGGAGCTGGGGTACTAATGGGGAAAGGCAGGGTGGTACCAGAGGGGAAACACCAATGGGTTGGAAAGGATCTCCATGGGGACACCAGAGCATCGTGGGCACTCACTGTGACCAGGGAGGAGTCTCACCTATGGGTTTTCTCCTGGGGAGGGGTGAGCTGGGCTTATGAAATTCCGTTTAGGTGACATCCCTCCAAGGCAGGGGCCTGGCAGCTCCATCCACCTCCAAACCCTTCCAGACCCAGCGGCGTGCGGGCAGTGCGGTGTCCCCACGGTGACACGGGGGGTGACACGGGGCTGTGACAGGGGACGGTGACACGGGTGGTGACACGGGGCAGTGACAGGGGCCAGCCCTGCCCGCAGGTCCCGAGGAGCTGGGAGCATCTCCCGGTGCCAGCCCCGGCCCGGCCCAGCCGCTGCCCTGCCCTGGGAGCGCTCCCGGCCCGGAGCAGGTGGGGCTCGGCCCTCGCACGGGTACGGGCGGGTGTGGCCTCGGCATCCCCCTTCCATCCCTTCCAGGGCTCCTCTTGTCTGGAATTTCACAGGCTCTGGATTCTTTTCACCTGTCCTGTGGGTTGTGCCTAGCAAAAATTGAGTCAAAGTGGGGTTTCCTGAGGAACCCTTTGGTCCTTGCTATAGATTTTTGTGGGGATAGATGGATTTGTTTCAGCTTCACAGAATCAATTAGGTTGGAAAAGACCTCTGAGATCATCAAGTCCAACCCTACTGCGTGACTAAGCATGGCTTTCATTACAGAAATTAATTTATTTCTGAGAATTTACAAGTATAAATTACTCTCTTACAAGGAACCATATATTCTATAATGGAATGGGAAGCAAAGTCCTCAAGCTTTTCTATGCCATTGGGAGGAGAGAGGGAAAGGAGCATTGTGGACTCCTTCCAGGTGGGAAAAGCACACCCACAATGTAAGACAGAAGACCTGCTAGTTAAAATAGAGATCATGAAGAAATATTTTTTAAATTTAAGTGCTGTCTCTGCTGTTTTTTCCAGAGAGTTCTTGACCCCTGATAAAGCTTGGGCCCCAGTTCTTGGATGTGATTCTTAACAAACCCAAAAGGAACAAGCTGACAATACCTGACTGGAAACACATGCAGCAATTTCGCTGCAGTGTCTGTTTTGTAAAGGAGAGGGACAGGACAGGACTTATCTCTGCTGAATCTAAAAATAAACCAATTCTTCTTTATTGTTTAAGCGACATTATTGGTTTCTTGTTAGCAACAGGGTTGGTTTTTTTTTTTTTTTTTAATAGAGCAAGAGCAGGCATTATTTCCTTTGGGCAGTTCAAAGGATGATTTCTTAACTGCTGTGAGGAGTAAAGTTCTCCTGGATTTTCTTCCCAGCTCACGAGTGGGAATCTGTACTGGAGAATAGCCCATAAGGGACTGTGGGACTCATCAAAGGTAATTTGAGTTTTTATTCTCAGGTGGTGCTTCTGTGGTAGCACTGAGTAGTTCTTGATAGGCATGCTGGAGTGCTGTGACTGACTTCCATTTGGTTGACCATCTTTGAGTCAGATGCTTTGTACTCCTCATGCTGGCGTCCTCTGTGTTTCCTCCACGTGCCATTCTGGGGTTTTTGAGTGAAGGTATTATTCTACTTTAGCAACTGGTTTGTCTGTAGAGGTTGAATAGGCACAGCACAGGTGTTAAAAGGATTATTAAAAGGAGAGGCAGACAAACAACTTTTAGTTCCAGGCACCCTTCTCTGTAGGTTGCTGTTGGATTTCCCTTTTAGGAGAGTGCTCTGTGCTGGTTTTTTCTCATGGAGTGTTCCCAAATACTCCAGCTCCACAGAGGCAGCCAGGCAGCAGCCTACTCCAGGTCATGGGAAGGGCACACTAGAATATGAATCATTCAAAGGACCTGGTAATTAGGAGGCCTGTTAAATAGAGGGGAAGTTAAAGAATATCCCTTTCCCTGTGGCAGAGAAAAATGGCAAACTACAGAAAGACTGGATATTTTATGCTTGAGCTCTAAATGGATCCCACTCTGCAATCAGCTGCAGCAAGCACAGCCTCCCTCAGCAAGGCTTTTCCAGACCTTACAACAGCTTGCGTCTCTTCCATCTATTTTTGGTTTTTCTCTTGCCCTGGTTTCCATAGTATCTGAATGCTTCATTCTCTTAAATATATCTGACACTTACAGCACCTCGGTGAAGTAGGAGGTACAAAGGGCCTTGCTCTTTGGAGCTGCTGGAGCTGGAACAGCCCGGGGATGTGTGGAAGATGTGGGGTGGAGTCCTGAGTGGAAAATGTGCTTTTCTAGAGGATTTGTCACTGCTGGGTCAGCCTTTCACCAGGGACAGCAGGAGAAAAGAAACCCTCAGAAAACTTCTGAAAAATATTTGAAGGGCTCAGTGGTGTAGCTGCTGGGGGCAGGGGTGGAGATGAGTAGATCTGGTGATTGCCACATTCTCCTCTAATCCTCTCTGCTTTGGTCAGGTGCCACATTTGTTTCTCTCAATTAATGAGAACATGAGGATAATTAGGTTGTGTCCTGAAGCCAGGTTGCTCATGTTGTGGGCTTTCTCCTATGGAATATTTTTAATGTAATATCTTAATACTGTGTGGGGAGTAACAGGAAGATAGAGAATTTACCAATAATAAAGAAATGAGTGAGAAGCAGATGCTGTAGGCATGACCCCTCATGCTGGGAATACTCAGCCCTTTTGTTTTTAAGAGGTAAAAAGCCTGTGACAGAAACAACCATCTCTGTGCTCCAGGAGTGTTTGGGGAGCAGAGGGAGAAGCCAGATCAAATCAGCAGAGCTTAATATTCTTGCTGATTAAAACCAGGTCCAAACTCAGTCAGCTCAGTGGAATATTGCATGGTTGTAGAGCTGAGGAGCTGCCTCTCTGTGTGCCATTGTTTCCTGACCAGCTTGATTTCAAGCATTGGAACAAACAGTCTGCACACAACCCAAACTTTCTTCCACAAGGTGGTGTGTTTTTGTTTGCTTTTTTGGGTTTTGTTTTGTTTTTGAAATCAATCCTCAAAGAACAGCTGCTCTTGATGGCAAAGATATCTGGAATCTGTGATGGTCACTTCCAATTCACCCCCTGTGGCAACTTGGGTCAAAAATCCACAAGCCTTAAAACTTAGTTAAATTTTGTGTTCCTGCCAAGTTAAAATGTTAAAACTCCCTAACCCTGAATTGGTTGGGAAAACAGCTATTCAGTGAAAGCTGAACAGCAAGGTGGACTAGAGAGGATAAAAGCTGATGGCAAGTTGTATCCTTCAACACAGGATATTTTTCTCTTAGGCTGGCAGTCTGGCTGCAGAATCTTTTACACCACAAGCAATCACATTACAAGAATAACTTTTATCTCCCTGAGATACTGTCTTATTGCTTGGATATTTTCTGCCAGGACTGTCTTACCTAGTCCTTTGGCTCTTCTGCCTGGGGAACAAGCAGGTAAGGGAAGGCAGGCTGTTTTAAAGGATTTTTTTTTCCTCCCTCTTTTTTTTTTTTTTATTCTGGGCTGTGGTAAGGATTTTCTGCCTTAAATGGTGTCTCCTAGGTGATGTGGAAATTCAGAGCTCCAGCTTGTATTTTCTGCATTCCTCGGTGCCTTTAGGAGCTGGAAGGACTGGGCAGGCACTCCTAAAGCAAAATGTACCTGGCTGTTCCTGCACCCTTTGTTTGAGCCCTCCTCAGGTTTGGGCCACTGGACTGGACCTCTTCACCTTTCATCTTAAGCTGCTCCATTTAAATACAAATACTCATATGCCACAAGAAACCAGGCAAGTCTAGATGTGTGTAAGGAAAATATTTTGAGTGTTTTTTGCTAGCAAATGTCTCAGCAAAAGAGAAACTTTTTGGGCATACAATGTAGTTTTCTTCTAACAGCTCTTTTTTTGAAGCAGCATCTCAGGTTTGGGCAGAATTTGTCCCCTCACCTCTGCTGTGCTCCTTCTAGACTCCTCCATGACAGATGCAACATGTTTCTTCTTCCTCTGCACAGGTGACCTGTCATTTCCCTTTTTCTCTGTCTTGGTGCTAAGATTCCCTTTATCTTCCCCTTAATCCTGTTACTCTGGTATATAATTCTCTGTGTGGCTCTGTAAACCCCAGGTGCTGATTGACAGCTGCTCTGTTTTTCATTTACCAACAGCATTTTCATGTCTTTTCTGCAGTCAGGGTGGTTTTAGCATGTCCATTCATAGACTCCAAAAGAGACTGGATTTATCTTTCCTTTTAAACAGACATTTTTTACCCGAGGCACTGGGTCCCTTGAGCTGTAACAAAAGCCTAGAGCAGCTCTTGCTGCAACAGCTGATGTGAAAAAGCAGGCTAGGCATGCAAAGGTGCCTGAAAACTTCACTTGTTGAGGTGTGTTTTGTCCAAGGTGAGGATTGGTGCTGTTGCCATAAAGCTTTCTTGTTTTAAACATTGCCTTATCTGCTTGCAGCTGTTAAAAATGAGAACAGCTTGATTTGCCATGGGCTTCCCAGCTGATGCATCCGTGGCTTCCAAATGGATGGCAGAACCCTGGCAGTGTCTGCAAGACATGTCAACAGAAAGTTTGACCAGTGTGGGGAGATCCTGGGGGTGTTTTAGGGTGAATTTTAGGAGTGGTAACACCATCCAACACAAGACAGCTCTCCAGCCTTGAGACATCTTGCAGCACCCCTGGGTTCAGAAAGCTGCAGGCCTTTGTGAGTCCATTCCCATGAAAAGCCTGGATGCAAATTCCAGGCTCTTGCTGGCCCTCAGTGAGTGTTCTGGCAGCTCCACACACAGCTGGGCACAACAGCCAGTGCTGCAGAGAGCAGGGTACAGAGCTGGAGAGTGAAGAGGGTGAGAGTGAAGAGGAATCCCCAATCCTTCTGGCCCTGCAGGGGCCTCTCTCATTCTTGCCATGGCTTCAGCCTGGGAGCCAGGTGGGTGCTCAGACACGACCAGTATTGTCTGTTTTTCTCTCTGCTCTGTAGGATTGGGACCTCTCTTCTTCCCCTGATAACACACAGCCCCATTTTCCTGCCCTGCCTTTTCCTGAGACCTGCTGCACACATCTCCTGGTGCAGGCGCCCAGGTAAAATCCCACCTGAAAGATGTGGGTAGGGTTTGAGGCTCTGGCACGTGGGGCACTGTGGGGAGAAGAGCAGGAGGAAGGATGGGCCTTGGGGACCAGGCAAGAGAATGCTGAATTGGGCTGCAGTGGGAGAGCAGAGCTGCCCTGGTTGTGTTGTGTAGCAGCGTCACCTCTGCACTCACTGCTGCCCTCCCCCCGCAGGATCCAGGGCAGGAGGAAAGGGGGATGGCAGAAAGCTCTCAGCAGAGCCTACGCAAGGGGAAGCAAGGCCAGGCCGTGCCTGCACCACGGTCCCTTTGACAGTGGAGCCGAGCACCTGACTGTGCCACGGCTCTCTCCGCAAACCACCCGGCCGACACCCCCCTCCCTCCTCCCGGCAACGAGGCCGCAGGAGCCTATTCATCTTCAGGGACACCGGGGCAGCATGACAGGCTGAAATGTGCGCTGTGACGACAAAAGCCGTGCACGCCGCAGAGGGAACGCTCTGGAGGAGATGCGTGTGGCTGTGGGCGGCGGAGCGGGGCTGGGCTGGGCTGCATCCCTGCAGCACGGCTGCTCCCGGGGGAGCTCCGGCCGTGCCGTGCCTCGGCGTCACCCTGGCGTGACAGAGGTGGGGCACAGAGGTGACACAAACCCCGGGCCACCTGGGCTTGGAGCGCTGACATCCCCTCACTGCCTCACGGCATCTGCCAGAGCTGGAGGAGTCAGTGGGAGAGCAATGCAGAGCCTCACACGGGGAGGGGAAGAGCTGATCCCGTTAGCAAATAATGGCTGCTTCAACAGGGATACACATCCAGCCCCTGACCATCTGGCACGGTCTGACACAGCACCGGGCTGGGGGTGCCTCCTCCAAGCCTCGGTGAGGAGCGAGCTGAGCTGCTCGGAAGAAAGGGGCCTTTCCCCAGAAGGGCAGGGGCACAGAGGCCTGCCCGGGGTTGCAGACCTGGGGCCGTGTGTGACTTCCCCGTCCCTAAGCTCCCTCCAGCCCTGCTGCTCGTGGCCGTGCTCGCCGCTGGGTCACGGCTGCCTTACAAAATTTTCTGCTTTAAATAATCTCTTCGCCTCCCGACCCTGGCGCTGGAGGCGCCGAGGAAAATGGGGCGAATGCTAATTTCTGACACGGATGTGGAGCGGCTCTGCCTTCGTGGGTGCTCAGAGCTCTGCCCTGCTCCCAGGGCCCTAAAAACACAGCTCTCCCCTCGCCCGCGGGGATGGATGGGCGTCGCGGCGGTCACTGCCGCCTTGTCTCCATCACCACCGTCTAACCCAGCCCGGCCGGTCCCGAGTGACCCTCGCGGGCCGCTCCCGGGCCGCTCCCGGGGGTCTCCGGTGCCTTCCCCGCTGCCCCCCGCTCCTGAGGGGCCGCGGCGGCGCGGGGCCCGGCAGGGGGCGCTGTGGCGCGGCTCTTTGTGGCGCCGCGGCG
>VWYE01023009.1:98497-190600 GCA_013398995.1 Alaudala cheleensis | reverse complement strand
CGCCGGCAGCCCCGGGCCTGTGGCCCCGCGGGGGTTGCGCTGACAAAGGCGGCGATGGGCAGCGGGAGCCGGGCCCGGGCTGCTGCGGAGCGCGGCGGCCGCAGCGGGACCCTCGCTGGGCTGCCGGCCGTCCCCTGAGGGGGCTCACACCGACCCCGGGGCGAGGGTTCGGCGCTGCGGTTTTAAAAATCCGTGCAACAAAGAATATTGGCCGCGGCTGTGCTGCTGTCAGTGGCGTTTGGGGTAGGTGAGGGGCCTTGGTGATGGCACACGGGGAGAGGAGGGGTCTTCCTTCGCTGGAGGACCTTTAGTGGGTGCTGAAAAGTTTGAGGAGGCTCCTTTAGCCTCGCTTATTGTTGTGTTTTTATACTGAAGAGCTGTCGCGTTCGGCGTGGCAGCTCCCTTCAGTGGAGCGGCTCTACCCCACCCCGGCAGGTGTTTGGGATCTTGTGACCAGCACGGCTCCAGCCAGGAAGGGAACTCACGGAGTTGTTTGCTGTGAGATCCGAGGGTTTGATGGCAGCCTCGCTCCCTGGCACAGGTAGAACAACCTGCAGGGAACCGACAGTGAGTACCCTGAAAGCTGCCGGTGCTCAGCCTGGGCTGCTGTGCCCTAAGATGATCTGTGATGGGGCCGTGTGTTGGTGCATGCTGGAGGGAGTGTGCCACGCTCGGTCCTGATGCTTCAAATTTAGGAGGAAGGGTAGGAAAAATCGAGTGCCTTGGCAACGTGAACCATTGTAGGCTGAAGAGAGAGGGAAGGGGACATGAGAAAAACAAGTGTATTTTCAAACAAAAGGCCAAATCTCACTCCAGCACAAAAGAAAAACACTTTCTCATTGAAGCCTGTGGGGGCTGGGCTGGCATGAATTTAGCTGAAGAAGTGTGTCTGGTTGTGAGTGAAAAACGAGGATGCCATGTGCTTGTGTCTCTGTGTGCAAGGAGCTGCATCTAAACCTGCTGCCAGGGGATGGTGAGTTGCAGGGTTTCAAACCCAGCAAGGAAGAGAATGGGCCCAAGGCAAGAGGCAATTGCACATTTCATTCCAGTTGACATCTTAAATATAGACTGTGTGGTCTGAGGTCAGCTTCCAGGCAGGAGACAAATTCTAGGGATCTGCTTAGATATGGAAATTAGAGGGGGCGAGCAGTGGTATTAGCCAGGTGTGTGTGATATTAACTTGCTGTTAAAAGCAGGATTTCTGCAGCAAAATAAATACATCCTTTCGGTTCTAACTTTTTTTTTTTTTTTTTTTGCGTGGATGTGAGTGTTGTTGGTCAGGGGTTGTTCTGTCGAGGAGAGGCTGTTGAGATGTGAGGTTCTCTGGTGGTTATTGTGGGGTTGTTTCCACACCCCTTCAGTTCCCTCTGCCCCTCCCCATCCTGTTTTGTACCAAGTGAGAGGCTGGGATTCCTTCCCTGGTGGCATGAGTTTGCACATAGATCCTCAGCCTGTTTTGGGAGCAGCCTCTCCAAAGAAGTCATCCCTTCACAAGGAAGTGTGTGGGGGTTTAGCGTGCAGTCAGGGAATGAGATTCACAATCCAGCCCACCCTGCTGCCTGATCACTCTCATTTACCAGCTTTGGCTGCAGTGCCTTGTGCTCCACGCAGGAATTGCCATCCTGGTGAGGAGCTGCTGCTGGCATCAGCAGGCCTGGGAGGTGCCAGGTCTGACCCAGGAGCTGCAGTGGCCTGGAGCACTGTCACAGCCCCTGAGCAGGGACACTTTGGCTGCAGGCTCGTTCCTGCACTGTACAGAAGCCACCTTTCTGGGGCAGTTCTAACAGCAGACTCCGTTTTCTCTCCCCATGTTCCTGATCTGCAGTGAGATCCAATTGACAGCTCACATGCAGCTTCCATCTGCTTTTTTGCCTTTCTCTCCCCAAAGGGGAGGAAGCAGTTGTGTGAGAAGGCAGCACTGCTGGTGAAGCCCAGCGTGTCCTCTTGTGTTCCCTTGCAGCTTGACATGGGGCTGAGCAGCCACCTCTGCCTCCAGGCTGGAAGAAAGGGTGGAAAAGGCCTGCCACGGGCTGGAGGTTTTGAGTTGGGCTGCAGTGTCCAAGAGCTGGTCCTTTATGGGTGCTGAGAATGGATGAATTTGGTGGAGGCAGAGGAGAATCTTAGAGATCTAGAAATGTGAGCTCTGCTATGAGATGGTTTTGTTAGTACCTGACTAGTCATGTCTCAGCAACCTGGCTACTGGTAGCTGATACTGTTCCAGCCTAATATTATTCATGAGGCAGTTTTTCTATTTATGTTAATCACAGATACATTTGCATGCTAATGGCAGTGTTTGTCTCAAAGCTAATATTTTCATGGGAAGAGTGGGGAGGTGTTTGAACAGGCTTTTGGAATGGGTCAGAGTGGGGAGAATCAAGTGGAAATTTTTGGCCTTGTGTTCCAGGATTAGGCAGAAGGCAGTTCCTTCACAAGTGTCAACTGGATGGGTTTCCTAGGAGTGCTCATGGTAGGGAAAGTGGAGCAATTAAGGAGATGAGATGCTAAAATGAACTGCAGGGGAATATTCAGCAGGGGCAGGAGCAGCCCTCTCACAGGCCTGTGGACAGATAGGTGGCTTTTCCAGAGGGCATGGATACAACAACACCCTCAGTCCAATTTGCCTCCCTGGCAGCCCAGTTTTGACTCAGCTTCTGCAGGCTTGTAGATTAGCTCCCCACTGACTCCATGCTTCCCCTGCTGAAGTATTTAATGTGATTTCTGATGCTAAGCAGAATCTAGAGATCCCTCCCTCCCTGCAAACCAGCAGCCTTTTCTTGCTCAAGGCTTTAGACTGCTGATGTGTGGAGTAATATTTAGGATCTGAAGGGACTGTAAATTCCAGAGTCAATGTGTAGTTTGCAGGGAGGATCAGGCACAGAACATATATATATATATTTTATGCAGTCTCTTGCAAGTGGAACTAGGCTGGGTTCTGCTTTCAGGGAGCTGGAAGCCTTCCTGGAGCCCATGGAAGTGGTGTGGCACCACTGACACTGATGGGACATAAAGGGATCTTTGGCAGAATGATGGTGGCCTGGCTTTGCAGACAGGCCTGGCTTTGCAGACAGTGCTCTGGGTGCTGGGAATGGGTCATTGGCGCTGCCCGGGTGCCTGGGGCCTTCCAGGCTGACGCTTCTTTAACACCCTGAGCACTTCCTAACACCACGTCCTGTGTCTCAGCAGGCACAGCTGACTTGGTGTGAGAAGTGCCCAAAGGGGCCTGAGCCTGTCTGTCTGAGCTTGCTGTTAACTAAAGCAGGAAATGTTGAAGTGAGAAAAACCTAGTGAGGGTGACAGGCCCCTCTGCACCTCTCTGGACATCACTTCAGTCTGGAGCAGATCCTCGGGTGGCTCTGTCAAGCTCAAAGTTTTAGGAGCCCAAAGAAGCCATGAAAGACTTGGTGAGCAGAATCCTGTCACAGCATCCCAGGACTAGCTGCAGAGTTAGTGCAAGAGATAACAGCTCTTCAGGAAGGAAGTTTATTTCCCCCAAATACTTGTTTACACAGGTTTAGAGCACAGTGTGTCTGCCAAACCTTTTCCTGTATTTCTGACCAGGACTTTGCAAAGAGAATGGAATTGGCTGCTGCACCCTACCTCCAAAAACACCTGGTTGTGAAAGGCAGGAATCATGTTTTCCAAAAGACATAGCTGACATCTTTAGCTCCCTCCTTTCCAGAGCCAGTACGTCTTCCCAGGTTCCTGCTGTTGGGGAAGTAAGAAAAAGAGGAATGTCCTCAAAGCTTAGAGACATGAAGAGCTGGGGGCCAGAGCAGTGCACCAGGCTGTCCTGTACCTGTAGCCCCAGTCCAGGCAGGATGTTAGAGGCTGCCTGAGTGCTGAGTGAGGAGAAGGAGCACAAGTGGCTTCTGCTGAGCAAATACCCACATGTTGTACAGCAGAGCAGCAGCAGGGATTGCCCTTGGGTTGGAACTGGAGTGAGGCACCTTCAGGCTCCACAGTTACAGGATGTTCTGTCTCTGGAAGCTGCTGCCTCTTGGTACCTGAGCTGCTAAAAGATGAACAATGTTACTGCCTTTGCTGTGGGGAAGAGAACCAGAGGACTGTAGGGAGGGGATTCATGGCACTTTTTTACACTGGGCTGGTGGATGTAGGTGTTGCTGTCCTTTACAAAGCCCTGATCTGGCATGATGACTGTACCTCCTTGTGTGAGGAGTATCTCTTGGTGTGTCTGTCCAGTTCTCATTTTTAGCTTGTCCTCCCATGGACTGGGGTTTTTGAGCCTGGCAGTGTGCTTTGCCTCAGTTTGGACATTCCTGAGCACTGGAATATGGGACTCAGGGATGGGGTTTGCATGCTTCATGTAGACATAACTCCACTCCTGTGCTGAGTTTTCTTAGGTTAGTGGCTGATGCTCCTGAGGCAAGGATGGTGCCTTCACTGCACGTGGGCATAGTACCAATGCACTGAAGCTTTTAGTGGAATAAATTGCTTATTCCCAACTGCTGACTTCAGAGTTTTGTGAGCTAAACCTGGCCCAAATTATCTTAGAATGAGTCTCATATGACTTGCAAAGTAGCAGACTGGAGCAGCAGGTGGAATTTGGTATCTGTGAGGCTTTGGTGACCAGGCCTTCAGATCTGTTAGAAATAGATTACAGAGGTTATAGAGTCTGGTCTCTCTGGTTAGAGAGTTGCTTTTGAGGCTTGATGTCAGAGCAGTCCATGGGGGAGAGTGAAAGCTGAGGGGAGTTTCCCCACCACAACAGAGCCAGCTGCCTTTGCCTGGAGCAGTGAAGTTCACCTGCCTTCTTCCTGGCCTCATTGCATTTGTTAAATTGCCTGTTGGTGCCATGTTTGATTTTGGTGCAGCATTCTTGGGCAATAAGGAGCTTTAATGACCTCTTAGAATGCTTGTGTGCTGTTTATGGAAAGTTATTTTCCCCTAGCAAGAGGTGTGAGGACAGATGAGATGTGCTTACCTGCAGCAACTTCTTGGAGCTGGGATGGAAGAACAGGAGATTTCTGTTGCTGGGGTTGGGATTGTCCTGAGGAGCTGGTTTCTGCCTGGCCTAAGGGTGTTGTGTACCCTGGAGTCACACTGGGGTAGAGGGGAGAGGTTCAGACAGCCCCTGCTCCATGGAGAGCTGAAGCAGCTTTGGAGCACCCCAAGCCAGGCACAAGAATGTGAAGGCAGAAAAATTGGCCTCTGTGGCCAAAACAATGCATCTGCAGCCCCAGCACAGCAGTGTAGACAGGGATATTCATCAGCAGGCCAGAGGGACTCGTCCTGCCTTTGCCTGGGATGTGAAATGCCACTGTGGATAGGAGGGGGATGAGTGAGGGGGTCAGATGCATTCTGAGTCTATTCTCCAGTGCTTTGCCTACCCTCATCTGAAACAACTCAAGTGACAGAGCTCCAGGCACTTCCCTGGGGAGATCATTCCACAGTCTAAATCTCTTTCTGCTAGGAAATGTTTCTTGATAACCAGCCAGATTTTTCCTTTGCTTATTCTTAGCATCACAGCACCCAAAGATGATCCCTCTTCTTCCTGGAGGGGCTACAACTCCTCCCCTCCTCCCTTGGCTCCAGCATTCGGCTGAGATGTTGAGTCATATCTTGACTAAGAATGTCAGGATCTGGCCTTTTCTCTGTGCTTTTTATCTGGCTTTTTAAGCTGGCCCTTGTAGAATGCATCATGCTCTGCAGGGCTCTGGATTGCCCTTGTGTGTGTGTACATTGGTGTGTGTTTGTGTGCATCATACAGCACACAGGGCCAGGCCTCTCCTGCTGTAGCCCCCCCTGATTTGTGAATCTGGATCACAGAGCTTTTGTATAAGCCTAAAGTCTCAGATACTTTTCTTCTTTCCTTGCTTCTTGTCTCTTTTTAATCATGCTGGTCCTTGCCTCTCCCCTGATCCTTGTGTTTGGGACTGTTTCTGCCACAGCCAAGATCAGCTTTCCTTTTGCTCTCCCATTGTGTCTCACCTTGTTCAACACCTGTGTCAAGCCCCATTGAGTCACTGGGACCCTTTTCCAGCTCTTCATAGACTTTAGATGTGGCCTGCAAGTCCTTTAACGTTGTTTCTTTGTCTTTTTTTTTTCCCTGGAGCTTTAGACACATCCAAATTATGTAACATTTGTGTTGATGTTCATCTGCAAGTGCCTGTCTAACTTGACACCCGCTGTATCTGCTGCAGGTTGTGCATTCCTCACATACTGTGCCAGAGACTCTGCCATCAAAGCCCAGACAGCTCTGCATGAACAGAAGACTTTGCCAGGGGTAAGTCCCAGTGAATTGTCTGGAGCTGATGCCGTGAGCAGGAGGATGGGGAATTTTCAGGGAGGGAGGGAGGGTGAAAAGTGGCTTAGATGGATTTTCTTGCTTGTGGAAGAGAAGGGTGTTTCAGGGGTTAGAACAGGGATATGGGAGTGGAAGCACAGCACTGTTCTTCAGAACTGCTGGTTTTTTTTCTCTGGCCAGGCTTGTTTCTGTGCTGCTCTTTGGTGTGACAGGACACCTTCAGCTCTCTGTCCTGTCACTAGGGAGCTGTGGGCTTTGGGGTGAATTCTGTGGGTCCACACTTGCACAAAAACTTATCAGATACCAGAGCCTTTTTCCAGCTGTGCAGAACCTCCTGGTGCATCCAATTCTGCTCTGCCATTGCCCTGCAGGGTGCCTGGACAAAGCTCTGATGCAGTGGCTGAATTGGATCAGCCTCTCAAAAATTAAAAAAAAAATACACTTGCCACATGCCATTGTTTGGAAGAGAAATGGGTTATTTAAGTGAGAGAAGGACTGATGGTCTGTCCTGGATCTTGCTCACTCCACAGCTGCTCTTGGGAGCAGAGTTCAGTGGGATTTGAGGGAGGCTGGGCACTGTGGAACAGGTCCCTCCTTGGCTGGCAGTCCTGTGCCTCCCTGGGACCTGCTGCAGAGCTGAAAGGAGTTCTGGATTGTTGCCCTTCCCATTTTGGTATGATTTGAGAGCTTTGACTGGGCAGTTCCCTTGCTGTACTGAGGGGGTTGATCAAGCACGTTGGAAGGATTCATTTGGAGGTGAGTAGGAGGAGGAGTTGGGTACTTATAGATAGAAGCTCACAGGAGGCCGTGAGTGCTCAAGGCAACAGAATAATTAATGTAAACCAGGGGTCTCCGGAGGGTGGTTAGGAATTCTTAACCATAACATTTCCTCTTTAACCCATACAGGTCCAAAGAGCTTCCCTCACCTCTCCCAGCTGCCCTCAACACCTCCACCCACACACAAACATCCTTTTCTGTGTTTGTTTGTTTTGCATGGGCCTGTGCTGGCATCTGTGTGCTGGAGTGCATGTGACTTAATTACCACTTAACAGAGTCCTTATCTCAGGACAGCCAGGGGGAAGAGCACAGATAACCAGCACAAATCTGCCTGAGTTATTTTTGTGTGGTGGGAAGTGGTTGCATTTTTGAACTAAAGCAGTGTAACCTCGTGTGCTGGTCCAGGGCAGAGCTGACAGTGCCTATAAGAAAAGTCAAAAGGATGGAGGAGCAGCTGAGAGGAGTCATGGTACAGTGCTGGTAATGCAGTGGGGAACTCAGATGTGTCTCTGAAAAATTATTCATGTGAGGCTTGCTGGATTCAAGGCAATCTCAGCTTTGCTACAGTTCTACATTGGGGATTTGTTGCATGTTTCACTGTGTTCTCTGCTGTCTGTGCTCTCAGGGGTTGTAGAGAGCTGCATGGAGCAGTGTTTAAAGCAGCAATTTATCTATGATGTGGTGATCTAAAGGCTTTTTATGTTAAGGGAGGTGTAAGACATTGCCTGGGAACACTAAGAAGTCTGTGGTAGGTGAGTACTTTTGAACATACTTGTCTGGAGACAGTTAATGAGCAGTGTGGTGTAATTATGTTTCAGGATTAGGATGAAGATGAGCTGTGCTGCATTTGGAGCTGTCTATTTTCAGGCTGCCAATACACCACTTCATCACATGTAGTTTCTCTTTTGTTCAGCCCCTCAGTGACCAAGAAGGCAGAATTCTCTCTCTCTTTGGTCATTTAGAGATGATTCCTTGGCATGGACGTGGGCTGGGTGAGCTGAGGCAGCTTTCAGCCATGGTTTGTGGTGTCTGTGGAGCATCACCTGGCCTTGTGGCCCAGCTGATCATGGGCAGCACTTTGGGAATGAATCACAGACAGGAGGGCCAGGCAACTGCTTCCCTGTTTTGGGAATGAGGATGTAAAATTTCATCTCTGTGCATTCACATCTGGATCACCTTCTGATGATCTCTGGGGCAAAGCCTGACCCCAGGAGTTAAGCCAGGGCCCCAGCATGGGGCAGAGCACAGGATGTACTGACCACACCTCTGAGATTTCAGTCAATGGGCCACAGTCTGCTAAACAACTGATTTCTTGTGCATTTTACCCATTTCTCTGTATTGCACATAGCAGGAGAAGAGAGAAAGCTGAAGGGTTATGAAGTGTAGGGTGACACAAACTGTCACCTGAATGCATGACCAAGCCTCAGCAGGTTTAGAGACAGCAGGGGATCAGACTGGCAGGGGGAGGATCTTGTGCTGATCCTACACTTGCTGTTGTACCACCAAACAATTGCAGAGGCCACAAGAACCAAAGCACCTTCCTCTGCTGGTCTCAGTGCAGAGAGCTGTGGTTGAACTCAACAGTTCATGAAGGTGAATAGAGACAAATGGCTTTCTTGGTCTAGACTGAGGATTTGGTAAGGACAGAGTCATCAAATGCTTTGATATGGTTTCCTGAGATACTCTTGGGCTGTGATCAGGACTTCTGGCTTCTCTTCCAGGCTGTCACTGGGTAGGTGTGGGCCCACAGAGGTGTTGCTGAGGTCCTCCAGGTCTGGTGGCAGCAATGCCAGCCCACCTGCAGGGCCATGAGTGCAGTGTAGCTTACTTATCCTTTTATATATAGTTATAATTATGTTTTAGGTTTTCCACATAAGTCAGTAGGAATCACTGTAGTCTGTACTTATTTTTGTGGCATTTGGGACAAGTTCTCTTTGCGTGAGGTCAAAATTCTCTTTTGTTTCTGAATTGAGTGCTGTGGGATGTATGGTAACTGACTGGAATTTAAACCCTTCAAAGCTTATTTTTTGACAGTAAAGCTCAGCATCTTTTTCTGAGGTGAACAGAATTTTGGCTTTTACATTCTTTTATATGGGCCAGTGTGCTCAGGGTGAAAAGCAGCAAGACTCTCATAGAATCATCAGGTTGGGAAAGATTTCTGAGATCATTGAATCCAACCATTAACCCAGCACTGCCAGGTGCACTAAACCATGTCCCTAAGTGCCACATCCATCCATCTGATGGTGACTCAACCAGTCTCACCTGTACAGCTGCATATTGTATTATCTAACTCACCTGTGCTGCCCTCAGAGCTGCTGAATTGTTGAAATCAGGCCTTTAAGGCTTTTTTTTTCCTAAATCCAGTGTCCTCTTCAAGCTGCCAGCCAGCCCAGCAGTGCTGTGTTTCACCTTCTCCCCACTCCCTGGCACACTCCTCCCTGCCTCAGTGAAATGATATTATATCTCAATAACCCATGCCTTTGATTCGTGATTGTGCCTTCACTTTGCTGAGTTCTGAAAGGAATTGGAGAGGTTATTAATGACACACAGTGATCACACAGCAAGTTAAAGCCTCTTGCTAAGTGAAATTTGAGGGAAAAGCATCCAGCTTTTCAATATTTCGCAGAAACGCTTTATGTCTCTTTTCATTTGCAGCCAGACAGTTGCAAATTACATAAAATTGCTCCTGAAGAAGAAGAGGAAGAAGAATAGAGGGAGGAAGTGGAGGGGGGGAGGTTTAAAAAAGTAATTCTTTCAGCAAGGTACAGTTACAGTTTTATTTCTATGCAGAACAAAGAAAGGCCTGCTGAAAGGTAGGCAAGTAAGTGGCAGAAATTGGTATTGATCCAAGCTGGGAATACGGGCAGTTTAAGAGCAGTGATGAGGGTACTGAAATGTGGCTACATCATAGGGAGAACTCATGGATGCAGGGACACAGGAATGGAAAATTACAGAGAGCAGCAGCATGAGAGCAGACAGAGACTCAGGGAATGCACCAGGGGTTGAGATGCTGCAGCACTAATTCAGGTGGTTGGGCACCAGCATTAGTGCAGAGACCCAGCAGAGCTGGAGGAGAGGGCATCCCTGTGGGTAGGCTGTGTCCTGTGCTGCCAGGAGCAAGGGCTCACCTGGGCCATCTGTCAGCATCCACAGCCCGTGGTGGCAGGAGGGGAGCACAGGGGACTTCGGTGGAGAGGGCAGTGCATCTCATTCTTTGCATCTCCTTCTTCCCTCCCCTCTTGTTTGTGCAATGCTGATGTGAAGCCAGCCTGGACCAGTATTTCTGAAAGTTTCAGGTGGTCCAAATGTGTGGCTGAGGTTTGAAGCTGGGCCCCACTTGTTAATCTTTGAACCCTTGAACAGGGCAGGCTGGAGAAGTTTTTCCCTGCAGGTTGGATAGACAATAGCAGCAAGTCTCTGAGAGCCATGCAGCATTATCAGTTAAAAATACAGAGAGCATGCCAAGGCTATCTCATGGAAATGGCAGCACCAGGACATGAAGGTGCTGGGCTAAAGCAGCCCCAGGGCAAGAAGAAGCAGAAGTGCCTGTTCAGTGCAGAGGGAATTGAAAATACTTGTGCTGTTGAGGGTTTGGCTTGAGGGGCTGAGAGCTCTCAGTGAGGCAGAGCAGCTGCCCAGTGAAGTGCCTAGACTGAAGAACAAGCTGCCAAGGCAGACATTGCCTCCTGTTCCCTGTGGAACTGGGAGAACAGTGAAATGAAAGATCAGCACCCACGTGCTGACCAAGTGCACACATGCAGCCTCTGTCCTGTGTACAAGGGGTCTTCCTTTCTCCAGAGAAACTGCTGCCCTTTGCACAGCCAGGCCCTGGCATCTCCTTGCAGCACAAAGCTTTGACTTTTGCCTCCCAGAGCTGGGTCTTACGTGGTGATCTCACTTACCTGTGCTTGTGAACTCACCTGGACCTGCACACACAGACCTTCATCTTTGCAAAGGCACCACTCTCCTGAGTGAGGCTCCACATTCCCACCTCCGTGGGGGAATTTGGGAGGTGTGCCTGCACACAACTGTGTGTGAATATGGAGAGAGATGGGATCATAGGATAATTTATGGTGGAAGAGACCTCTGGGGTCTCTGCTCAAAACCCACTCAAAGCAAGGCTGACTACACCAGATCACTGAGGGCCTTCTCCAGAGGAGATTTGACTGTCTCCAGGGGCATCCTGCATCCTCTGGGGCCTCTTTTCTGCTCTGCCAGCACCCCTAAAGGGAAATAGCTTATCTCCTATCAGCCCAGAAGTGGCTCAGGGGATCCATTTGGTGGTGCTGGGGCTCGGGGCCGTTTGGGTGGATTTCCCGTGGGTGTGTCAGCGTTGCCGGGGTTTGGCTCCGCTCCGATTGTCGCTGTTAGTGGTTGCCAAGGGAACTGGCACAGCCTCTCTGTGTGCAGGCACAGGGTCCCTGTGCTGCTCCCCTCTCTTACAGCAGCAGAGGTGGCTTTTCCTGGCCACTGTCACTGCCCTGACCTGGGGCAGGAGAAGGGCAGGGCTGCAGCAGCCCAGTGGCAGCCTGTGAACCTGCCAGCATAGCCAGGAGAGGCCTGTGCAGGCTCTGTGTCGCTCCGCTCCACACTGCTGCCCCAGGCTCTGCCCTTCCCTGGTGTTTTGGGGTGTTTGGAGGCTACAGCTTGTGCACAGAGGAGCAGCTGAACTGGACCAGTGGTGCACCAGTGGGCACAGGGTTCTGGGTGTCCTTTCCAGGGGAAAGATAAAAGCCAGCTGAGTGTGTGCTCTCAGCTTTTCCCTGTGCAGCTTTCCTGCACTTGCTCAGGGTAACTTGGTGACCCATCTCACAGCATCTTACTCCTGCTTTTTGCAGGCCTGAAGCCCTAAGCATTCCTTAGGCCTGCTAAGCACTTTCTACTTCAGTGGGAGTGACAAATGTGACAATCTTGGGCCAGTCTCTGAAGCAAGATGCTGAAGAAAGATGCTGAAGCTGACACAGAACTGTAGGTCTGAGCACTCAGCTGTGTCTGTGTCCTCAGGCCCATGGCTTTCTGCAGGGCAGAACGATGTTTTGTGGTCCTGATGAACTTTCTAGATGAGATTCTGGGTTTTCAGTTTCACCAGTCCTCCAACAATCTTCCTTGCTTATGCAAAAAGAAGTAGCTGAGCCATGGAGGCAGAAGCTGAGTGGTTTTACTCTGGGATTCACATCCTGCTTCTGCCACAGACTTTCTGCATGATCTTCATCACCACATGCCTCAATTCCTCCACCTGGAACACACTGCTCATAATTATCCTTGTCTCCTCCATGGTGGGATTGAATGAGATGAATTCATAAGCAGCCTGTAGAGCTGTGCCAGGGCTTGGTACTGATGTTGCTCGTGTTTCTGTATGAGACAAGCCCTCTTTCTCAGGGAAGGATGGTTCTCCTGGACAGGACTAAGGCACACTGAGATGTCAGAGGGGAGATGAAAGTAGGATACTTGAGCACTGAAACTGGCACCAATCCATCCCTGCTTGCATTCCCAATCAGAAACGGAATCCAAATGAACAAATTAGCATTTAGATTTATGTGCTCTGCCCAGTTAGAAGTGATTATGATCATTCAGGCAGGGCATTTTTAACTGGCCAGAGGAGGACAAGCCCACGATTTGTAAAGTGAAGAGCCCAGGACCTAATTCTGCCAATGGCCTTGGATTCCTTTTGGTTGCTGCCATCCCAGAGGAGGCAGCCTGCATTGTGTGTTTCATGCACTGTGCTTCTGACCCTCTTAACACTGTGAGGTTCCCCTGCATTGCACCTAAGGGGCTATTTTACATCACTTACTCGTAATTAATAGAGAGGTTTGCCCTGCTGTCCCAGGGGGGCTTTTTCCTTCTATCCAGCTTTTGCAGTTTGAAAGCTGAAGAAAGGGGATCTGGGAGTCTTCTCCTTGAAGAACAGGGCTCCCAGATTGCTGAGCTGACTGACAGCTCATGCTGGGCACTGACTAAACACAGGGAGCCAGTTCACCTCCAGAAGTCTTTATTTGAGGTGTGGTGAGAGAAGTGGTGCATTTTGGCCTTGGTGAAACCAATACCAAAGCTTCCTCTGACTTCAGGAGTGTCAGGATGTTTCCTTAGATCCTTGATCTCAAGATTGCTACAAAGGTGGAGAACATTTCCTCAAAAGCAGGGGGCAAGCCCCAGCAGAGCGGGGTTCCCTGCTTCTCTGTGCTGCCCAGAGCCTGGGATTGGGGTGGGATGTCATCCAGACACTTCCAGCAAGGCCTCTCAGCCTTGCCTCTTCCCTGGAAGTCCCTGGGCTCCTCTGGGCTGCAGTGACCCTCCCTGTGGGTGTCCCCTCACTGTTCTCAGAAGGCTGCACAGGATGTGGCTGCTGTGATTTGTGTAACACCCCCGAGGTTGGGATGGCCTCAGTCCCATCTGGCTGCCCCAAGGAACCCCCAGAAAGCCAACAAAGGCTCGTGAGAGGAAGAGTGGTGCAGGCAGAGAGCTGTTGTCTGTGAGAGCTGTCTGTGAGCAGGGTAGGGACAGCTGTGTTCAGGAAGTTGTGTATCCAGCCAGGAGGGAAATGTGAGCAAGAAGCAGGAGCAGAGCAGTAGGAGCTTTGCTGCCCATCTGGTGCCCACTGCTGCTCCAGAGGATTTCCTGAGTGCAGTGGGTCATGGAGCTGACAGCCCTTACAGTGTCAGCAGTGGGTAAGGAGGACCCTGAAGTGTGAGGGTGAGGCACTGGGGCAGGGGCCCATGGTGTCCTGACAGCCTGTGCTAAATGTTAATGTGCTATTCTTAAGAAACAAAGACTAATAATGCTCAGCTGAATAATTTAACAGGGAAGATGAAGCTCAGCTTGTGAGGCAGGTGCAGGCTCATGAATCATTTGCTGGAATTCTCCATCCTACACATGTGCTCACCTATATGTTCCTGTGTGGTAAAAGGCATCCATGTCTGTGCATGTGCATCCTCTCCACTCTGGGAATTTAAGGCAGGCCCATCCTGACTGCTGGATTCTGGGCCCAGCTGGGTATATACAAATACAATTTTCTTATTCAGGTGAGCTCTCTGATTACTGTGCAGCCTCAGGTGATGACTTCAGGCCAGGAGAGTTTGTATTTCCAGAGTTTGCTGTGTAAGCCAGAAGTGGGTTCTCTCTGCTGCCCCGTTCCTCTCTTTCTCCCTCAAGTGGGAGAGGTAAAACTTGACCATCCCTACTGTGTGTCCCTGTAGGGGACAGAGCTCTTTGTCTGGGACCTGTATACAAAGTTTAGGATCCCCCAGGGACTGTTCTCAAGGCCTTGAGACCTTATGAGATTGAGTTAAAGCTGCTTTGGACTCCCTCTGCTTGAGATGTCTTTGATAATTTGTCAATCTTTGGTGGCAGCATGAGACTTAGGATTAAAGTGGTGGTGTCCTTCCTCATGGAAGCCTCTGGGTGTCCACTTCTGTGCAAGGAGGACCAGGTCTGCCTCTGCCTCAGCTGGAAGACCTCCTGTTTCAGGAAGAAGCTGGCAGACAATCCTGCTCTTCTCCAAGCCTGGACAAGATTTTTGTATCTTGTTTTCTTCTCTTTACTTGTATTTTCCAGAGCAGATAAAGACCAGCCCAGACATCCAACCTCAGGTTGGTGGGTGTCTGTCAAAGTCACAGGAGCTGGCAAGGCCTCTGGAAATGGGCAGCCCTTGACCCAGGGCTTGGTCTGAAGCGGGCAGAGGGAAACTCTTCCTGTGCCCACCCCAGGTGCTGTTTCAAGTGTGCAAGAGAGGAGCTGTGGTCACAGCTGGAGGGTGCAGGACAGCCCTGCTTCCTCTTGTTATAGCCCCAGCCAGGAGCTGCCTGTGGGTTTGCAGCAGTGCTAAGCCACATTGCTGTGCTGGCACTGCCACCTCTCCTGCCAGGGCATGATGCTGTGGCCCAGCTGTGGGCACGTCACCTCACTGGGACAGTGGCCCTGCGGGCTGCACTCCCCCAGGGTGGCAGGTTCCGTGGGGTCACCACCCCTGGGGTCACGTCCCTGCACTGGGGGGAAAGGACAGGGATGGACAGATGGGTAGAGGGGGCCCCTTCCCCAGAGATCATATCAAAATGTCTCTTTTGTGCAAAGCACAGGGAATGCCCCCAAGAGCTGGTTTCCATGGCAACTGCAAATGTCAGGTTCCATGTGGTGAATAACCGTTTCCATGACAACACCTCCTTTATCCTAGGTGCTGGGAGCTGGAGTGACAGCCCTGTTGGGGGAGGGGACAGGGAGATGGCCTCAGGTACTTAACCTCCCCCTCTCTCCCCCCATCCTTCCCTCAGCCCCTGCATCCCCGGGAGGGTGGTGCTGCCTGTGTGTGCACTGCATTTCCACAGCATCCCTGCCGCCCCTCCTACCCCCAAATGGCTTTGGGGCTTTGGCTTCCTCACAGAAGCTGAGATCTGAGTCTGTCCCTCCATCTCCCTCCCCATCAGCTCAGTTAGTTTAGCCCTGCATTTGCATCCTGGGTAGAAACAAAACTGTTCCTCGGTGCTGGGGGAGCAGTGGGATGTGACGTGGCCAGCTGCCTCTCCTGGCTCTGCACGGAGCCCTCTCATCTGAGCACACATCTGGGCTGCCTGCCCTCTCCCTCTCAGCCTGCTCCCACAGCTCTGCCAGCCTCAGCTCACTCAGGCAGGGTGCCAGGGACCCTGAGCAGTGACAGCAGCCTCTCAGCAAGGGAATGGGAGGCTTTGTGGAGCAATCTCTGACCGCAGACTCCTGAATCCCTGCCCCACATCCCACTCAGCTCAGGACAGAGGTGGTGGGCCCTTGGCAGCTCCTGAGGGGAGCAGCAGCCCAGAGGCTGCTGAGTTCCAGTGCTGCAAGTGCTGGGGCCACATGGCAGCAAACAGCAGGATTTCAGGAGCTCTGCAAACCCCTGCAGCTGATCAAGAGTGGGAAAAGGACCTGCAGCCTCTCCCTCTTCCCTAAATGATTCAGCAGCTCATGGGGTTGTTGTCTGTCAGGGTGCAGCACGGCAGCAGCTTGGCCTTCCTTTGGGGAGCTGCCAGCCCTTCCCTGGGGCCATTTCCAGCAGCCCCATGATCAATCCTTGAGGCAGGAATTGCGTGGGCCTGCTCCCAGGCTCTGCTCAGACCCATCAGTCAGGGGAAGGCAGCTCCACAGCCCCCAGCTGCCAGGCTGTGTGCCATGCCATGCCAGCCTGTCACCTCCTGGTTGGCATCTCTGAACTGCAGAGCCACCTCACGGATTTCCTCCAGCTGTTGGGAATGTGGGTTCTGCCTCTGGTTTCTGGCCAGTCTGGCTCAGGCACCACTTGGAGACTGACAGCCCTCTATATATTGCATGCTGGCTTTTAAACACATTTCAGTTGGTGACTTTTATGCCTTGATTTCATTTTCTGTTTTGTTGCTGTTTTTCCTCAGGGGGTTCCTAAGAGAGGGGACAGACACTGCAGCTCATGTGCAGGCCCTTCCCTGCAATATTCTGATTGTTTTTGATTATGAATGTCACTGATTCAGGTCACTGTCAGCCACTGTGAATGATGCTGAGAGACATGGAGTGAGATGTGCAGTGAGTGTGGAAATCTGCCCTGTGCACCATTCCTTGGAGGATATTCTGGTGCAGTTGGATCCTGCTAGCTGGGAAAGGAGGCTACAGCTTGTCAGCTGCCTCTCTGGGCAGCACAGGACACACAGACCTGCCAGCAGATGAGTTTTGCCCTGCTTTTCAAACCAGACACAGTTAAAGCTGTGGGTTCCTTAATGCAGCTACTTCTGTCTTACCTGGAGAGTCCCCATTCCATGTGAGCTAAGCTACCCTTCAGGCTTGTTAGTGGTTGGATTATTGCTGATGACACTAATGGCTGCAAGAGAAGGAAAAACCTCTTCTCCACACCCAAGTGAGAGGAGTTTTGCCACTTTCAACTTAAACATTGCCCCTGGGGGCCAGAGATGAGAGATGTTGCTGGAGAGCAGCACTGCCCTTCTCAAGAGCTACTCTGGTGCACAGAGTTGTCTGCATGAGGGCTGGGGAAGGGGAAACATGACAGGCCTGCTTGCTGTGCTGCTTCTAGCCAAGTTCAGAGGCAGTGTCTCTCCCCTGCTGCAAGGACAGTAAGTGGCTCAATTAGGTGACGTGGCCATGCCTGCACTGAGTCAGGGCAGACACAGGAAGAGCTTCCAGGCACAGTCTCACCTCAGGCCACCCTGAACCACTGCTCAGGCTCCAGTCACATGGTGATGAGCTGCCTCCTCAGAGTCCTTTCAGTGCCACTTGCAGCAGCTGAGGAGGCAGAGGTTTGTGCATGGTGGGCACTTCCAGGAGAGCTCTCTCTGGGGCGAGCAGCTGAGCGGGGAAACACGCCAGGTTCCTTTTGGGAAAAAAAAACAACTATCCCTTCTTCAAGGGTGCTGGTTGCCATCACAATACCTTGGTTTCCCTCCTGCCTCTCTGCTGCTGCCCTGTTGACAATCAGCAGTGTGTGCTGGGCACTGGGCCAGGCAGTAACCTCTGCATTTCTGTTCCCTTGCAGATGGCGCGCCCGATCCAGGTGAAGCCTGCCGACAGCGAGAGCCGTGGAGGTAGTTGTCATCTCTCCTTGCTTCTCCTTTGGTGGCCCTGGGCTTGTGAGGGGGACCAGGAAATGAGACACAGGGTCCTGACTCTGCCTTCCTCTGTATGAGGAGGAGTCTGTGTGTGGCAGAGGTCTGGGGAGCAGGAGGGCAGTGTAGGGACACAGCAGGCAGCTGACAGCACACCACGTCCTGAGGATGGTGATGTGCCTGCCCTCTCCACTTTCCTTCCCAGCTATCTGAGGGTGCCATCAGCCTGGCAGTGTCTGCCCCAGGACATTATTGAAGCAGACCTGCGTGGCATTGGGGCTCCTGAAGCCTTTGGGAAGAGGCTCCTTCATTCCTACACCTGATCAGCCCAATAAGAGCCAGATCCCTGCAGCAGCACTGGTTTTTTAACGTGTTCAGCTCACTGGTGTGCAGCTGATTCTCCTGTCTGCAGCTCCCTCCACTGCCTCCCCCATCACTGCTGAGCTGTCTCAGCCCTGCCACTCTCAGTCCTGCAGCAGCCCCCAGCACATTGTCAAGGCCAAAATGCTGTTGCAGAAAAGATCACATGATGGGGAAATAATTTCTGAAGAGAAAGGATCCTGAGATGGAGGTGCTGTCAGCCTGCAGGGGACCAGTTTGGTCAGAGCAGCATATACTGAGAAATTCAGGAAGGTTGGGAGCAAGAGAATCTTGGTAATTTAATGGGGAGCTCTCAGCAGCTCAAATGCCTCCTCCAGGTGGAGAAGGTTTGCAACTTCAGCCCTTTCTAAATCCATTCACTCATTTTGCTTCTTTTCCTTGCCTTACTGAATCTATTTCTTCTCATTTTCTCTCCATTCCTACATCTGCCTCTCCATGCCTTGTGCTGTTGGTGCTGCCCCTGGAAGCAGTTTAGTAGAGGCCAGGGGAGGGTTTGTGTGCTGCTGTTTGTACTGAGGGACAGCATGTCCTGCATGCTTTATTTAGATTTGGAAGACTTTTGTTTTACATTTCCATTCAGTTTGTAGTGACTGTCAGTTATTGCACTGTCAAGAACATGAGATATATTTTATAATATTTTGTATGAATGTGTGTATTTATGGTTGTGTGATACTCCTTTTTTTTAAAAGTCTGTTTAAGCCAGATAGAATCTGTAACTTTTGGTTGTTTACTTGAGGGATAGTTCACCTAAGTTTTACTGAAGTCTGGGCATTTTACTTCAACCCCTTGGTTTAGGGTTGAATTTAAGGTCCTTATCTGTGCTACAGACTATAAAGAGACCAGAATCTTCAGTTTCACACTCACTGTTGAAAATGATGTTATGAATGGATGATCCTTTAGAGATGCCTGCAGTGGGTGGTGTGGGGAGGGCTGAATTCTCACTGACACCTCACATTGCCTCTGGATTCAACCATCAGGTGGTCAGTCCTTCCCCTACCATACTGATTTAAAAAACAAACACATCTGTGTGTCTGCTGAGTGCAGCTGAAGTCTCTGGTGTCTAATCAGGGCTGAGGCCATCTCTGCATCTCTCTTTTGCTGATGGGGCACTACTGGGGGCTCTTCTATACACACCCACCTGATATTGAGTGTTGGGATGTGACATCTTTGATGCCTCTGTCAAATGGAGCTGGAGCCAGTCAGCAGGTTAAAAACCAGGGTGCTGATTTGGGAACAAGCTTTTGGCCAAGGCACTGGACTCTGAAATCTCTAAGTTTATGAAAAGTGCCACATTCCCTAATGGTTCAAATGTCAGAACATCAGCTCTGTTTCCCATGGACAAGAAGAGAAACCTTTGGAGTCTGAACACCTGCAGCCTGTGCATCTCCCTCCAGGCTCCTTGCAGAGCTCAAGAACAAGCAGCTCCCACAGGATCCATGACAAACTGGATTTTTTCCTGAGGCAGGAGCAGCATCAAGACAGCACCCTGTGCTTGTCTGAGACAGGTTGCTCTTCTGAAATGTTTCTGGTGTGATGCTCCACTTGTCAGAGAAGTGGCTGAACAACTCTGCAGATATGGGAAGAGCAATATCCCTATGGCAATAGCCCCACACTGGCAGGAGGTGAAAGAAGGATTTGGGGCAGGGCAGAAGGGTATGGATTAGGAATTTATCAAGGGAATAGCTGCATGCATCAGTGAGGCACTGCTCTGCATTATCCTTGAAGGGAACCTCTTTTATACTCACCAGGGACTGACATTTCTCAAGTGAAGCACCCTGAATTAAGAACATGAAGTTAGAGCACCAGAATTTGTCTCTTGGTCTGGGAAATGCTCATTCTTCTGCCAAAGGAGCAGTTTTGGCCAAGCCCTGCAGGGGCTGTGTGGGGATATCTGGATGCTCAGTGTTCCTGCACCCTGCAGAAGAAATTCACTATGAAAAAGTTGTTGCCTGTTAGTTCAGAGTGGGACTTGTGATTCTGGCCCAGACACTGTCAGCTTTTCCCTGCTCTCTGCTGGGAGCCTGGAGTGCCAGGAGGAGAGGAGCAGAGGAGTTTGTGTGCTTGTTGGAGCTGCAGTGATGGAGCATGACAGGTAACCCAAGCACTGCCCAGGGACAAGGAGACTCTGCCTCTCAAGGAGATCTGCTGCATCCCATCCACAGCCAGGACTGGGCTTCCCTCTCTCCCTGATCCTGGCTGCTGCCTGATATTGGCCTGAATTCACTGGCTTTGTAGGAGCTGTGTCCAGTGCTTGTGAGCTCTCTCTTGGCCGCAGCATCCTGCCTCAACCCCTGGCTCGTGGTCCCTTCATCCCCAAGAGCTGTGTGCCGGCCCCTCCTGCTGCCTGCCGGCTGCCGGTGCCCGGAGCACGTTTCCATGGGAACTCGACAGGCAGAGATCACGGTGAATTTCCCCGCTTGCTGGACAGCACGGGAAATTGCCAATCAGAGGGTGAAAATCGGGAGCTGGAGAGAAAGTGAAGGGGAAAGCAGCAGGAGGGGAGGGTGAGCTGTGCCCAGGGTGGAGAGGAGAGCTCCAGGGCTGCAGGAATCCCTCGGGGGAGCTGGAGGAGCTGATGGCTTGAGAATGTCTGCACGTTTGGGATCAGCCCTGAGAATGCCAGAGGGTTTGGGATCCATGGCTGTGGGATCACAGCTCAGGTGAAAGGGTTTGATAGCAGATCAGGGGAAAGGGTTTGATAGCAGATCATTGATAGCAGCTCAGGGGAAAGGGTTTGCAGCATTCCAGCCCGGCTGGGGAGGGATGAGTCAGCCTGGATGTTGTTGGGAGAACAGCCGTGGTTGGGAGCTGACGGAATCAGAGGATCCCGGATCATGGGTTGGGCTCCAAGATGCAGAGAGGGAGAGGTCAGCAGCAGAAGAGCCCTTTCTGACATCCCCAGCTGCTGCAGAGGCATCCAGAGGTACCAGGCTGGATCATTTTCCTACGTGTGATCTTCAGAACCAGGCTGTATAAAGCAGGATTCATTGGGAAAAAAAAATCTTATGTTGTCAGTGATTTCATTCCCATTTACTATTGCTGTTCTGAGCATTCAGAAAAGATTCCAAACCCATAGGTGTGTGTATTTATATTTGCCTTTATAGCTTAAGTCCCTAAGGTGTCACAGTTTTAACCTGTGCTGCACAGCCAGGGAGATTGGCATTTTATTTTTTTTTTTCTTCCAAATTCCAGAAAGGAAAGCTGAAATTCCCACATGGAGGCAGGACTTCCAAAAGGTTCTGTTAGTGAGCCCTGTCAGACAACAGAAGACCTGTAAAGCTTGCAGGGATGCAATATTCACTGTTTCAGTGGACTTCTCCCACAGGGCAGGATAAAGAAAAATGCTTTTGATTCACCAGAAGTGATGTGAGGAGGAAACCACAGGAATTACCCAGGAAATTTGAGGGCTCTCTGAAGTAGAAAATAATGAGTAACTCATAATTTGATGTTGATTTGATTGCAAGTTGTAGGATAGCTGACTTCCCCAGATGTCTCAACACCCCCAGCCAGGGGTCCCTGAAGAGACAGGCAAGACCACCAGAAGCATTTCTGGCTGTCACATCTTAGCCCACAGTCATCTGCTTGCTAGTTCATAGAACAGAGGGTTATTTCACAGCACCTGAAGTCAGTACAAGTGTTTCCCAATGTATTTCTCCCCTGTGCTGATGATTTTTTTAAGGAGCTCCCTGTGTTTACCACACAAAGGCTGCAGCATGGTGCACCTGTCTGAATGCAGGCCTGGCTGCAGCTGCAGTGGAGATTCAGGGCAGAGGAAAGGGGGGACCCTGCAGAGTTCCAGTGTCCCCTGCCATGGCCAAACTGGGATCACAGCTGGTGCCAGGTGATGTCAGTCAGAGCACAGAGCTGCTGCTCCTTTAGTTTTCATGCTCCTCTTCACTGCCCAGTAAATCTGTCCCTGTCCAGTCCCTTTTTTTTTTTCCATCCCTCTCTTCCAATCAGATTTTTCACCTTCTGTGTGTGCTGTTTTCTGGTTGGTTTGACCACCAGCACTCCTGAGCTGGGGGCAGGTGCTGTCTCCTTGTCTCCTTTCAGCAGCTGAACAGCACCTGCTTCATGAACTCCTGTGCCTTGGCTGGGGATTATTGGGCATCACCAGTTTGAATGGACTCAATCAGCTGAAATAATGTCTCCAAAGGCAGCCATTGCCATGCAGGTGCAGGGAGAAATGGAGAAAGAATCACAAGGAAAACAGAAGGGGGTGAAATTCCCATGGGTGTAGTTACCCAGGGAATCATGAAAATGGGGAAGCTGGGAAATTTGGCCTTTAAAAAAATCAGCAAAGCCCTATATTTCAGCCACTTCTGGTTATATAAATCAGGAGTATCTGCTTGGGACTGGGTTAAGAGCCTTGGCTGCAGCACTTCTAACGCTGGATGTGTGTGGTGAGCACAAGTGGCACATGTCTGCCTGGGGCTACAGGAGAGCTGTGCCTGCCTCAGCCTGAGCTGGGGCTCAGGGGCAGGGAGAGGTGACTCCCCGTGCTGTCTGCAGGCTGCATGTGTGTGGCTGGCTGCACATTCCTTTTGCTCACTAAGGAATTTTCTTCTGGAAGGCATCCCCTGAGGCTGGGGGTGCACGAGTGTGTTCCAGGGCGTGTGTGAGCCTTTGTGTGGGAGCCTTTGTGCTGGTCCATTAGTGCTGCTGTGTGCATCTGCTTTGCTGTGAGGGACCCATGGCACGGGCAGGTGCTGCCTGTGTGTGCTGCTGAGTGCCTCTGCACCTGGCTGAGCTGGAGGGAGGTGCCTCCCTTCCCTACCTGGGTGAGGAACCGTGCCCTGAATCCAGAGGAGCACGGCAGGGGCCGTGGTGACAGTGTGAATGTGTCCTGTGCCATCCTTGCCTGGCATCCACACACAGCACCCCCCTGGAGCTGCTCTGCTGCTGTAGCTCCAAGACCTGTTGTTTTTCAGGTCACTGCACTCTCAAGCAGAGAGCAGCTCCCTTGCTATTGCCCCTGACATGAGTCACATTGCATTGGTGTGTTTGGAGCCAGCCCCTCTGAGCCTGTCACTGACAATAAGGAATCCTCTGGCACTGCTGCCCCAGAGCCACATCCCAACACGTCCCCTCCTGTGGGGCCTGGCTCCCCACACACATCTGGGGCCAGGGGGGAGGGTTAGCTCTGTTTCCTGGAAAAAACAGAATTCAGTTTTTGAGAATTCACTGGGATTTCAGTGGTGTGCTGTTTTACTGCTGTTCACAGCACTCTGGGGAGGATGTGCCCCAAACACTGCTGTGTTTGTGCTTGGCTGGACAGCATCAGGCATGGGATGGGCTCCTGTGGGTGCTGAGGCAGGGACAGAGTGGGACAAGGCACTCTGCACCTTCCTTGCCTCCACACTTACCCACCCCAGCAAAACCATAATCCTCACTTCTCTCTTTGAGGAGGAACCCAGAAGGACTCTGAGCTCCAAGTCCTGCATGTGTTGGCCACTCTTCCAGCTCTCTGCCAGTGTGACACAGTGCCACTGGAGAGGGGAGCAGGGAGCATGGAGCTGATGCTTGGCCTTCACCCAGCTGTCTGGTATTTGGGTAATCCCAAACTGTGAGGCAGATGGGGACCCAGGATGCCAGGGTTTATCCCAGGCCTTAGGAGAAAGCTGGTTAGATTGGAGTGGGGAAGGGCAAATGGAAATCAAAGTGCTTGGTTACATGGCAGCTAAGGAAATGGTGGTCTTGGAGAGAAGGAAAAGGAAACAGAAGTCAAAGGTCCTGGAATATATCACCCTGCCTGGGTTGTTCTGCTGTATTTCCTCAGGCACCTGTTGGACTTCACCTCCTCATCAATAGAAATGGGATTGCCCAGTTTTTCTTACCATGATTTATTTTGGATTATTCAAAGGAGAAAGCTAATGAATGAGAGAAAATTATTAATCCTTTGTTTTCCATGGGGGAGGGTAGGACAGGGGAAGCCACAGAAACCCTTGAAGGTGTGAGGAGCTTGGGCAGCATTTTCACCCCTGGAAGCATTTCAGCCAACAGCAAATCATTTCCATGGCAGGCATGTTTTTAACACCGGGCTGTTTTGTGCTTCCTCTCCTCCTGCTCTGGACTGCAAGCCTCATAGCAGGTTGATGTTTCTGTGTTTGCCCCTAGGGGACAGGAAGCTCTTTGTGGGCATGTTAAATAAGCAGCAGTCTGAGGATGACGTGCTCCGGCTCTTTGAACCATTTGGGGTCATTGATGAATGCACGGTGCTCCGTGGACCTGATGGGAACAGCAAAGGTGTGAACCCTCTGTGTGTCCTGCCCTCTGTCCCTGCTCTGGGTAGTGCTCACCAGCCTCACCTTCCCACTGGGGCTCTTATTCCCCTCCCTGTGTTTATGGGAACCCATAAAGCAGCCAGGAATAGGAGCAGGGCAGGAAGAGTCCTGTGCTGGCAGAAAGGCCTGGGGAAGGTGGGCAGAGGGGCAGAGACTGAGGGAAGCAGAATGAGCAGCTGAGCTGTCAGGGTCACAGGTTCTGTCAGTCTGGGGCTGCAGGCTGAAGTGTTTGTGCCCACAGTGAGGAGTCCACAGAGAATCTGGGGAAGAGGTGATCAGGGGCAAGGGTGGAGATGGTGTCATCATCTGTAGAGTTTATCATTGAAGTAATAATTTGAGACCCTTCCTCTTTTTTCCAGGGTAGAGGACTTGGGATGAGTCATCCTTTTTGTTCCCTGCTTCCTTGGGGTGGCTTTGCTTTGCCTTACCTGAGATACAGACACTGTCTCTTGCGTGGTGGCACTTTCACAGCAGTCCTGTCACTGCAATCTCCTGTGCTCTTTCTGTCCCTTTCCAGGCTGTGCTTTTGTAAAGTTCTCATCTCACACAGAGGCTCAGGCAGCAATCCACGCACTCCATGGCAGCCAGACAATGCCCGTGAGTATAAGGCCAGGGGACCTCCCCTCTTCCTCATCCTTGTCCCATTTCCCTGCTGCAGGGACCTCCCCACACTCTCCAAAAAACCACAGCAGTGTTTCAGCAGCAGTGTCCAGCTGCCTGGGAGGTGTGTGGGTGTGTGTGTTCCACTCACAGTCACCCTCCTGTCCCCTGGGCTCTGTCTGTGGCTGTGTCCCTCCAGGCTGGGAGTGAAAACACCCATGGCTATAAAAGCTACGTAAAAGAGAGCCAAAAATCAGGCCATGTTTTTGTTTTGGAAACAGCTACCTGGAGTAGTTCAGAACTGAGCAGGGTGGAAGCTGACAGTTCAGCCTCAGGGGTGGTCATGGCTTCAGTGTCTGAGCACTCCTTGGCTTCTGTTATTTAGAGGAGGCCCCTGGGGTGGGCTGGGTGTGGGAGGGAGCCCTTTGTGCCTTGTGTGGGGTTGTGTGGCTGTAGCTGAGCCTTCCTGTGCCAGAGGAGCTGCAGCTGTGGCCTCATCTCTGGCAATCTCCAACCTGAAACTGGGCACCTCATGGACAGGACACTGCAATTCCCAGCTGCCAGGAGCTGCTCTGCCTGTCCAGCCGAGCTCCTGGAGGTGGAAGGAGGGTGCTTGTGTGCATCCACACAGGCAGCTGTGTGAGGGGAAGGGTTGCATGGACAGACAGATGGGGAAGGGCCCAGCCCGGGTTCCAGGCAGCTCCCCAGCACTTCCACACCCATATTTGCTCTTCTGCTCCTCCTCCCGCTGCTGTCGCTGCCTGCCCTGCCCTGCCTGAGCTCTGGCTGTCCCACGCCTCTTCTCTCCTGCCTCCTCTCTGTCTCCTCTCTGTGCCTAGGGTGCCTCCTCCAGTCTAGTGGTGAAGTTTGCTGACACAGATAAGGAGAGGACCCTGCGCCGTATGCAGCAAATGGTGGGGCAGCTGGGCATTTTCACTCCATCTCTCTCCCTGCCGTTCAGCCCATACAGCGCCTATGCGCAGGCTGTGAGTATCCCCCGGGGGAGGGTGGGGATCGCTGCCCTGCTGGCCCCGGGCAGCCCCTGGGACACCACAAACTCCTCTCCTGGCAGCTCTGGGAAAGATTCCCGGCACCTGGGAGTGCTCCTGGCTCCTTTGTCCACTCAGCTGCCTGGTCTTGCACAGTTTTTGTGTGGTTTTCTCCTGGAAATGGGGGGGCAGGGGAGAGCTGGGGTCTCCTCAAAGTGAGCCTGGAATTTCTCTGATGTGGAGAACAGCTCAGACACGACCCCACTACCTTTCTGCCTTGTTGTGAGGAGAGCTCAGAGCACTGGGTACTGGGTGATGTCTGACAGACCTGTGATACCAACTTGTGAACCCTTCCTCTGGCTCTGTGGCACAAATGTGTGTCTCTCTGGTTTTGGAGCAGCAGGAGAGCTCTGGGATCCAGCTTCACAGGTTTATTTCTCTGCTGAAATCCCCAGGAGGGCTCTGTTTCCCCCAGTGCTGTCCTTGGCTCCCAGGTTTTCTCACTTGGCCAGTGGCACTGTGGAGTTTGCAAGGTGCTGGAGGGGGAGCAGTGGGTAGCAGAGAGCCAGAGGTGTTTCAGCAGCCTGGCTGTGCTTTGGGTTTCACTGAGAGAACCTCCTTGCCTCAGAGCCATGGTGGCAATTGCCACTGATGTGCCAGGTAGGTCCCAAACTCAACAAGTTCCCAGGGCAGCTGTGGTGGAGCATTGCTTGAGCCTCCTTGGGGGCTGTGATTTTCAGGCCTCTGCTGCCAAGTGTAAACCCCCTGGAAGGAAGCTCAGAAATTGCTCAAGGCAGGAGAGATTCTTGTGTTGACAGAGAACTCAAAAGTAGATCCTGTAACTGAAAGTAATTTTCTAGGGGGGAGTGCAAAGAAATGTGTTCTTCTCATGTATGTGGGCACCTCTTCTCCTCGGGCTTCAGCAGCTCCTTGATATGCCTTCCTTTCATTCACATGACAGAGAAGGAGCTGCTTCTCAATTGTTGGCTGTAAAGATTCCCCAGAAACTGCCAAATGCATTTTAAGTTTGTGGCAAGATGAGAAAAAAGGAAATACAATGAGGCTCCATAACTTCAGGGAAATTTCCAAGCCAAACCTAGAATTGATCCAACACAGATTATTTGTGACCAGGATCCTTTTGCCAGGATCCTTCTTTTCTGTCCAGCCCAGGAGCCAGCTGCACTTGAGGTCAGAAGTTGTAGCTTATCTCAGCTGTGGGCCAGCCAGGAGATGTTCATCCTGGTGTGTCTCCTGCTGTCCTGGAGATGGCCCTGACCTGGGCCTGGTGTGGTGCTCAAGAAGGCAGGAATGGACCCCACAGTGAGGTCCTGCTGGCAGGAGGTGCTTTATCAGCTTGAGGCCCAGGCTGTGGAAGGAGGAAGGGCAGCCAGAGCTTCCAGACTCAGTGTTTTAATCCTCAGGAACCCCTGCTGATGACAAGAAGGCAGTCAGGTCGACTTGGCTTCTGTTATTTAGAGGAGGGGGCCAAATCTCAGCACTTGTCTGCATCTTCTTTCTCCTCACTTGTGTCTGTTACTGTGTTGCTCTCTCTGATTCTTTACCAGCCTTCTGTAACTTTGTTTTGGCTTTCCCCTTGACTGAAACTCAGCCTGTCTGGCACTTTTTGAGGATTTTTTTCCTTCCTTTCCTTTTACTTTCCCCTGGGTTTGGTTCTCTCTTTTTTTCCCCGAGGCACTGACCTCACACCTGACTGTTTCTTCTCTTGTGCCATCCCTTTCTTTGGTCTCCCTTCTGGAGGGGAGATCCCAGCCAGTCCCCACTCACACCATCAGAGGGAGAGGGAATCAGCCCTTGGAATGCCATCTGACATCTCTGAAAGTGGGGCCAGAAGAGGCATTTCCATGCTGAATCTCCTTATGGTTCCTCAAAGTGCTCTGCCATGGGCAGCCCTTGGGAGCTGGGACCTCTGGTGAGCCAGGGAGCCCAAAATCCCTCATGCCCTCCTGATTCTGGCCTTGGAGGAGCAGGTGCTGCACCCCAGGTCCCCCAGGAACATTCTGGGTGTGGCTGAACCCCAGAACTGCCAGGACTGAGTGCTGCTGGGGTGAACTGGTGCATCAGAGGCATCACAGCTTCTTGGAGCCATCATTTAATACACAACAGCTTCCTCTCCCTGTCCCCATGGGGTTTGCTGAGTTACCAAGCCAAAGTGGTCCCCAGGTGGAGCCTGGGTTGGTTTGGGTTTGTTTTCAGTTATCTGTTTTAAAGTTGTATCAATAACTTTCTTCTTCAAAAACTATCTCAAATTAAACATGAAATAATCATACACTAAGTTCAGTCTGAAGTTATTCAGATCTATGTAAATATGCAAAATATGGTACTTAAATTAGTCAAACTGAATGTTAGCTGAAACTATAAGAAAAAGTCTCATCTGGGAAGTACAACTGGCCAAGCATCTGAAAGCACTTTATTTCAGTGCTTAAATCAGGTTTTGATCCCAGGTGCCTCTGCAAATGAGTTCATTTTATTCAACAAGTTAGTTCAGGTGGACTCAGGAAACGTTTTAGGAGCTGAAAAAAATTATCAATACAAAAGAATCCTGAAGTCTTAAAAAAGCAGCTAGAGCAATTTACTAAGTGCTTGTCGTGCTTGAATATTTCTTGTATATCATAAATCAGTTAGTTCCAAACACAAAACATAATTTGTTCACACCTCCCCCCCCTTTTATTTCTGCTTTTATAGTTCATTATGGTAATTTTATGTAAGTGATGAGAACAATTGCAGAGTGCCAATGTGGTGCTCACAGCCAGGTGGAGGCCATGGTCCAGCCTGAGCCTGGCACAGAACAGGCATTAGTGGGAAAAGAGGAGATCAATATTCACACAGTGAGGAGGAAATGCTGGTTCCTGCACCCTGGAATGGGGACAGGAACAGGAACTCAGGGGGCTCTTGCACAGGGGCTCAGCAGGGCCCTGTGACCCCAGGGAGGTCACTGCAGCCCTGGCTCCCAGTGACAGGAGTGAGTCCAGGGGAGCCAGGGGTGATGTGGTGCTGAACAGAGAGGTGACACCAGGACTTGTTCTGGAATGGCCCAGGAGTGACCCCTGTGCTGTCAGTCCCCCTGCCCCTGGGCTGGGACAGGCCTGGGAGCTCTCACCCCCCCCCAAAAAGGGTTTGAGCCAATTTTACCCCTTGGCTTCACTTGACAGAGGCAGCCCTGCCATGAAATTCCTCTTCTTTTTATGCAAAAGCCATGATCAGCTCCTGTGTGGAGGAAATTGGGAGGTTTAGCTGGGCATGAACTTTTCAGTTCCCAGATCCTTCAGCTGAGCCCTGGGCCAGACTGCCTCAGTGACCTGAGCCCTTTGTGAAGAGCTGGGTTCCTGCAGAGCCGTGTGCTTGTGCTGCAGAGCAGACACTGGGATGTGGCAGTGGCAGGAAGATTTCCTTGGGTTGTGCCTTGTGTCACCCCTCAGCTCTTCCTCAGAAACTGCTTCCCTAAGAGCCACACCTGTGCCTCCCTTGCTCTTCTTGCTGGAGGTGAAGACAAAGCTGATAAAGGGCTGGATCATTTTGCATCCAGAACTCAGTCTTTTGTGCCACTGCACTCTGAGGGCATCTTATGCTCCCACTGATGGTCAAATAGGACCAGGAGGATTTTTTTTCTTCTCTTAACTCTCCTCCCAACCCTCCCACCCTTCCTTTTGTGCATCTCTTGGCAGGTGTGTGATGGCACCACGAGGAGCTGATATCCCCTGGCCTCAGGGTGCAGACCAGTGCCAGAGGACTGAGCTCAGGGGATCAGGGGCCAGAGCTCTGAGGGCAAAGCAAGCCCCAGGACCTGGGCCTGGGCAGGGTGCCTGTGCCAGGGTGGGCCCTGTGTGTCTCCCAGCACCATCTGCTCCAGGCTGGGCAAAAGCAGAGGGATTTGGGCCCCATTCCTTGAGGCAAAGCTGTGTTAATGTCTGGCACTGGGAGAAGTGACCAGGGAGAGGGGCCTGTGGGGAGATGGTGCTGCTGGGAGCCAGCACAGCCCTGACCCTCTCCCTCCCCACTGCAGGAGCTCTCTGAGCCAGAGGGGCCTGCCCTGATGCCCTGTGCCCAGCTGAGTGAGCCACAACCCCTCGAGGCTGCTGGCCCACAGAGGGGCAGAGGCATGGGGGGTGCCCAGCCCCGGCTTTATGCTTTGGGATGCCCCTGAGCTGTGTCCCCTGCCTGCAGGACAGGGAGCTGTGCCCAGCTCTCAGGGGCTCTCAGGGGTGGCCAGGGCACTGTCCCACTGCAGGAGCAGCAGCTGTGAGTACCTGGCTGCAGGCACCTCGTGGGGACTGTGCCTGGGGAGGACAGCACCACTGCCCAGCCCTGCGGGTGTGGCGGTGTCAGGGGAAGCTCCAGGGCAGGTGGCAGGAGCTGGGGGAGGTGACAGCCAGGCTGGTGAGCACAGCCTCCCCCAGCTCTGCAGGGCCCTGGCAGGGGGACGGCAGTGCCAGGCCTGACTTCAGGCTCCTGCTTTGCAGCTGATGCAGCAGCAGACCACGGTTCTCTCCACCTCCCACGGCAGCTACCTGAGCCCGGGCGTCGCCTTCTCCCCGTGCCACATCCAGCAGATCGGTGCCGTCAGTCTCAACGGGCTGCCGGCCACTCCCATCGCACCAGCGTCAGGTGAGACCTCCCCCGGTCCAGGGAACCTCCTGGGAACCTCCAGGGAACCTCCAGGGAACCTCCTGGGAACCTCCTGGAGACCTTCTGGGAGCCTCCTGGGAGCCTCCTGCCCCAGCACCCAGCACAGGGCCCAACCAGGTAAAACAGCTCTGCACCTCCAGGCTCAGCAGCTGCATGAGCTCCCTCCTTTCCAGCAGTGCAGCCTCTGAGCACAGCAAGCTCTGCTCTGCACAAATTCCTGCAGCCCCCTGACACCCTCACATGTTCAACACACATCCTCTTGCCCTGCAGCTGTGCATCTTTGCTGCAGTGTTAGTGAAGGGTTCCAGGATTGCACTTTGGGGTCAGCAGTGCTGTTGACGATCATCATTCCACAGCAGTAATGCAAATCCCTGTCAGGACTGGCATGTGTCATGCCAGGTGCTGGGCAAACCCAGATCAAAGATGTTCCCCCCAAAGCTCTGCCAGCACTCAGGACTGGCAGTTCTTCTCACACTCTTCCCACTAGTGCTGCCTTTAATTTTGTGAAGGCTTTAGCACCAGTCTGTCATTCCATGTGCCAATTAGAAGAGATAATGGCTTCACACACAGCAGCCTTGCCAGGCAGGTGGAAGAGGGGAGCAGGGGCTTTGTGGGACCTTGACTTTCATGGGATGTCCTCTCTTCTTGTTCTCCAGGGCTACATTCACCTCCTCTCCTGGGAACTGCAGCCATGCCAGGACTGGTGGCACCCATTTCCAATGGATTCACTGGAGTGGTACCATTCCCAAATGGGCATCCAACCTTGGAAACAGTTTACACCAATGGCCTTGTGCCATATTCAGGTATTGAGAGCAGTAAAAATACCCCACCATGCAGAGACCTGAGAAACTGCAGTTTACTTTACTGGGTTCCCCACACTTTTGTAGCTCCCTCCCAGCCAGGCACTGAGACTCACTTGGGGGCGAGGGTGGGAAACAACACCACACACACAGAATGCATGAGTGCTTCCCTTTGCTGTGCTTCTGACTGTGATCTTCTCTGCAGCCCAGAGCCCTTCAGTAGCAGAGACTTTGCACCCAGCCTTCACAGGAGTTCAGCAGTATGCAGGTACCAGCTTCCCTTGTCTCCCTCAGGCCCCTGAGTGCCTGACCAGATCCTCAGGTAAATGGTTTGTTTTGTCTCCTTGGGCTGCAGCTGTGTATCCAACCACCACCATCACCCCCATTGCACAGAGCATCCCTCAGCAGCCTCCCATCCTGCAGCAGCAGCAGCGAGAAGGTGAGGAGCAGAGTGGGAACAGGGGTGTCTGCTGGTGTGGGTGGGATTTGTGGAGCTCATGTTTTGCCAACAGAGCCTACAGAGAGGAGACAGTATTCAGTTTTGTCCACTGGTCTTTAATGCTGGAGCTGGGGTATGGAAACAACCACATGTCAGCAGTGGGTGCACTGGGAAGGATCACAGGATGTTCCCTGACCTCACATCTGGCCAGATGCTGCCAGGTGCCAAGGGGCAGGAGGCCCTGGAACACCTTTCACACCAAAGGGGATGGGAGTCAGCACCTTCCCTGTGCAGTCAGGGCAAAGAGCACTCATCCCCCTCTTTGGCCACAGGGGAGCCAATGAAACCAGCCTCTCCAGTGTACCCTCCTCTCTTCTCTGCCTTCATAGCCTACGGAGTTTATTTGCAACTTGCTTCAAAACTGGCTTGAATAGAATTTGGAGGCATTCTCTCTCTGCTCCTGATTGGTAGAGCAAGTGTCAGCAAGGGAGCAGCTTCCTGTGCTCCTGAGGAGCAAGTGAAGGAGCGGACAGGACCAGGTCAGCAAATAAATTAGAATGTGTGGCAATCCAGGAGGTTTCCAGTTAAGGCTGTGGCTTCTGGACTGAAGGCAACACTCCAGCAGCAGCTTTCACACAGCAGTGTCTGCTGCTCTCCCAGCACTGGGGCAGCTGTGAGCTCTCACCTCAGCTGTTTCCTTCCAGCAGAGCAGCACCCAGACACTCATAGAGCTGGTTGTGTCCAGCACCCTGTGTAGGAACTAGGAAAGCTTTGAAAGAGAATCTGCTCTCCAGAAACTCCAGTTTTGTACAGAGTGTCCCAGTTACTCTTGGAGAGCCCTCAGAGCCCTCCATGGCCCAGTGACAGAGACAAGCAGGGGCAGGGCAGAGCAGAAGGAGGCAGTGCTAGGGCTCTCCTCCAGTGCTGTGCTGTGAGTTGAGCCCATTTCTCTTCCCCTGCCCTTTGGGGGCTTTCTGTTTTGTCCTTCCCCATTGCCCCCGTACCTGCAGGTCCTGAAGGCTGCAATCTCTTCATCTACCATCTCCCCCAGGAGTTTGGAGACAACGAGCTGATGCAGATGTTCCTGCCCTTTGGCAATATCATCTCCTCAAAGGTGTTCATGGATCGTGCCACCAATCAGAGCAAGTGTTTTGGTGAGTGCAGGCAAGGGAAGCACGATCAGTAACAGTGACACTCATGTTGGGCATGGCACCAACAGTGCCATTGTCACCCATCCTGTGTCCTTCCTTCAGGTTTTGTGAGCTTTGACAACCCATCCAGTGCACAGACTGCAATCCAAGCCATGAATGGCTTCCAGATTGGCATGAAGCGCTTGAAGGTGCAGCTAAAACGGCCCAAGGATGCCAATCATCCCTACTGACAGCAGTGAGCAGGCAGGAGGCACTTCTGCAGCACAGGTAAACTGTCCCTAGCAGGGCACAGCTCTGTCAGGGCTCCAGAGGCCAGGACTGGAGGCAGTGACACAGCAGAGGCTTCACCTGAGCAGGCCTGGAGATGATGGCCAGGTTCATCAGGCAAATCTGTGGCAATTGGGGCAAGCCCAAAGCCAAGGCAGAGAGCCAAGATCAGGGTCAGGTCTGGTGAAGGTGAACAGGTCAGACACAGTCCAGGGATTGCAGGTCTAGAGTGACAATAACAAACACTGAGGTGGGAAGCCAGTGCAGGGGTTGGAGCCCAGGTGATGAGATCCATGGACAGGACAGTCCATGGACAGGTAGAGCCTGGCACTTCCACACTGTGTGTCAGACCAAGGCTGGTGGCACAGAGCTGTCAGGAGACTCCTGGAGCTGAGAGTGTTCAGACAGAGCAGATGGGGCTGGTCCAGTTCATCAAGGCCTGTGAGTGCCCTGGGGCTCTGACAGGCAGATGGTTCCAGTGGCCTGTTTGTGGTCTAAGCACGGTTTTACTCTGCTGTCCAACTGCTCCCAAAAAGCTTTGGGCTGCCTAAAAAGGTATTAAACCCCAGTAGTTTTCAGCTGTTACATGGGCCCTGAAGTTTGTCTGCAAAGAATGCTTTGTAGGGTAAGAAGACTCCTGATTGGTATTCACAGGGATCACTGAAAAGCAGAGAAAAGGTGAGACCCTGAAGGGCTGCTGTCCCTGAGCCAGCTCCTGCCAGCCTACAAATGGGGAGCAAGGGAGAGCTGATCTGATTTGGGTCAGAGTCCTCCAGGTTCAACCAGCAGCAGCTCAAAGCCTGAGGTTTGCATATATGTCCTCCTAATCTCCCAATTCCCTCCCTCCTCCCTTTCTGTTCAGGTGAAGGGAAAGTCCAGAGGAAGAATTTCTGCTTCAGGTTGATTTTCAGAGAGGCCAGTAAATTTATCGACTCTTTTGACACCACCCCTTTCCTTCCTCGGCTTCCCACCTTCCCCACCCCATCTTCCTCCTCCCCTCCTCTCCAAGACATGCAATTAAAGAGAAGGCTCAATGTCTGCCCAGGAGGAAGATTCTTGCCACGCCTGGACTCGCATTTTTGCTGCTAACGTGGTGCAAAGCAAAGGGACCAGCAACCAGCAGCCCCTGGGACACGGAGCTCTTCCTCTGGGGGTGTGGCTGGAGAACATGGACCAAGCAAACCCATGGTGTGTCTCTAGGTTACTGCAGTGATGTGTGGAAATAAGCTTCCCTCCCTCCCTCCCTCCCTTCTGCTCTGTTTCTGGCCCTTTCATAGATAACTATAAATATATACAGTCTCTATTTTTTTTTTTTAAACTAGCTCACAGGACCAAACTTTTCCATTCAGAGACTGACTGCTTGCAAGAGGTGTTGGAAATTCGGGGTTTGCCTTTGCAACAGTGTCTTCTCAGCATGCACTGCAGACAGGCCTGAACATTTTGGAGAGAGAGGGCTGGGGGTGGGTTGGGGAGAGAGAGAGAGAAGAGAGCACATCTCTCTGCTCAACACGAGCAAGAAGAAGGAGAAATACATTCCTCCAGGATTAGGGCACAGTCAGCTGCTCAGCTTGAGTCACTCATCCACCTTAGCACCAGCCTGGTTAAGGATCTGGAGAGCTCTGTCTTACCTTCCCAAGGGCTTCTGCAGACAAAGCTCCTGGGAGGTGGTGCCAGCCCCTACCCTGAGCACTCTGATGAGGCTGAAAGCACAGGAAACCAGTCCCCTTCCTTAGAGGAGCTGCACTGCCTCCCCACACATGGCACAGATCCGTGCTTCACAGCTCTCCATGGCAACAGCATTTTCTTGATGAAGGCAGGAGAAGATGAGAGAGTGAGCAGATGCAATCTCCAGCACAGCTAGAGAGGCTCCCAGGGGCTGCACACTGCCTCCCTGTGTCAGATCCAGCACTGGGCAGTGGCACCTCTCCTTCCACAGGACGTTTTCTCCCTCTGATTTCAGCAGGAGCACTCTCCTCATGCCCCTGCTGCAAAGCTTTCCCCAGCAGATGCAAGGAAAATAGGATGAAAGAGGGTTCCATTGTGGGATTTTTTTCCCCCAGCACCCCCTCCAAGAGACAGAGGATACATTATGCAGCATATACATATATATATGCACATATATATATGTAGGGACAGCTCTATACACTATATACACAAACTCTAAAGCACAGAATGTAGTTCAGAACTGGATTTAAAAAGGATCCCCTGGGAGTGGGGGGTGTGTGTCATCCTGACAAGGCACAGCCCTTGAACAGTTTGGAACAGTCTCTTCAAGTTTCTACAAAAGTAAGGAAAGGAAAGCAAGGCAGAACAGACCAACAAACCCCAGAGTGATTAGGAATGAACGATTTCATGATTCCAGAGTTTGATAAGGTACCACATTGGTGTGTGTGTGAGGGTGTGTGAGCACATGGAAATAGGGACAGAGAGTTGGTGGGGCAAAGTTGGTGCAATTGATACTGAAGTGAGCTATGGGGATTTTGGAGAATCTCAGCCAACTCTCATTCTCCTCCAGTTTGCCCTTTGTTCAGGTGTTTGTGGCACAGTCCCTTAAGTACCTTCACATCTCCTCAACCACCCTTCTGTGTCTGATGCTGAGAGTTTATGAGAGGTGAATGAAGCTGTGAGAGTCTGTGTGTTTCTATAGTCCATGTTTACTTATTGTAAATACCATTTTTATACTTAACATCTATTATGTATGTGATTTGTATAATGTACTTTATTTCTGCTACAAGTAATTTCATGAAGTTTAAACTTAGTCTAATTTTGAACAAAAAAAAAAAAAAAGAAAAAAGATGAACAAATGCAAAATGGGAAAAAAAAAGAACTTTGGGAATCCTAGGTCAAGCTGATTTAAAACAAGCATTTACAGTTTCTTCCATCACAGTTACTGATGTGACTGTACAATGTTACAGGTGCGATACAAGCTTTGTCAATGTCAAATTCCTCACTCTGGTCAAAAAAAAAAAGATCCTAAATTTATTTAATAAAAGTTTTACTTGCTAAGTAACTGGGGCTCTACTTCATCTTGTTAGTTACCTGCTTTTAGGTAATGCTGACACTGGAAGATGTTGCCAAAGCCCTGGGCTGATTTAACAGGGTCACATGGGGTCAGCAAACAGTCTTGGCCCACAGAATCCAATATTTCATCCCAGAGGAAGCATCAACACAAAATACCAACACATCAAGACCTTGTTTAATTAAAATACAGATTAAAATTCTACTCAGAGGAAGCAAGAGGGTTCATGGAATCCAAAATGAAGTAGTGGAGGATGTCCCAGGAATGTACAGACATTCCTGTGCAGACAGACAGGGGCTGAGAAAAGGCTGGATGCAGCCAAAGCAGCCAGGTGAGGCTGAGGGAGGAGAGGAGATGGGAGGAAGGCTAAGGCACAGTGAACAGTGGGAAGGATTCTGGCTGATGGGCAGCAGCAGCAGAACCATGGCTGAAGCAGGATGAGAGACCTCGAGTCACGTTAGGAAAAGGGGACTTTGCCACCACTGCTCCTGCTTGACACCAGCGGGATGCTTAGTGGGATGGCAGGGATTAGAAGGGATATAGGATGAGCCTGGACATCCCTTAGGGACTGCTGGAGTTATAGAAAGTCCGTAGCACGCGGTTCCCGGCGCTGGGGAGCAGAGCCCAGAGGCAGCAGAGCGGCCGCAGCCACCGCGGGTAGAAAACCTCGTGCGCCCGAGCGGCTCCGGCCCGCACGATGGCGAGCGCGGCCTCGGCAGCGGGGGAGGCGCTCAGGTGAACTTTGCCCCTGCGAGGGAACGGGCAGGGGCTCACTCAGAGCCAGGCGGCCGCTGCTGGGGTTGGAGCTGGGCACGCTGACCCCACAGGGCTCTGCCTGCTCCTGCTCCATGGTGAACAACCCCCGTGATGTGACCCACTCTCCCCAAACAGGTGCTCACAGCCTCTTGAACAGAGTCGCTGTGCATTTTTCTGCATGAGAAGATGCATTCCTGCAGATACAAACGTACCTGGTGTACTCCAGTGCTGAAGCAGTGTCAATCAGGCCCAGGATGCAGAGTGTGACACTCACATTTCTGCTCTGCATGATGAGCTCATGGCGCAGTGAGCCAAAGAATCCATCCAGGGCAAACTTGGTGGCAGAGTAGGAAGTGGTGAAGGGAGTGGGCATTTTCCCTGGAAAGGGAAAAGAGAGAGTGGAAAACACCAGGAAACTGGGTGCAAGGGGGATCCATGGAGAGGGAATCTGGGAAAAGATGCAGGCTTTGTCATACTGTATCAATTCATGTTCTGTTCAGGTGAGTCTCCCTTTATATATCAGAACACATATCACTGCATTGTAATATATATTTATTATAATATTATTATATACTATGAAAAGCACAGTTTGAAAATGTGTTTAGGAGTTGAACAGCAGAGAAATATGAGCAGTATACATGAGCAGTACTGGGAATCATTGTTTCCACAAGAGCAGCTCTTACTCCAGATAAAGCCACCAACCTGTGAGGGAAGAAACAACCACCAGGGCACCACTGTTCTTCTCCAGGGTGGGCAGAGCTGCTGTTGCAAGAGCCACATAACTCAAAAAATTCACCTGGAATGATAAATGTAGACATGGAAGAAGCAAGAGAGTTTGGAATTGCCTTTTCAAACAGTAAGTGAGAAAATCATTTCTAAAGATGGGGACAAGCACTGCATCCCTGAGTCTTTTCAGATTGCAGAAAGAGCAGTGAAGAAGATTCAGAGCAAAGGTTGTTCCTGGGCTTTAACATAGAGATTTCCTGACAAAATACAATTAGTTGTCCCTGCTTTTTCTTTATGCTATTCTTTACTCTGCAATCCCTATCAAAGACAGCAGAGTCTCAGTTTGCTCCCCTTTCAAGTTTCTCATGACTGAGCTCAGACTACAATGAGGCACAAAATTCAGCATCTCTTCAGACCTTGACTGCTCTCTTAAATTATAAGAATTTCTTACCTAAGTCCCCAAGTTCCCATTCTCCAGCAAAAAGCCTCCTTCCAAAATGAAATAGAAACTAGTATGACCCACCTGAATGAAGAAGACTGAATCAAGAGAACAGCTCTTCATTTCCATGGCCCCAAAACTTGGCACCAGGGTGATTCTACAGGAAAACTCTAAATCTGTGAACAGAGACTCAAATGGCAGACACCATTTCAAACAGCTCTGTGTTCTGCAGTTGTGCAAAGTCTATAGACCAGTAGGAAGTGCTGGCTGCTCACTTACAGACCTTCCTGAACTAAACACAACTGCCTGGAACTGCCCATCAATCCTGAACTCCTGGGCTAGAGGGAGGTAAGGACAGAAGGAAGGAGAGAAGTCTGAAGTTCTTCCCAAACATTCCTCTTCACAAAAGTACAACATTGAGCAAAATGTTGTACTCTCCAGCAACAGAGCCTCCAAACAGGGATGGAGTAAAAGGATTGTTCTCAACCATTCCACAGCCTTGGATTTGCCTTGGAGCTTCCCAAAGGTGTGCCAGGCTCACCAGTTCCCCCTCACCTGCAGGAGCCAGCGGGTGTATTCCACATCTCCCCTCCACTCCTGGAACCGGTTTTTGCCGATGTGGTTCAGCACCAGGAAATCCAGGCCCCCTGGGACAGCACAAAGAGCAGTCACACAGGGGCTCATCCCCTGGCCATCAAACAGGGGGCTCAAAAAGGCCAGGAGGGCTGAAATGTCAGAGCCAGGGACACCCTTTAGGTGCTCTGGGAGGCTCAAGACCCTCACAAGAGATTTGAGCATCTTGGAACAAAGCCAAAAAATACCTCAGTGCCTTTGATCTGAGTCCCTGGAAAAAGCTGCTGACATTCAAAGAAGAAATGCAAGCCACCAGAGTGTAATAAGAATAATAATAATTAAGATATCACTGGGTGAAAAGTAGAATTTTTAGATTTTTAATAGGTAAGGAGGGCAAAGATGGAGGAATTTGGGTGTGTCTGTGCTCTTTTCCTGTTTCTTTTTGTCCTCCATCTTCTGCTGTGGTGGTGGCCTTTTTGGATTGGATTGTAATAGAATTTCACTGTCTAACCTAAGTCGTAATTATTGGTGATTAAAGAAAACATTGTTCACATAGTTATGAGTATAAAAGTTAAGGTGCCCTTGTAGGAGGGTCAGATTTGGCTTTTTTGGCCACCTGCACACTCCACACTGGGCAGAAAGAACATGTAGAGATAAGAAAAGAATAAACAATCTTCAAAGTCAGAGGCTCAGACTACAGCTCTCCTTCTTGATGTGGTGGCTGGGAAAAGGGACCTTTTTTCCTTACTCCAAAAGACATTTAAACCTGAGACTGAACCACTCAGTCAGAAGGCTGGGAAGTGCTTCACCAATGAAGACAGATTAAATTTGCCCCCATCTGGGAGCAGCTTTGACTCCTCCTCAGGAGTAGAACTGAAAGGAAAACTGTTTGACTTTGACAACTCCCTGGAATGCTATTTCAGCATGACTCAGGCTCAGAACTCAGTTCTGGTGGCACATCTATATCCTTAACACCTTTCTCAGTTCAGGGAACTGAAGCAGGAAGCTCCTGCTAGAATGAGAACTGTGCACACACCTGAAACCAAAGAGATGCCCAGGATGCTTACCCAGCTTTTGGACAGCAAACTGAATCACCCTTTCAGGCTCTGAAGGGGAGGACATATCTGCAGGGATGTAAAATATTTTCTTTGCTCCCAGTGTCAGGCATTTCTCCATCACCTTGAAAAAGAACACACCCCAAAGATTAGGCTTTGGAAAAAGAATAGGGGACAAGGCACCCTAAAGCACACACTGCAGTCAGTGAGAGTCAGCTCTGGACAGAGACACAATTCAATTTAAAATCTACCACTGTTTGGGCCATGGAGAGCTCATTCTGCATCCAGACTTTGAATCTGCATCCTGCAAAGAGTTACCTCTATTTAACTGTCTGCTTAAATGATCTACTTTGGGCCAGGATCAAGATTCACTGGAAAAAACCTATCTTCTTCAGGAGAAATCTTCTGGAACAAGGGTTATGCTTTACATTAAGTTCTTCTCTTTTTTCTAAAATAACTGGAAAAGAATTCATCTTTCATAATTCCTGTGCCTTGTTGAGTGTGTGAATGTGCCTGGCAATGATGTGCAGTTTTAGCTATTTGCTGAAATAATGCCTTCCAGCCATTAGGAACTATTCTTATACTCACTGTCCCCAACTCACCTTTTGCACCATTTCACAGTGAAGAACTTTCCTGGGAAGCCACACATCCCCACAGTTAAAGTTACCCTTTCTAAATATTGTCCTGTTTAATAAAGTACAGATGAAGAAGTCTCATCTGTTTGAGCTGGTCTAAAAGCATTTAACCTACAAAAAGTCTTGAGTTTTTAACAAAACAGCTACAAAGAGAACAATTTGGACTCTGCAAAGCTGCACAATATTGCACAGGAATTGTAATTCATGGAGTATCTCAAACTGAAGAGGGACCCATAAGGATCATCAGTCCAAATCCCTGCTCCTCACAGGACTCCCTCAGACCAAACCATATCATTAAGGATGTGGCCCAGATGTTCCTTGAACTCTGACAGGCTTGGTGCCTGGGGAACTGATTCCAGTGACTGATCACCCTCTGAGTGGAGAACATGTTCCTAATGTCCAACCTGAACCTTCCCTGATGCAGCTTCACACCATCCCCTCATATAAATAAATGTTCAGGCAGTTAAAAGCTCAGGCACTGCATCTTCTTGTACAGGCCAACTTGTCTTCTGGGTTTATGCTTAACAGTTCCAAATTTTTGTTGGATTAGTAAAAGCCTGAATCTCTCATGTCTTCCCCCATACAAGGAGGTTCTTACCTTCTGCAGCACAGCTTCCCTTCTGGCAGTCAACACAATTTCAGCACCAAATCTGGCATAGTGATAAGCTATCTGCTCTCCAATCCCAGCACTGGCTCCAGTCACGAGAACACGGGCACCAGACAGGCTCTCTTTTTTATGGGAAAGAGAATAAAAGATACAGAAGAAAGCAGCAGAGGAGCTGCCCTTAACTACTGGCAGAGATTTAAAGAAGAAAGATGCACCTAAGTGCTCAAAATTCTTGGTTCTTCTCCAAAACAAGAAGAGGCAGGACTGATGATGCAATGACATGATGATGCCAGATGGCTGTGTCACAGGGCCTTTGCCTGGGTTGTTGGACCAAAATCTTTCAAGAACCAAGTTGTTTTTCACCTTATAAGAAGTTGTACAACATAAATCAGAAACCAGGCCATGTGCCTTCTGCATATCATTTACTCTTTGCCATCAGCCCTCTTGTGCCAGGCACTGCACACCTACAGAGATGGTTCTTGACACCAAGGAATTTACAACCAAAACATAAAAAGAGCAAGGCAGTAGCAAAGTGCTGTTTTCCCCCCACAGAGACTGCAGGATCCCTGCTCTTAGACCATTTTGTCTTCCTCTTTGTTTCAAGTTTGTCTTTGTTTCTGGGAATGAAACATTGCTTTGGGGCCACCAACTCTAGTAAGATTATGCGCAGGAATGAGATCATCAGTCAAAGTTAGGAAATTCAACCTCTTCTTTTGTGCAACTTATATTTCAGCTTGAAATCAGCCCCCTGGCGAGCCTACCTGGGTTAAAGTCGTCTTTCCAGAAGAAAGCTATGAGCCCAGCTACAACCCCTGCAGCACAAAGCACTTTTCCAATTGGCTTCATATTCCCTCCAAGCTGTGAGGAACAAAGTGAAGTCCTGAAGCTGAGCACTTCAGCCAAAATAATTCTGTGTTCTTCCTCTGATGCCTGGGGCCAACCTGCGAGAGGCACGTAAAGGCTTTTGTAGAACCGAGAACCCACCTGAGGGGTCTCTCCTGGGAGCCACAGCCACCTTGCTCAAGAATAAAAAAGATCTTTCACCGGCAATTCCCTCTGCACTCACAGCCAGCCTCCACACACCGCGAGCCTACAGGAGGAAAAAACCCCATCGTGTCTGATCATAGACGACTCTTAATTCATTAAAGACTGATGACAGGTGGCAGCAGTGACCCCAAAGCAGCCGGATCTCGGGAGGGAGGCGGCGGCAGAGCCCACAGGACGGAGCCTCGTGTGGATAAGAGGCAGCGGGGATGAGCCGCTCTGCCACCACGCTGCGGCACAGCGCGACAGAACGGGCGGCGGGGGCAGCGCCACAAAGGGGCAGGAGCCCCTTACACCCCTCTGCCCGGCCTCCTCACNACGTGACGGTCCCGGTCCCGGCCCCGCCGCCGCCATGGCCGCCCGCCTGCTGCCCGCCGTCAAGTGAGTCCCGCGGGCCCTGCCCGCCCGGCCCGGCCCGGTCTCTGCTCTCCCACACTCTCCGCACGGCGTTTCCCCTCCGCGCTCCCCGCCCTGCCCGCGTCTCACGCCGCCGCCCGCTCCTCAGCGCTCCCCGGCTGTCCCCGGCCCGTCCCCAGGCCCGCGGCCGGCCCTGTCCCTGGGCTGTGCTCGCCTCGCTCCGCGCCCTTGGCCTCGCCTGCCCCCGCGGCTGCGGCTCCCCGAGTGCTCTGCCCACGCCGGGCAGGGCTGTGCCGCTGGCTGGGGGCGAGCATGGGCACGCAGCATGAGCCGGAATAGCGCGGCGCTCGGAGCTGAACGTGCACGCACAGCGAGTGCAGAAGGGTATCCTTGGGGACGAACGGTGCATTTCAGCAGAGAAATTCCTTTCCCCCAAAATGCGTGTGAATACACGGCTTAAAAATTGGTTCTCTCTTGTCAGCTCTCTGGTATCTGTTGTACGTTCTACTAGTGCAGTACCGCTGTCTGCCAAGTTTTGGGTTATCCCCTTGTACAATCGTTTTTGCCGTTTTTTCTAAAGGGAAAACGCCTCTCTGCCCTGTGAGTCTGGGAAAGTCAGGCACCTCAGATGTCTAATTTATAATGGAAATGCCAATAAAGGCCAAATATTCTCCCCCCTTTTGTAGGTTGCCATCACAGCTGTGAAACTGATGACTGCACATCATGCAGGGAAACTTTAAAAGCCTTGGCAATGGAAACACCGTGGGCAGGTGTTCACTGGACTGTAATGAGCTTAACAAGATATTGGTGGCTGTCAGATTTATTAGATAAATGTCAGATTTATCAGGGAGAACCACATCATTAATGTGGATGGCTTGTCCACTGCAAAATCCTTTAGCTGCTTTTAGCAGAGGAATATGCCAGTGATTCTCAGGCTTTAAAAAGTGGTACATGCTCTTGAGGAACTTGATACTTTCTCATTTTTATATTGAAAACTATCACTGATAAAATGAAGTTAATTAGGTGTAGTTTCAAGGGGCTGACAGGGAATAGTTATCCTAGGAAGGCAAGAACATGGGTATTTTTGTGCTGATTTTTGCCTGCAGTAAGACATGAGATTTCTTTATCAATACCCTCTTTGGCTGTCACAACCACTGAGAGATGCACTGATGATCAAAACATGAACTGAACTGTTCTGCTTTCGATTCTTTCAGGTTTCTGGTCAAAGGAGGCCTGGCTGGAGCTGCTGTGTACGTGGCATATGACCAGGGGCTGCTGGGCAGTGGCACAGAAGGTGCTGAAGCACTCAAAAAAGTTCAGGAAACGCTGCCTCCAGCCATCCAAGAGTGGACAAATTACCTGGGCTGGGAGGTAAGGGCTGCTCAGGTGATCCCTGCAACACAGACACCTCCTCTGAATGAGGAAGAGAAAATATGGGGTGGAGGGATATTCTGATTCCAGTGAGGCTGGCAGGAGTTTTACTGTTGAAACTGGATTTCACATGGCAAATATTTTTAAGAGGATTGAAATGGAAGGTGAATAAAATTCTAAATTTGGAGCAGAGACATTGCTCACATGTTGTTTCAAAACAGAGAGGTAACCAGCCTATGCAGGGTCAAGGAGGGGATTGCAAACATGCTCTGGGAGGTATTTCCAAGCTTCTTCTGAAGGATCCTACATGTTTTTAAGAAAAACAATGAAAATATTATCCTCCCATTTTTTTCCATTGCTAACAGTTCATCAAGTTTGATTTAAATTGCTTGAAGAAGCCCCTCCTCTATGAGTACAATCCTCAGAGAAGAAGAGGCCTTTACCTAAAGTTTAAAAAGCATTTTTCCTATTATATACAACTATAAACACAGAAAGCCATGGAGATGTTTTTTTTCAGGAGCACTTAAATAGTATGTTCTACCTTTTACACCTACTTTGTATTGTAGGAAAGAGCAAAGCCCAGATTTAAAACATCATGTCTGGTCTCTTTTGAGGATTATGGAGAGTAGGCTCCTAAGTATTTTTGAGATCTGAGGTCAAGAGGCTTTGCCAGGGAGATGTGAATTCCAAGTGAAACCCTTTGAGTTCTGATCTTTTGTCTCTCTTTCTTTCTAGCTCCCATCCACTCCAAAATTTGACTTTTCCGTCTCTGATTCCTGGAATAAAGGTAAAAGAACTGCTCACTGAGTCTGAACTCAGTCTTTGGCTTTTCAGAAGGGATGAGCATTCCCATTGTTATTAGAATTTTAGACATTTTTGTTTGAAGGCCAAAGCATGTTATAAATACCTAGTAATATGTAGTTTTTATAATGCAGCAAAGGGTCTTCATGTAATTGTGAGGAAACACAATCCACAAATAACTGTGACATGTCCAGCATCACCCATGGAGTCTAAAATAAAACAGGAACCTAAACGAAGAACTGAGCTCAATCTTGTAATTGTCTTAACTCATGTACAGGCCCTGAAATTGGAATTCCTGTGTCACAAAAGCTCAGGGCTTAAAGAGAATCTACAATGGTGGTGTTGGAAATGGGGAAATTTGGCTTGAATGATTGTGATATTGGGCTGATTCTCCTCTGCTTTCCTTGCAGGAGTGCACACAGTCATGTCTGCCTTGTCTGTAGCTCCCACCAGGGCCTGTGAATACACAGGGGAAGGCTGGAAATACGTGAAGGATCTTATGAAATGAACACATTGTCCAGGGTTCAGGATTCTCTCCACCCCTCTGGAGGGCAGCTTGGCCGTGTAAGGGCTACAATAAAAGACTTTGGAGCTTCCATTTGTATTTGGGTTGGTTTTAGCCTGCAGAGTGGAATAATTCTTTGTCTTAGCACTGATCCAAGGCTCCAGGAATCACAGTCAGTTGTGATGAAGTGATGGCCATGTGCTGAGGGACAGCTTCTGTTCTAAAGCTTAGGAACTAAATAGATTATTCTGAAGCTGAATTAATCTTGAAGGTGAATCTAATCTAATTCAAAAAAGCCAACAAGAGTTCAAAAAAATTAAAACCCCAAGGTAACAGTAAAAGATACTGTAAAAGATGGCCTGGGATGATTTTACAAGCACAAGGGGGAGTAACTGAGCAAAGTTTATCTGCATGAAACCTTTTGGTAGCTTGCACTGTGCCCCAGTTGGCAGACTGTGTGTATTTTCATTTTAACATGGATAAAAACTGTCACGAGATCACTTTTCAGTCACAGCCCATGTAAGGCAAATGTAAGGAGCACCAGTGGCCTGGAGGGCACCACTATTGTAAAATAAAGTTACAAATTGATTCTGTGTTTTTAACCCTTTTTGATAGGATTGCTGTAATTACAGAATGAGCCAAAACACAGCTGCAGAACAGGGAACAGCAGGAGGGGAGAACAGGATGAGTCCTTACTCAAGTCAGGAAGCAAATCTAAAACATGAGGATGAAGGATTTGCAGTTGTGTTTCCATACACAATGAAGCCAACTGCCCAGAGATTTCAGAGGATTGGTCTAAGATGCAAATAGCTTTAAAAAGTGCTTAAGGTAATTCCTGAAGGCTGGGTCCATCAGCACCTCTTAAACCTGATGGTGCAGATGGAAGCTTCAAGCTCGGTAAACCCTGGAGTTGTGTCCTGCAGGTGCCAGATGCTTCACTGCACCCCAGAACCCAGGTAACCTCTATTAATGCCCCATTTCTTCTCTAACTTTCCAATGTCCACTGTTCTTGAAGCAGCACAACTTTGGTCAAAGATCTCCTTCCCCTTCTCACTGGGCCAAACCTCCCACAACAGCATCTAGAGAGTCTTCCTCTCTCTGGCTTTGCTACAAACGAAGTGTAACCACTTTGAGCAAAACACACCATGTACAAACAGAATACTGCACCTCTGGAATGCTCAGAACTTGAGTTCTCCATGCTTTTCAGGATCTTCTGTACCACCTTTTAATGATTGCTCCAAAGCTTCATCATTGTAATATGCTTTCTCCATTGATGAATGAAAAGGTATCTTCAGGCAACTCATAAAAACTTTCTCTAAAGATGGAAAAAAACCCCCTACAAATTAAAGTAACAGGAGTTTTTTTTCCTCTTGGCATCATAAAAGCCATTTTAGGGTAATGCCAGAAGTCATGTTGCTCCAGAGATGTCTGCACAAAGACAAATTTTAACTTGGATAGGACAAAGCAACAGATCATTTGCACCAATCTCAATCCTGTCAGTTCCTCAACACAAAATTATGCCAAAGCACAGCCACTTGCTGCTTCTAAGAAAATTATGGATTGCTAGGTAAAATCAGTGCTGTAAGACTGGTGGAGTTTTGGACTACCCTGATCTATCAGAAGCTGAATAAAGTGATCCTGACAAGCTGCAAGAGGGTCACAAGCACCTCTGTGCTACTACAGAAGCTGTGCTGCTATCACAGAATGTAACTCCTTTTCCAAACATTATATTCCACATGACACCAGATGAAAAGAATTCTTCAGTACTTGCCCTACAAGCTCCTGTGGCAATTTTGCAGTGGGAGGGCATTCAAACTTTTGACAGCTGTAATCCACACATGTTCTCCATGGTGGCACCTGGCTTGGTAACTGACAGCTCTGAGGTAAAACACAGGATTTCACTATTTCTGGGAGTGCAAAGGGACACCTGTAAAGCATTTTGACACTTCATCTTTGAAACAGAGTTATGGTTTAACACACAGCTGAAGAAATCTGTGTGACAGGGACTGCTGAAACAAAGCAAGTAACTGTAAACTGGCGTTTATTCATGGAAAATGGAATGCTTCATTAACAAACATTTTAAATGGCATATGAACAACACCTTACAAAACAAATGAGTTCACATTGGATTGAGTGACATAATATGGCAGCAGCTTAAAAAAAATTACACTTACAGTAGCCCATAAGTTACAATTAATGGTAACCCTGGGTAACAATTGTTTCTCTTGCCACCTTGCATTAAAAACCCAACACAATCAGTAGCGACGGTTGAAACGGGGATCGTTCGGTCTGTTTGCCCTTTCCTGGCCAGCAAATCCTTCTCCTTGCATCCCTCCTCCGTGCATGATCTGACTCTGATTGCCACCCTGCATGAAGCTGCCACGCCTGCAAAGGGATTCAGACATTGGAATTGTTTCTCATGTTGGTATAGTCAGGTTTTGTTTTCACTCTTCCATAAAATGCACTACATAAAAACCATGGGGATGTTTTATTATTCCTTGATGTTTAAGTAACAAGATAACTGATACTCCCACATTTCTCTGGCCAATTTAAATAGAAGAAATGTCCCTTAACAGAAAAACAATCACTTTGCTCCTTTTGAAGTTCTTACCCTGACATGCCTCCACGATGCATCACATGGCCAGGTCTGCCTCTACCGCCACCTGAAAAAGTTCAAATGCTTCCTTTATATCCAGAGCAGGAGTTTTACTTCAAGGACAATGTCTGTATTTTCCTCTTTACACTCCTTTAGCTATGGAGCTGTGCAAGAACCATACCTTGCCATCTCTCATGATCCCTCCCTATCATCCCTCCATCCACGCTGCTCTGCCAGGAACGATCTTGGTGCCCTTCAAACTTCCGACTGTGATCTCCCCAGTCACGTCCATCCCTGCAAAGACATGAATTCCTCTCTTCTCACACAAGCCAGAGCACGTGAAACAGTTTTTAGACTTGAATTTAAGTCACAAATTTACTCAAATGCTTTACCAAGGCTCATGTGATTCTTGTATTTGTATTGCTATGTGTTAAGTAAAATCTCAGAAGAATCTTTCTGTTCAAGCCAAGTAAAATGACAAATAAGTAAGATATTGGGGGAGAGCCACTATCCTGAAAATAGCAAGCTTTGATAGGAATGTTAGTTAAAATTAATGGGGAGCATTATGACTTTAAGATGTGAAGTTAATAAAAAAAATCATGCAAGTGCATGTTTTGCTGCACTAGGCATCCAATCATCTGCAGTCCATCCAACACGCCTTTAGTGAAAGCTTTAAAAAACCCAACATCTCCCAAGAACTTTTGACATCTAGAAACACTCCTTGGGGGCACAGCAGAGGTGTTTGCAGTACTGACCGTGACTGTGGGGGGATGCCTCTGCTGTCACTCATCCTCCTGTCGGAGCCGTAGCTGCCCCAGCTCTCCCGCGAGTCCCGTGAGTGCCGGTCGGGGCCCCCGTGGCGCTCGTCTGGGTAATGCTGCAAAGGCACAGAGCTCTCACACACCTGCTTCACCTGCTCAGCTCTAATCACTCCAGCTCACTGCCATCTGCAAGGGAAGGGACCTCCTGACATCTACTCAGGGCCAGGCTTTCCCAGCAGTCTCCCAGTGGGTTTTGAGGATCTTCCTCTCAGGGTTTAATGTGTTTTTTTGAGTCCTGAGAGTGAAGTAATAAGGTTGGAAGGAGAGCTGGAGTCTGAGTCTCTGACTTTGAAGATTGTTTATTCTTTTCTTATCTCTACATGTTCTTTCTGCCCAGTGTGGAGTGTGCAGGTGGCCAAAAAAGCCAAATCTGACCCTCCTACAAGGGCACCTTAACTTTTATACTCATAACTACGTGCACAATGTTTTCTTTTAATTACCAGTATCTGTGACCCATGTTAGACAGTGAAATTCTATTACAATCCAATCCAAAAAGGCCTCCACCTGAGCAGAAGATGGAGGACAAGAAGAACCAGGAAAAGGAAAACAGACATACCCAAATTCCTCCATCTTTGCCCTGTTTACCTCTATATTAAAAATCTAAAAATTCTACTTTTCACCCTGTGATATCTTAATTATTATTCTTATTACACTCTGGTGGCTTGCATTTCTTCTTTGAATGTCAGCAGCTTTTTCCAGGGACTCAGATCAAAGGCACTGAGGTATTTTTGCTTTGTTTCAAGACCCCTGGATCTCTTGTGAGGGTCTGGAGCCTCCCAGAGCACCCAAAGGGTGTCCCTGGCTCTGACATCTTCCCAGCCAGAGACTTCACAGGCTCTCCATACAACCTGTTCCCAGTTAGAGGGGATTTGAATCCTCTTCAGATGGAATTGTGTTTCAGTCTGTGCTCACTGACTCTTGTCAATGGGCACCATTGAGTGGCACCTGGCTACACTTTACCCACATCCTCCCTCCCATGAGTTATTAATGCACCTTGGCAAGATCAGCCCAGGACTTTGCATTTCCTGCTCTTGACAGGAATATCTCTACAGTTCAGCTGTTACTGCCATGGGACCTCATAGAGTGAATTTGTACTTTGTACCTTTGCTCCTTCTATGCAATCTTTAGGAATACTGTATTTTGACACAACTCACTTGCTCTGATTTCTAGCAGAATAACTCTATCTAACTTTTATAATAAACAAGTCTTTGAACTGAATTCCATCTTATTGAAGTAAACAAAACAATCTGATTGTTCCAATATATTTTGGTAGACACAATGTAATTCTCAACTAGTGAAATGTCATCTGACACACACACTATAGAAAACCGGGTTATAAGATGTAAAGATATTTCAGTAGCTCCATAAAGCAACTCACTTGTCCATCCCGATCTCCCATAATTGTCCTGGATCCATCTCTCCTAGAAAGAGACAATTAGAATCAGATTGTAATAGCAGAACACAGCAGTCCATAAAAATCCATTTATTTAACAACACAGATGAAAAATCCTGCTCCCACATTGTGCCGTATTATCCACAAAATGCATTAACAGCTGGAACACATGGAAAATGTGACATAGTTTGGATTCCTGGGAAACCCAGTCAGTCCTAATGTATAAACCAAAATATTCTTGTTAAAATTCTAGGTGCCTTCAATACTATTTAGAACTTTTTCAGAATCCTATAAATATGTGACACAGCATTGCAAAACACTCCGACCAAGCCTGCCAGAAGCTTTAACTCCTGGCACAGTACAAATCTTTTCATGCTTTTGGAAGAGAAAGTCCACAGCCCCTAAGGAGCACTTGAAGAATAAAATACAAACTAAGCACACAGTAAAGGCAGCAAAATGTGCCATGAAGTACATGTTTTGTGAAGGTAAGACACCAACCTGTCTATTGAATGCTCCTGGTAACGCCCACGATCCCTGTGATCAAAGTCATGGAAGCGATCCTGGCGACTGAAGTCTGAGTGGTACCTGTCATTCATGGCCATTCGTTTTGCCTCTGGCCAGTAGGGATCATCCCTCCTGAAAGGAAGGACAGGCTCATTTCAGCCCAGATAGTGCCTTTTCATATTGTTCCTCTTTCCAAACCAAAAGAGGAATTAAGCTCAAAAGGGCGCTGAAAAACCAGGGCTATTAAACACGATCATTTCAACACAACCAACAGCTGCTGAGAGCATGAGCGTGGCATTTTCCAGTCTGAGACAGAAGCTGGCAGTGCCATTTGCCACTGGCACTAGCAGGATTTGGTGGCTTTACCTGCCATCTATGTCATAAGGCCTCCTCATGGCAGACCTCCTCTCCTGCTCGTAGCGCAGCTGCTCGTGCTGGCGCCGCAGCTCCTCCCTCTCGCGCTGGATGCGGTCCTGCTCCCGCCTCCTCTCGTGCTCGATGTGCATCCTCTCCCTCTCCAGCCTCTCCCTCTCCATCCTCTCCCGCTCCAGGCGCTGCCTCTCGATCTCCAGCCGCTCCCGAGCGATCTCCAGCCGCTCCCGCTCCTCCCGCTCGCGGATGGTCTGGAGGTGCTGCTGCCGCTCCCGGCGCTCGCGGGTGCTGCGTGTGACAGCATAAGGGTTACATTCCGGCAGCTTAGGGATAAAGTCATTCCAAGAGATTCAGGGGTGTCACCCTGAATTTTTAAGCCTTCTGGTAAGTCATATTTTAGACAAACAGGTGCTGTTTTTCTAACGAGCTTTTAATGTTTGCATTCTTTTTGGTAGGATGGATTCTCTTAACAAGCATTTGTATTAGCCAGTGTGTGTGTAGAGGTGGAACCTTTTTCCACCAATCTTTACCTGTTTTTCCTTTTATATTAATAGCCTGATGTTTCTATTAAGATCTTTTCTTTCTCCCTTCTCGATTACTGTGTTGTGCTGTTCTTTCGTGTAACAGTGGGACAAAGGGGGTGAGTGTCACCCTGAATTTTTAAGCCTTCTGGTAAGTCATATTTTAGAGTCAGTTCTCATAGTCTGTATGTAAACAGGTGTTGTTTTTCTAACGAGAATCTGAATCTAAAATGCCCACAGATATTTCTGTATCATCTGGAGAATCTGAATCTCAATGCCCACAAATACTTCTGATAAGGTCGGAAGATCTGAGTCCAAACACCCACAGTTCATTTCTTATATTGAAATAAAGTACCTGTGAAAAATATTTTATTTCTGAAGAAAGACAGGATGGTATGGTGGATGACTCCACTAAAGCTCAGGAATTTAACTACGAGGGAGAAAATTCTTCCTCTTCAATAAAAATACCAAAAGCATTTTCCCCGTGCTCATTCCAACTACTTTTAGGTGAGAAAAAAAAGTTTTAATGTGTGGAGAATGTGGAATTCAGGTCACAGTTCTAGCAAGGAATTTGAAGGATGGCAATTATCACCTTTAAACATTATGGAACCTATTAAACATCTGAAAACAAAGAAAAAGCCCCGCCAAAAATAATTAAAAATCTAAATTATATTTTGACAGGTATCTATTGAACCTAACAAAGTTACAAGTCGGGGAAAAAACTGAAGGGCTTTTTCTCTGTCTTATTTAATTAAAAAAAAATAAAAAAAGGTATCTATTTGAGGGAAAGCCCCAGCAATGTCAGTGCTGCCCTTACCGGCGCTGCTCTGCCTCCCTCATTTTCCTCTGTGCTTTGATTTTGTCAAAAGGAACAATCCCTTGTCTCTCTCTGCTCTCTGATTTACGGTCCTGGCTCTTCACACTCTGCATTTAAAAGAGAAACTTTAGTTTATTAAAGGACAACCATCACAAGCAATACTCTGAGCTATTTCCATTTGTGCAGTTCGTATCTCAAAGCTTGGTTCCTGCTTTTTTTCCAAAAGCTGCTTTTTTACCATTACAGACACCATTTATTAATACAGTAATACCTTGCCCCATTTGTTTGGCAGGATTTGAGTACTCTATCAGCCAAATGGGAGGTATTTTACTAATTAAAACCGTATTATAGAAACTCAAACTGGTAAGAAGTGTGGGTTATAAATAACCTGGGCAGGATTCAGGATGTGTTTCTAAGGAAAATGTTTCCCATGCAGAAGCATCACTTACTCTGTCCTTTGATGTAGTGGATGTTTTCACACTAATAACAGGTTCTCCTTTGGATTTATCCATGACTACTGTTCTCTCTGTTCCTTTACTTCCTAAATAAATCAGAAATGGAAAGAAACAATCAAACCAAGTGACTTACCCCACTCATGGCTATGCCACAAGTTCTGCCCTCCAAAATATGAAAATAGGTATTTCACCCTCTCTTCAAAATCAGTTATTTCACTCCACCTAATCCAAGTACTTCTTTAAGGATTGCACAATGTCAAACATCTCCCCTTCCCCTTATTCATTCTGGATTTCCAACTAAGAATCTGAAACAATCCTAAAACATATCCTTGGAAAGAAGTACCTACAATTAAATATTCCTACATCAACCTATCTGTATAAAAAACCAAGAGCCAAATTACCTGATTTAATACTTTTAGGCTGATCTGATGAACCAGACTTCTGGTCATCTTTATCTTTTTTTTCCTTTTCATCTTTATCTTCTGTCTTTTTAGGATCATCTTTTTGGTCAGATTTCTCCTCCCTTTTAGCACCACCAGGTCTGTGGATAGATATTGATACAAATTAGACTAATACTAAGAGAAAAGAAAATTTAAGGGAAATGCCAGCAACAAAGTAGAACTCTTGATGTAATAACAATCATAATTATATTTCCAAACACAACTTCCTGCACCATAAAAAAAGATATTCAGCACCCACTGTGCAGCAGTCAAAAAACTTGGCCAAGATTCAGGATCTCAACTGGAAGCATGAAGACAAATTCACACCACCATGTGCTTAATGCCCACAAAGTTTCTTACATATGAGAATGAACCCTTTTTGTCAGGCAACTGGGTGAAACAATAGCAAAATATTCTCAGCAAGACATGAAAACCCCACAATCATTACTAAGCCTTAAATATGGCTAAATTAAAAGGTGTGCATGAAAATGCAACTTTCCAGTGCCTATTGTAAAGCACACAATAGAAACATTTTAATTCAGGCACTGAACATCACCTGAAGTCCATCTTGTAAAAGCTGAAAAAATCCATGTACTCCTCTTTTTGCCACAGAAATTTGCAGTGTAACTTTAATTTTCCCTGACATCAACACAGACTTGAAGAACAGCAAAACACCTTTGGTAGGAGAATTTTTAACACAGTACCTCTCACTGACTGTTTCTCTCTTTGCTTCACTCTCTTTTTTTTCACTTGTCTTCTTCCCAGCGGGTTCATTTTTTGCCTGAAATTTATTTTGCACATCATCAGCTGAGAATGTGGCCTCGACCATTTGCACAATCTGCTGGGAACTCGCTGTCTCTGAGGCCCAGTACTCACTTTTTCCACTGAAATGATCTTGCCATGCAGCTCAGTCTTGTGCAGGTGGGTGATGCACTTGGTGGCCTCCTCAGCTGTGGACATGGTGACAAAGCCGTAGCAGCGAGCGCCGGGGCTGCGAGCGTTCGTCACCACCTTGGCCCCCACCACCTTCCCAAAACAAAAAACCAGCAATTACTCTCCCTGTGACAAGTGCCCAAGGTTAAACAGCAAGAAGTACAAGCTCCACTTCTGCTCTGTTTAATTCCTGGCCATCAGCAGGCAGGGAAGTTCTGTTTGTGAGAGATTAATAAATACAGAAGGGGCATTGCTTGGAGCCAACCTTGTTTCTGTTACCATTTGAATGCTGCAAAAGCTGAACATCAAGAAGTGGGGGCTAAAGATTGAATTCTTTTCCAGAGAAAGACCTCAGGGTGACAACATACATATTTTTAAAGGCATCTACTTTGCTTTAGTATAAATTAGTAAGTAACATTACAAATTTTAAGCAAATTTCCACATCAATGCTCAACTGCTAGTGCCATCTTCTCTCCAAAAAATGTTTTTATGGCACTGCTGAGCCAGATCAACAGTGTTTTCTGCAGTCTTTAAAAAACAGGATGCTTCCCCAAGAACTAGAGCTTGAAAAATCCCACAAATGATGTTTATATATAGTCAGATAGTCAATACAGCTCTCTTTGTAATACAGAAATCAATCATATTTCAGGAGTGATGTTTTGAAGTACAGCTGAATCAAGAACCTACTTCTGAGCATTTGCTTTATTGCACAATACATCTACATCCAGGAAGCTCTGCATCTGCTAATACCCTGAAGAAAATAATAATATTTTATTTAAATTATACCAAGGCATTTATCTAGGGTCAAATACTAGGCTGGCTATTGTTTAGATTTTTAATTACATTTAAAGTTTTGTGGCACATCTCTCTGATCAACATTTTAGGTTACCAGATGGAATGCTAAGCAAATCAATGGAAGTATTGCATTACAAGGAGCATTAAAAAGGTTTTACCAGTCCCATGACTTTCAAACTCCAAGCTGTGCTACAATGAATCCATTTTTGTACCTATTTGTAAAGTCACATTTAAGTTCCAGAGGATTTTCATCAGGAAAACATCCAATTGCTGATTGTCAGCACATACAATTTGCTTTTACTGCAATCTGCTGGTAGTAATCTGTAAATAGGCTTCTGACAAAAAATAGGTCTGACAAAAATCCTTACTGATGGCTCAGATATCAGCTTTTTATTGAACTCTTTCAATTTTACAGCTGGCAGAGAGATTTGATATTTTGTCTGTCCTTAACAGCAACTGCAGGACCTCCCTGCCTACAAAAACAAACACCTCCCTATATCCCAAACTCTCCAAAGAAGTGTTTTTCAAAGGAACTGCCAACTCTTGATAAATTAAAATTTGAGTTACTAAGGCAATTCCTAAGATACTCCCCAGTAATTCTGTCTCAACACTCACTGCATATTTTACTCAATCCTAAGGAAATTTTTAGTAAGTATTACATTCAGTTGACTGTGAATTTGCAGCAGGTGAAGATACATTGCAGCACAGAAGTGTGTGTAAACATTTCAAATAAAGGACCACAAATGGAATTTTAAATTTATTTTTATATATTCTGATCAACAGAATAATAAACACCCCAGTCATTCAGTGTTTACTTCAGTGATTTTCCCTTGATACCTACAATGTTTTTGATAACTGGATTCCTTTCATGGGTACTTTCAGGGATGAGAGTTTAAAAACAAAATTGTGCAAACAAACAAAACACCAAAACACAAACAAACCCACAAAAGTAACCCCTTACCTTCCCATATTTGCTAAACAGATTCTTCAGATCTGTAGCTCTGGTGGTGGAAGCCAATCCACTCACCCAGAAGTTTCTACCAGAACCACTGGCACTGCGACCTGGTTGGGAAAACAGACAAAACCAAAACATACCCCAAACCCTAATTATTGGCATTAATTACTTGAATTGTTATGTGAATTACAGACCAGGATGACACATCTTTAATGTTTTAAAATCACAGAGCAAGTGAAATGCCCCATGTGATATTCTCCTCCCATGATTTGCTTTGCTGAAGGTAAAGGAGCATTACAAGTCCAAAAAATTTAGGTGGAACTATGAGTTTTGATACAGAAGTATTTTATATCATTCTTCAAGAAAGCAGCTGGATTAGGGCACCTCTGAATTAACTGAACATGCCAGGATAGATCCCAGTAACTCTCAGAGAACAGAAGCCCTGCAAGAGTTGTAGGAACTGTGTCTGCACCCCACATGTGCTCATGTCTTGCCTTTTCATCTCAAATCCAAGGGAATGCTGATGGGATGCAGAATTCCTCTCAAGGAAAGCCACTCACCACCAAGAAACCAAGGAAATTTCTGTTTCTGCCCACACAGATCCACAGCTGGGATGGAGTCTGACCTCAGCTTGCAGGAGTTAGGAAAGACCTGGCCTCCTTTAAGCAGGCAGGAATTCCAGAACACATGGCCAATTCTGCATCTCAGCTTACAAAGGTGATTTAATGAATGCTAATGAACTTGCCAAGTCTGAACACACAACACTGAGTGATTAAAGAACTCCAAGGTTCAGTGTCTGCATGAAGCACTTACACCAGGATGTTCAGTCTCCTCTGAAAGGTCTGTACTCTCATCCTGTCAGTCTGGGCAGCTCCAAGGCCTCAGTGAATGGGTTTCACTCCAGCTCCCATGCTTCCATAATTCTGCTTTGGACGTTTTTTTGGTGATATATGGAATTTTACAGAAGCTCTTTCATTGAGGGAAGTAGTTTTCCCCAGAACCTTTCAAAAATGCTCTTTTATTTGGGTGTCTTTTCATCTTCTGCTTCCTGACAATTTCAGTCACTGGCACAAGCACAGTTATTAATATTTACACAGCTTTCCTAGGAAAGGATGCAGTTATTTGTTCAAATTTCTTACAGAAACAACCAAACCCAGGTGTTTTTTGTATAAAGGTGAGTACAGACTTGCCATCATTCATCTCAGAAGTGCATGGACAAAGGTATGTCATGCACACAAATACATGGGAGATGCATTGTCTTGGTGTTTTAAAAAGCTGAGCCAAAAGCTTTGATGCTTTTACTCCAGACATTTCTACAATTTAAAAATTACTACCTGCAGTTCCTCTGGCACCAGAATCTTAGAGAAAGAAGTAAGTGATTGTTTTTCCTGCTGTTTTACCAATGAGTTTTTTAAGATTTTTTTAAACTTTGTTAATGTCCTTTTTGATTAAGGATTGATCAGTCTTAAAGTCTCCAGGTTTTACCCTCCCATAAGACTTTAAAGAGTGCTCCTGCAATGGTTCTGCACTTACAAGACACAGAAATACTGGGACTTGAAAATAGTTAGCTTAGGAACAATGCAGGTATTTGGAGTCAATCTTTCAGATGTGCCTCCATCAACAGCCAAATCCACCAGGGTGAGCTCACAAATTTATTTTTCTGCACTCTTGTTGACACAGTTTTCACAATTATTGCATGGAATATGGAAAACTCTTCATCCTAAATAAAACCCTTTCACAGAGGTGGGCAAACAGCAATGTATGACTCAGAACTGACTGACATATACTGCTTTAGGTTCCTTCTGGCTCAGTCACTTTGCTCTGCATGCAGAGAATGTTACATATTAAAAAGCAGCTCCCTCTCATCACTGCTGTTCACTAAGCCACAGCATGAATAAAACAAATGTTATGGAACACAGCACATCCATTGAAGAGAGGGATGCAGGAGCAAGGTGCTTTCAGACACCCACCTTCCTCAAGGCTGCTCTGAAAGCAAACTCAGGGAAGAGTTTCCTCAAAAATAAGGAAGCCAAGTCCTTGGGTAAAGGACAGCATGCACAGAAAACTCCTTGAAATATTCTGAAATAAGAGAACTCGAGATAGCAGACTGGAAGCAAGAGGTAAATTGACCCTAACAAGGGAGGTCCAGCTGCTTGAGCAAACAGGTATAACCCAGGATCTTGGAAAAAGCAGCTGATAGGGAGGTGGGGCTGGGTTGTAAAATCCAATTAAAACCAATCCAATTCCTCCTCTCCAGTTGGCAGTCAAACCTCATAACCAGTTTCTTTATTTTTACAGGAATTGCTGGAACTTCCACTTTAAACTTCCACTTTAAAAGTGCTGAAATACCTGTCAGCAACATGTAAGAATGGTAACAGATCTGAATTTTCTGCGCTGGGCAAGCAGAAGAGAACCGAGAGTTGGGTGAACTGCAAAAACTCAGGTGCCTGCTGTATTAAAAGCCAAAAGTATGAAAGTATCTGACACTGATCAAAATATTTCATTCTTGCTTATGATGCATATTTGCACCATAGATAGGATCTGTGTGGACAAAGATTTAATAAAATCAATGTCATTTCAAGACAACATTAAGTTGAAATGTTTGTGGTATTTAAGTATGTGAGTACTGAATCCCAAATTACTTCAGCAAAACAGAAGATGGGAAGGAGAATTATTTTAAGAGTATAGTAAAGNAATATACTGGAGTACTGGATCCCAAATTACTTCAGCAAAACAGAAGATGGGAAGGAGAATTTTAAAAGTATAGTAAAGCAAATACAATTGCAAAAGGTTCCTGACTCACTAACAGCTATTAGTGGGCACCTCCAGTGCCAAAAAAGACAGAACTGCCATGTATTTACACTGACCATTTAAAAATCAAGATACAAACACAACAGTGTTCTGAAAAAATGCATAAAAGGAAAATACTTATTTTGACATTAATAAGAAAATGCAGANGTTGAAATGTTTGTGGTATTTAAATATACTGGAGTACTGGTAAAAAGCTTACTTCAGCAAAACAGAAGATGGGAAGGAGAATTTTAAAAGTATAGTAAAGCAAATACAATTGCAAAAGGTTCCTGACTCACTAACAGCTATTAGTGGGCACCTCCAGTGCCAAAAAAGACAGAACTGCCATGTATTTACACTGACCATTTAAAAATCAAGATACAAACACAACAGTGCAATGCACATGTTCTGAAAAAATGCATAAAAGGAAAATACTTGTTTTGACATTAATAAGAAAATGCAGAAAGAGGTGAATTTATGCTATTTAACAACTGCATAGATAGCAATCAATTTCTGCTGAAATAGCCCATCCAAACCAAACAGCTAGCCAAGCAATCATTGAAGTTTTACATCTGAAAACAAACATACCTTTCTCATCTTTTGAGATTATCTTTGTATCTTTGTCCTCCTCAACAGGGCTAAAGACAAAACACCACATTATTCAAGTCAGCAAGAAAAGTGACTAAATATAAACTATGAAAAAAGCTAAAATTAAATACCTACCAGAAAATATGTTGCAAATGAAAACACACCTTTGTATACTGGATTTAAGAAATCTGACAAGAAATAACGAAGTCAGATTCTTAAACAGACTTACATTAAGAAGATGATTACAAATAAGAGTAATTTGGGGAAAACCAACCTTTGAAGGTTGAGGAAGGAAAGAAATCAAACCCACTGCGTTTAAAAAAAAATAAAAATACATCTGCACATGGAGAAATAAAAGAGCCCTTTAGGAACAGGCTACAATTTCAGCAGTCTCGGAGGCCAATTGAAGGAAACAGCTTAGTGGCATCACTTAAGGACCAATGATAAAAGATAGCATCTGGTCTAGAACGGAGAAAAAACAAACCTCTTTTTCTGATCACCGCCCTCACTGGCTGAGGACTCTTTAGTGGCAGGGGAAGAAGATTCCTCTGAATTAGCTTTGTCTTCTGCTCTCTTGCCATCTTCTTTGCTAGCTCTGCCTTCGGCGCCTGCGCCTTTCTCCGCTGCCTCCCCACTAGAGGCTTCCAGGCCTTGGGAGCGTTTGCTACTCTGATCTCTTGGGCTCTCTACCACTACACCTTCACAGTCCGGGGCCTCTTCCTCGGCCCTCTGGTCACTTGTCTCCCCTNATTCTTCAGCAAATCGTTCAGCTCTGTTTCTTCTCTAGTTAGCTTCCAGAGTCCGAGATGCTTAACTGAACGTATCAAGGCACTGAGAGTTCAATTTTTAAATTTCTGTGAAATTCTTTTAGCAGAGACAGTCCAACATGAGAACTGGGCATCTTCTGATGGTGCATGAGTGTGTTTGCAGTCCAGAAAGGGTAAAGTATCTTTATGAAATTTCCATGAAGAAACTCTCTTCTTTCTTCTGTATCCAGTAACTAATCTTTACATTTTAATGCCCTACAATATCTTTTTACTGCTTTCACTGCTCTCTACTTAGTAACAGAGTTAAGGTGTGTGCAATATCACAAGATCTGTTTACAAGTAGAATGTTTAGCTTTTAAAACTGTGATTAAACTTCTCTAAATCCATTTATGTAGTTTAACAGGTTTTTAAACCATTTCATTTCACTGGAAGTATTTCAAGCATCACTTCACAGATCTGGGGATATGATTGGGTTTCCAATCTCTATGACCCTGCATGATCTGGATTGTCCATTATAAAAATAATGCAAATTATGTTTGTTTGCTTGGGTTTTTTAATAGTTAATGGTTTAAAAAGTATTAGTTGAAAAGACAGGAATATGTTTTTCTTTAACAGTACCTGGCTCCAAGGGTAGCTTCTCCATTTTCTGTTTAGGAAGAAAAAGATCACAGAATGAGGATTTTATAAAATGTAATTTCTAACAGAATAATAACAACTCCCTGTCCAATCCCAAAACTAAAAAAAAAATCAATCTACTGCATTTAGTTCTTTTTTGCACCATCCACTGGAAATAAGTATTTTATATAGGCAACTTTTCTGGCACATTAAAGCCAGCCAAATCAAAATATCAGCCACAACTGCATTCTCCCAAATAACTATGAATTATAAAGACACTAATAAGTATCTTTGTGTACCACCACCCCAGCTCCAGAGTAAAAAACAAACCCAGCTACTACTTCATACAATCATGGGAGAGAGAATAAGTAAGCATTACAAGACCCTTTTTATCTGCCATAAAGTGAAGGAAATCTTGAGAGCTGACTGAAAAGCAGGGAAAAAACCACAGGGCACCCTCAATTCACTCACTGCTGAGCAAGGTCATGGATGTCTTGGATTCTGTTACAATTTCATATCACAGCCACATTTTCTTTTTTGCAGAATGACAACTGAGTAAATATTAATCACACAACATCCAGCTATGAAATACAGCTACATTTTCAGTTTACCTTCATTTCAATTAAATCAGAAGAGGAGACTTCTAAATTGTTTTCAATTTCATCATAATCTTCCTAAAAGAGTAAGAAAGGAATGAAAGCATTTCTTACCAGAAGTAGCTTAAGGAAAATACACTTGTATTTCATCTTCCCTTTCAAGAAAACCAGAAATATTTTAAAGATTGACAGATCTGAATTGCTACTTCAGAGTGTGACCCAAAAATGAGGAGCAACGTGTAAACATACCTGATATTTAAATATCTTTCTCCAATTACTTTTCATTTTAATTTCAACAGGGCATTGTCTATTTCAAAGTTATTCTTAGAGTCTTATTTCATATTTCTGTGGTTACTGAACATGTTTTTCACCTTCCCATTTTTTTAACTTTAGTTTCTGAATGAAAAAAACAAGTTAGAAATGAAGCTGACTTAGGTTTCCACTCTTCCAAACTGCAAACATATCCCAAAAATCTTTCTTTTTAAAGAGCTGAGGGGAAGATACAACCATAACTCATTGGTTATGTGAGGTTAATTTACAGAACATCACAAAATTGCCTTTTAGGTGAAGGGGATGCTGTTGCAATGACTCTGTGTTCAGTCCCATGAAAGGGGAGACCCTCTCCAAGCCTCTGTGTTTGTTTGGTCTGTTGGGGTGCAAACACAGCCAGGCTCTGTTGAAACCCCTGCAAGAGGGGGGACTCAGAGGTACCTTGTAGCTGATAAGCCACAGAACAGCTGTCAATCAAAGGAAAAGAGATTGCTTGCTGTTGAGGCAGCAGAATGCACAGCTCTGTGCCAAGGGTCACCTCAGATGTCACACTGATGTCACCACCTCCAAGGCATGACCACCCCCACACAAGAGGACTTACAGAGACATCCAAGCTCCACTTAAATGTATAAACAGTATAAAAGTAAGTTAAAAGTGGGGAGAAGTTAGGGAAGGCTCCACTGCAACAGTCTGAACTTGTCCTTTCCCCTTTAGGGATGTCTGGTGGGTAAGAATTGTGTTATAAGTGTGATGAATGATGAACTCCAGCCAGCTTCTGTTAGGAATTAAAGCTGGTTAATATGGGGTTTGTTTTGCAGATACAACCACCAGCAGTCTTGGAACCTTAACCTGTGGTAATTTTTTAAATTATATTAATGGTGTTATTTCATAAAGGGCTCTGTGTGAGTCATTCAAGGGCACCAGCAGTGCCACACACTCAGCTGAGGAGGCCTGGGACAGGTCTCTGCTGTGCTCTGATTGTGTGACCCTCCCCAGGGCACTGCAAACACTCCCTGATCCAGGGGAATGCCCACTGAAGGGTCCCCAGAACAGGATGCTGACACTTTGTGGGCCAAGCAAAGGTTTTGGCTTTCCTGTGGCACTGACACACCAATCAAACACCAAAGCTTTGAGAAAATCTCCCTTTTCAGGTGGTGGAAGGTAAATTATAAGAAGTTGAAGCAGATACACAGATGGTAAAAGAAGGAGAGTATGCTCTGTCTGGTGAGTGAACAGCCTAAAATAAATAAAAAAACCAAACCCACAAGGATCCAAGAAGGATAATATGTGGGGAGTGAATGTGACAAGGATAACCCTGTGCTGTCTGCAAATGACACTGCAAGCTGCTCTCAAAACCAAGTCAAAAACCTGGCAATGTCAGAACAGAGCAACACAGTAAGTTCTTCTTTTATCAGTCTCTATGAGAAAACAGAACAACACAACTTCCTCAAACCAGAGCATTGTTTCTGCAGAAAAGATATCCAAATTACTTAAGTTTTTCTCTCTCCCCATATATAAAAATACCTGGATGGCTGGGTGTACGCATATATATACTTTAACACATATAACATATTAAAAAGAAGAGGGAATACAGAAACTGATACAGCATTTTCAATTCCAGGCTCCTTTCACAGCAAGCAAAGATGGTACTGCAAGGTAAGGAAGATGGTGACTCATTACTGAGAACATTTCAAGCCTCAAGAATATTTACCATTTATAAGAGTAGGACATAAGGGCTGTGAACGGAGAAAAGAATCCAGATCACATTCAGGTCATACATTCTACTGGACTGAAATACCTTGCTTATGTGCCATATCCCTGTTAAATATCTTCTGAAGTTACACAGACCTCTACTCACTCACCTCATTCTCTGTCAGCTGATCAGGAAGTTCTTTCATTTCTGCTTCAACATTATCTTTATTATCAGACAAAGAATCAAGAATGTTGTCAGGACTATAATCTTCTCCACAGTCCACAGCACTGCTGTTATCTATTTCAGCTTCATCTAACACACTAATATCCATCATATCAATATCCTGCAAGGTATCCAGATTTGCTTCAATATCCTCCTACAGAGAGAAAAAGGGTAAATGTGTATTTATTGCAGGTTACATGATGCACATTCTTAGTAACTGCAAGCATGATTTCACTCACCTGCCCATCCCTAGAGTTTTCTTCTAGACCATTATCTTCCACACCCTCTTCTTCTGGCTTTCTTCCTAAAAACAGTATCACTGCAGTGAGATGTAGCACTGCACTTTGGAAAATGTTTAAGCTGTGGGGAATTATCTGTTACAACAAGAGTTAAGAGGCTGATACAGGAGTCTGGGTCTGCCAGCATCAGGAGCAGGAACTCCTAGCAGCATAGTAGTTTTTTAGAGCTACAGTATTTTTCTAAAGCTACAGTCTCAATCTAAAAAGACACAACAGCCTCGGGGTAATCCATTTAAAAGTAACACCTTAAGATTATTACCAAAACACCTCCCTTAATTAAATGGATTTAAGAATTAGTGTTCACTTTCAAGACCTTGGACATACAAATCACATTTATGCACATCTGCCACCCCCGAACTCCTACTGCTATTCAAAGACAACAGCTCTTTTTCTATTTTTAGCCACTCTGTCTTAAAAGAAGCAGTTTAATAGTCTATTTCTCATCAGAAAGTATTTTTAAGAGCTAGCTATGAGCAACTCAGTAAGCCCCATATAAAATGGCATGTATAAGATTTAATATTTAGAAGCAACATGCAGTTAAATATAGTTACAGTTTCAGTATAATTGAAATGTAATTATAGAGGCTTTCCCTGGAGCTTATGCTGCAGCTGCTTGTTCTGTACCTGACACAATTCTGCTCATGGTCACAAATAGATAAACACCTGCAATTTACAGTTTCATCTTCAAGTTTTGAGACTTGCTAATAAAACACAGTCAGGTGTCATATTATCATTTAAAGTTGCTATTGAAGGTTTTACATTTTCCACAAGGTAAATAGCTTCTTTTTCTTAATTAAACCAATCCAACAGGAGAAAACAAGTTTGTATGCCAAGTTCCAGCACCATGCAAACAGCAAATGTCCAGACACCATACCTTTGCTAGTTCTTTTGGGCATTCTCTTTGTGGTCAGCTCTGAGGCTACAGGAATTTCGTCAGGATCTCCTCCTTCCTCCTCAATGGCCTATTGGAGACAGCAGATGATATCCTCTGTATTATTTGCTGGTGTGCATTTGTATTTGCTTTAGATGGGGCAGTTAATTCTCTTCACAGCAGCTGACAGGGGGCTGTGGGTTGAGCTGAGAACAGTGCTGGTAACACAGGGATATTTTGGGTACTGCTCAGCAGAGCTCACACAGTGACAAGGCCTTTCTTGTTTTTCACTTTGCCTCACAGCAAGAAGGGGAGCACAAGGAATTGGGAACAGACACAGCAAAGGGATATTCCAGACCAGAGGGTGCTGTGCTCAGGAATAAAACTGGTGGGGCTGACACTGCCTGGGGTCTAGCTCAGCATCAGTTGTGTTGGTTGGACAATAAGGAATTCTTTCCTTTCAAATTGCTTGTTTCTCTCATGTGCTTTGTTAATTCTCTTCAACTATGCTGGTCTCTTTTTTTTTTGTCCTTACATCTCTCAGGATAATAATAATGTGCCTTTATCACAACACCACAAATTTACTTTCCCTTTTACCCTTCCACTTCTAGCCCCCATGCTGAGTGAGTGACCATTTCTATCACCTGCCAGGGTTTAACCACAACTGCATTTTAAAGGATTTTTTTTCAGAGAGAAACCTTGGTGTCTCTCCCTAGTTCAGGTCATACAGCCACGCAGCGGTATCACCTGTCAGAAAAACTCAACAATAGGGTGAACACATCCTCACAGCCAAATCCAGCTACAGCTGGGGAGCAAAGCTCCCTGCTCTGCACATTAACATAAAACTGAGAGAAACTCTTACAGGAGCTCAGGTGCATGAATTTTTTCTCAATGTGCAGGCCTGTCAGAACCCATAGAAGGGTTGACCGTGCTGTTCTCATGGAAGTCTGTGGGAATACATTCCAGAGAGGTCGGACAGATGGAGTCGGGTCAAGGGTGGTGGTGCCAAGCATTAGGGCAGAAACTGATGCACAGAAAGTTCCACCTAAACAGGAGGATAAAATTCTTTACAGGGCAAGTGAGCGAGCACTGGAACAGACAGTCCAGGGAGGGTGTGGGATCTCTCTCACTGGACATATTCAAGAACTGTCTGGACAAAATCCTGAACCATGGGTTCTAGGACAAAACTTAGCTGAAGCAGCTGACCCACTGTGATCCCTTCAAACTTTACCCATTCTATGAACAGTACAGAAACAAAGTACGAAAAGAGACAGGGAGAAGGGGCAGGTATCGTATATCGGGGGAACGGGAGAGTAAACCGGGGAAGGACGCGCGGACGTCGGGGTCAGGCAGTGACGGAAAAGGCCGGGGCCATCTCAGATTCCATCCCCTGCAACCTGAGCCGCGCTCCAGAGCGGCGATGGAGCGCGGGCAGCGGAACGGGCGCTCAGACCACAGAGCGGCGGCGTGAACAGCGCAAAGGCAGCGGCTCTGCGAAGGGGACACGGCGGTGCCCAACAACAGCCCGCGAGTGCCCGGCGGCAGCAGCAGCAGAGCCCCGCTCCCCTCAGGGCAGCCCCTTTCCCCTCAGGACAGCCCCTCTTCCCTCACGGCAGCCCCGTTGCAGGCCCCGGCCCGGCCCCAAGCGCGCAGGCGCCAGCAGCGCCACAGACAAAGGACCCGGATGGCCGCACGCCGCTCCCCCCCGGCTCCCCCCGCCGCGCTTCGCNCCATGGCGGAGAGTCACTCACCGGCCGGCCTGGGGGACCCCGCGTCCCTGGCCGGGCCCGGCGTCCCCGGCTCGGAGTGTGAGAGCCGGCGGCGGCCGCTGAGCGAGCTGCGCGTGATAGACCTGCGGGCCGAGCTCAAGCACCGCAACTTGGACAGCGGCGGCAACAAGAGCGTCCTCATGGAGCGGCNCAAACTTTACCCATTCTATGAACAGTACAGAAACAAAGTACGAAAAGAGACAGGGAGAAGGGGCAGGTATCGTATATCGGGGGAACGGGAGAGTAAACCGGGGAAGGACGCGCGGACGTCGGGGTCAGGCAGTGACGGAAAAGGCCGGGGCCATCTCAGATTCCATCCCCTGCAACCTGAGCCGCGCTCCAGAGCGGCGATGGAGCGCGGGCAGCGGAACGGGCGCTCAAACCACAGGGCGGCGGCGTGAACAGCGCAAAGGCAGCGGCTCTGCGAAGGGGACACGGCGGTGCCCAACAACAGCCCGCGAGTGCCCGGCGGCAGCAGCAGCAGAGCCCCGCTCCCCTCAGGGCAGCCCCTTTCCCCTCAGGACAGCCCCTCTTCCCTCACGGCAGCCCCGTTGCAGGCCCCGGCCCGGCCCCAAGCGCGCAGGCGCCAGCAGCGCCACAGACAAAGGACCCGGATGGCCGCACGCCGCTCCCCCCCGGCCCCCCCCGCCGCGCTTCGCCTCACCTTCCTCAGCCGCTCCATTAGCACGCTCTTGTTACCGCCGCTGTCCAGGTTACGCCGCTTGAGCTCAGCCCGCAGGTCGATGACTCGCAGCTCGCTCAGACGCCGGGTTTCAGGTTCCGAACCAAAAGCCGCGGCCACACCAAGGGATGTGAAATCCCCCAGTCCGGCCGCTGATTGACTCTCCGCCATCAAGGCCCCTTCGCTCTTTCGCCTCGAGCCCGAACGCGCAGGAGAACGCGGCACAACCCAGCAGCGAACCTGGCGATCACGGCACAAAATGGTGGGGAGCGAGACGCGCTGAGGGGAGGGGGAACAAAGCGCGCTGTGCGCAGGCGCGGGCGGGGCCTGGCGGGAGAATCGCCCCGCGCAGGCGCGAACGGCGTCGCCCGCGTCCAAGGACGGCTCGCGACCTGTGGCGCATGCGCGGGAGGGACCCGGGGGCCGGCCGGTCGCGTGACGTCACCGCCGCTCCGGAGCTGGCGGCGCCGCGGCGCGCGCAGCCTGCCCGGGCCCCGGCGCGCATGCGCGCTGCGCCTCCCTGCGTTTCCCGCCCCCTCGCCGTCCGCTGCACTCCGGTTTCCTCCATTTTGTGCTGCGGCTGCGGCGCTCCCGCCTCGGCTTCACCCCCGCCTCGCCCCGCGCTGCGACTCCGAACCGCGGCCCATGGCGGAGAGTCACTCACCGGCCGGCCTGGGGGACCCCGCGTCCCTGGCCGGGCCCGGCGTCCCCCGCTCCGGGGGTGGGGGGCGGGGGCGGCCGCCGAGGGNGGCGGCCGCTGAGCGAGCTGCGCGTGATAGACCTGCGGGCCGAGCTCAAGCACCGCAACTTGGACAGCGGCGGCAACAAGAGCGTCCTCATGGAGCGGCTGAGGAGGGTGAGGGCGGGCGGGCGCGCTGGGGCCGCCTCAGGAGTGGGGGGTAGCGGGTGCGACCCCGGCCCGGCGGGCACCGCTGAGGAAAATGGCGCCAAAGAGCGGCGGGGCCGGGGCCGGTGGCGGGGCCGGGGTTGGCCGCAGGGCCGGGGCTGCGGCCGGGCCCGTCGGGATCGGTACGAGCGTTCGGTGCCCGGTGAGGCCGGGCCTGCAGTGCGCCGTGCCAGGCTCGCCCTGCCACCGCTGCTGTCACGGAGTGTCACCGAGTCCCGCTCCGGTTCCAGCACTCGGTGTCTGCCGTGGCGCTCGGCCCGACTATCTCTAGCTTCGTGCAGCGCAGTTTTCTGCTGTTCGCTGAGTTCCTGGATTTACGCTGTCTGTCGGGCTTTTTGCTGCGTACTGATGTTTTTGTGGCAATCTGGCTGCTAGCGCGTTCGCTGTATCCTCATTACGTTTCATGTGTTAATAGCGTGCGGAATTGCAAGGAACTGCTGCTTGCTCTGTCCCAGAGCCGAGGTTTAAACGCTGTCACAACAACCTGTGTGTTTGTGCACTGTCACAAATGCTGTAGGATTGGCTTTTTTTGCTGACTCCTTTCCCGAAACCTCACACCAACACGTTACTGCCTTCTGCCTGCTTGTTGCTGTGCTCTGGTGGTTTTTCGTTTGTGTATCCGACTTGCTGATTCATGGTTTGGAATTTTTCAGCCTCTGCTGTCCAGCTCTTAAACTGAACCAAAACGTACAAATTAAAATTTTAATGTCTGTTTTTCTCTTTTGTCCATATTAGGCTATTGAGGAAGAAGGAGGGAATCCTGATGAAATTCCAGTGGTTTCAGAAAATACCATGAAGAAAACTCCGAAAAGAAGCAGCAAAGGTACAGGGCAGTTAGAGAGACCTCCCACCTTATTACCCTTGAGTTTTCAAGCAAGTGTACTACAGAAAGGGAACCTTACTAATTTTTTTTTGTTACTGGTATTCTTCCCCACATTTGTGCTCAGGTCTCTGGGGATGGGTGATATAATATTCGATTCAGCAGTCATTTATTCAGAGAATTTAATGTGATTTTAAAAGGCAGGAAATGTTGAAGGATCTGTTGGTTTGTTCTCAGAGTTCCCTGAAATTTGTATTAAGAATGACTAAATAACACTGAAGCAGTGTCACTGATTTTAATACTTTTTTATGAAGTAAATGCGGAGTTTCTAGCAAGTGCAGAATAAACTCTGTAGTGTTGTTCTTCATAGCTAATAGCAATTGCAGTTTTCTTCCCAGAAGACAAGTTTTTAATCAATTTCTGAAATCAGATATGTTTTCAAGGTCTTGTGCTTGGTTTTTGTAGTGGTGAGGCAGTCTTACATAATCTTTATTTTCAGAAAATAATTTATAGGTTCTCTAAAATTAGTTAATTAGTACAATTTGATCTTATTTTGTAAGCAAATAACGTTTAAAAGTTTGCATTGGAGCTGAGGAAAATAATTAATTTAGAGAGAGTATTTTCATTGCTGGATTTGGTTTGCACAAAGTGTAAAATTTGTGAGATGAAACTTGGCTGTTTGCCAGCTCATTTGTTTGATTTTTGCCATTACATCTGATTTGGAGGGATGGTGCAATTGCTTGCAGGTTAAAATGTGAAATCTTGACAAGATAGAGGGCAAATGTCACAACTCTGGGTGAAGGATCTTTGGAATTATATTCATTTTCAAGTCTCAGAAAAACACCTGATGTGTATTACAGCACTTCTTAGTGTTGGGATGGAAACAGATGAAACATTCCTCTTGGCTCTAAAACCTCTCTCACTTTTCAATTGTAGTTTGTATTGTAAATAGAATTTGTTGTAAATGCTTGTAGTTTTTGAGGAAAGTGAAATTCATAAAGGACCAAACAGCTGCTTAGCTGTGAGTTTGAGGAGTTGCTCTTTGGTGCTGAAGTGTTGTCAGTAATGCCAGCTGGGATAATTCAGCTGGTGGACAGAGCACTGCACTAAAACTCTCAGGTAGAGAGGAGTTTTTTCATTATTTTGGGCTGTGTGTTGTTTGGTTGGGTTGGTTTTTTTCCCCTTCTAGTAAATATCTGAAAAGAAATGAAAGCTTGAGGTAATAAATTGCTGCAATCTGAGCTGAGCCCAATGTTCTGGGGAGGTCACAGAGCTTGAGCTCCTGCCAGGTGTTGGACTGTGGTGTGTTTGTCACTTACTGGGGTGGTGACAAACAGGGAAAAAAAACAAAGGCAATACCAACTCTAGTGTAAAAATAAAGCTTGAAGGGTACAATTATAATTATTGTCTTCATTCTAATGATGATGATGTTGTTAGGACGTAGGCCAGATGAAGAGGGAGTGGAAGACAACGGCCTGGAGGAGGATTCTGGAGATGGGCAGGTACAGGGGGCTGGGTTTGCAGGGGCCTGGGTGTCAGGGGATGGTGGCAGGTGGCTCCCAAATCACCCTGACTGTGACCTGTGCTTTTTTCTTTCCACAGGATGATATTGAAGCAAGCTTGGATACCTTGCAGGATATTGATATGATGGATATTAGTGTGTTAGATGAAGCTGAAATAGATAATGGCAATGCAGTAGATTGTGCAGATGATTACAGTGCCCAGAATATTCTTGACTCGCTGTCTGATAGTAAAGAAAATGCTGATGCAGAAGTGAAAGAATTTCCAGATCAGCCTGCAGAGTTTGCTGTAGGTAACTTGGAGGCATCCCCACAGTTTTCAGAAATGAAAGAAGAATCCAGAGAAATACCAATAGTGATGGTATGCATCTCTTACGTGTGTGGAATCAGGGTTTTCTTTTTTAAATTTATTTATTTCTGAATTAAATAGCAAAATGGTGGCTAAAGAGTACTTGGGAAGATTTGGGACTGTAGTGGTTCTTATGATCATTGCTTTTCTTTTTGTATATTTGTGGAAATACGAGTCCTAATTTTTAAAATACTTAAATGTTTGTGCACATGAAATTGTATTAATTAATAGCAGTTTACAGAGCACTTGTTTATAGTCATGCTTTAGGCTCTGCTTCACCCTATTAATTATATACGTTATTCTTTTTTCACATTTTTATTTTAGAGAACGTATGAAGCATACAAATAGTGTAGCTTACTTTGTTCTCAACTGAACAGCACCATTCAGGGGATTATATTCAAGGTTATTTTTTTGCTAAGACAGGGTCTTGCAGTTAATTGCTGAAAGTATTTTTATGTTGGCTTTCTGTGTTCATCTGTCTGTCAACAGTGGGCAAGAGGATAATCCCTTCCTCCAAAATCAAGTGTTTTATCTCCTGAAATGCACAACAAAGCATTTGAAAAGTTTTATTTATGCCCCATCTAACGGAGGAGTAGGGCTCTTTGTTGTGTGTCCACATTGACTTGGCTTCTTAAGTTACAAAAATAAGCTTGGTCCCCTATCCCCATCCCTGTCCTACACAAATCAAATGGAAATACTCAGAGAAGGGGTTTTTTGAGTGAGTAAATGTCTTGAGGCCAGATCAGCTCCCCTGATCTGCTTTTTTTCAGTGAAGGAAATAATTATCAAGTCCTGTGGGGTTTCTGGCTCTGTGTTGTTGCTGTGACAGGGATACAAATCAGAGAAATTTTGTTGTTGGAATCCCCATATTTAAAAGATTTTGGTGAGCTGACCATCATAGTTAAGAGATAATGAGAGAGTTTATTCAGTCAGTGGGATCAGGAAGAGTCCTGGAGTTATCACTCAGATTTTTCCATTATGGGTTGTTTTGGATGTGTTTGCTGGATAACAGCTGTCAGTGCAGATACAAATCTTCACTTTCTCATTCAGGTTTCACTCACAACATTCCTTCCTAGATAACAAGGTGTCTCCCATTTATTTTTTAAAGGTAGAGTTTGAAGATGTTGGGAACAGTTTAGATGCTTCTGCAGCAGATTTAACCGTAATAAAGGTAAATGGTAGCCAGTTTTTCTTTACAAACCAAAAAAGCATAAAATATGCTATATTTTATATTGAAACTGTGTGTGTACAGTGGGTGCATTCTTACTCTGCAAAGAATAGTAAACAATGCCTTTTACTTTACTCATAAACACAAAGATTTCTTTCTTTATCAAGCCATATATTTATGATGTATGTGTCATGCTGAATTTGGTGGGAGATTGGATTCCTTTTATCTGATGTCAATACCAGCTCAGTGCCTTACATTGTGTTTAACTTCCATTTAAAATGTGCATATCCCATGGTGAGAAGAAAGCTGGAAGTGTCTATTCCTGAAATGCTGGCCCTGTTTCCAGATCACTCCTGGTAGGTTAAGGACACCAGCTCCAGGTGAAGCTGGTGTTTCTGTTGATGCTGTTTTCAGAAAGGAGACTTTAAAACACACAGGGTAGAGAAAGGTAACATGAAGATAAGTTTTCCTCTGTGCTACTTCTTTTTATTGATTTATTTACCCTTGTGAATGTGTACCATGTGACTGAATTTGAGAGGTGTTAAAGTTTTCACAAACTTCATGAAACTTTTAGGATGTTAAAAACTCATCTTAAATCTACTGAGAAGTTTATTTAAAGTTGAATGTTTTCAAATATGAAATAGCCTAAATTATAGTGATGCTTTCACTAAATACTCTCCTGTAATGGGTGGTTAAGAGATGTCATTCAGAATAGCATCTTGCTTATGAAATAGTGATATTTCTCCTTTTTAAAATCTTTTTCACTACAGGAACTTGAAGAGTTACCATTGGAGCCAGGTACTGTTTGATTTTGTTTGGTTACTTTGATATTTTTTTTCTTTTTTTAATGAAAAAATCCTGGGCATTTAAAGAGTTTCATTCTTCATTTAGGCTTTTTGCGTCCCTGTTTGGTTTTCTTGGTTCTTTTTTTTTTTAATGCATTACTGTAGTGTACTTTATTATGGTGGAAAATCCAGGTCATGCAGGGTCATAGAGATTGGAAACCCAGTCATATCACCAGATCTGTGAATAACCACCCGTGGAAAATGTGTTTAATGCCATGAAATGCTTCCCTAGAACTGTTACTGCAGAGTGGAGTTAAGGAACGAGCCTTAAAGATGTAAAAGGTTCTGAAAACAGATCTTGTGATATCACACTGTACAGTGGTTCTGTGAATAAATAGAAATGCAGGAGTGCAGGCAGTGCAAAGCTCTGGTGCAGAACAGAAATGAAAGAGTGACTGGACTTCAGAAGAAGGAGCATGCTGCTGTCGCAGGAATTTGCAACAGATCCCCCTCGCTTTCTGGACTGCAAACACACTCATGCACCATCAGAAGATGCCCAGTTCTCATGTTGGACTGTCTCTGCTAAAGGAACTTCACAGCAATTTGGAAAAATTGAACTCTCAGTGCCTTGATACGTTCAGTTAAGCATCTCGGACTCTGGAAGCTAACTAGAGAAGAAACAGAGCTGAACGATTTGCTGAAGAATATGAAGGCTGAGCCCGAAGTTTTTTTTGTGTAAAATCAGTTGGGGGCATTTTCCTTGGCAGTGGAGGTTGCTAGGGCTGATTTGGCAGTGTGTGAGAGAGCAGTGAGCGTGGTAGGTGTAACAGTGTGTCCAGGAGGGTTTTCCAATCTCTGTGTAGCTTAGGCGTTCTCTTGGTGTTAGTGTGGCAGCCATGCCAGTTCCACGTTTGTGATTTGCTGTATTTCCCTGGTGATTAAATCTTGTGCCATTCTATTCCTGTTAAATCCGTAGAAAATGAGAAAATACTCGACATTTTGGGGGAAACTTGTAAATCTGAGCTACTTAACGAAGAACCTCCGGCAGCGGAGCGGGCGCGCGCGCAGGAAGCCAGTAACGCGGGGCCAGGCAAGAGGCTGGCTGAGGAAGAGGACGCTCTCGCTGGCGCTCAGCTGGAGGAAGAGGCTTTAGCTTTGGACAGCAAATCGGCCCCAGCTTTGGCAAGGAAGGAAGCGAAGCGTTTAGTGGTAGCAAAAGGGGAGACAAGTGACCAGAGGGCCGAGGAAGAGGCCCCGGACTGTGAAGGTGTAGTGGTAGAGAGCCCAAGAGATCAGAGTAGCAAACGCTCCCAAGGCCTGGAAGCCTCTAGTGGGGAGGCAGCGGAGAAAGGCGCAGGCGCCGAAGGCAGAGCTAGCAAAGAAGATGGCAAGAGAGCAGAAGACAAAGCTAATTCAGAGGAATCTTCTTCCCCTGCCACTAAAGAGTCCTCAGCCAGTGAGGGCGGTGATCAGAAAAAGAGGTTTGTTTTTTCTCCGTTCTAGACCAGATGCTATCTTTTATCATTGGTCCTTAAGTGATGCCACTAAGCTGTTTCCTTCAATTGGCCTCCGAGACTGCTGAAATTGTAGCCTGTTCCTAAAGGGCTCTTTTATTTCTCCATGTGCAGATGTATTTTTATTTTTTTTTAAACGCAGTGGGTTTGATTTCTTTCCTTCCTCAACCTTCAAAGGTTGGTTTTCCCCAAATTACTCTGATTTCTGTCATCTGCAAAACAGAATTGTCCGTTTAGGGGTACAAATCCCTATTTCCTGTCACTCTTCTAGAAATTTGCCAATGATAGTGTTTATTTTGGAACTAATTTGCTGGTAGGTATCCAATTATAGTTGTGCTGTCTAGAATTAATGTTCTTTTTACATGTGAGCTCTTGAATAATGTGGTGTTTTATCTTTAGCCCTGTTGAAGACAAAGATACAAAGGCAGTTGCAAAAGATGAGAAAGGTAGGTGTATATTTGGATTTTTTTGGGTTTTTTAATGTACAAAGGACCTGGAGTAAAAAGCAGGACTGTTAATCCAAGTGAACCCTCAATGCACTTGTAACACATCCCTTCAAAATACAACTTTAAAGTATCAGTTCCTTGTAACTTCTGTAGCATTATCAACAAACAGATTGGGGGGTTGTTTTAAATAATTCTTTTTTTGTGAATTAACATTTGATACTTTGTAATTCTCAAAGTGGTTGAAGTACAGGAAGAAAATCTGTAGCTACACACTCAAAAAGGCTGTTCAAATTCACATTATGGATTTTTGCTACAGTGTGTAGCCTGAGTGTGTAGCCTCCAATTTGATTTTAAGAATGAATGGAAGAGGTAGAATTAAAATTGCAATGCAAGAGTTTTATGAAGGGAAAAAGTGAAGGGTTGAGGACTCTCTAATTCTGCACTGCATTTGTGTTTTACATGGTGTTTTTTGGCTTTTTTGTACCCCAGGCCGTGTGGGGAGTGGTTCTGGCAGAAATCTGTGGGTTAGTGGCCTTTCCTCCTCTACCAGAGCTACAGATTTGAAGAATCTTTTCAGCAAGTATGGAAAGGTAGGTAGTGGATATATTAACAAACCATTCTGTCAGTTTGAAAAGCTGACCTTCAATTTAGCTCTTATTTTCCCTAATGAATAAGTGGGCAGGCTGAGTTCTGAACTTTGTGTTCTTTGAAAGCTCTGTATCTCAAAGGAGCACAGCAATAAAGAAGATAGAAATGGAGGGGTAGGAGCAGAAATGGAGTTTGCAGAGAGCTTCTGTGCAGATACCTGTGAGAATTAGGCAGTTCTTGACAGGAGAGATTGGTAGATCATCATGAAGTAGTCTTAATTATGTCTTGAGTATCCAGCCATAGTTAATGCTGTTTTAAATTATTCCACTTCAAGGGATATTCTCTGGAGAAACCCAATCTTTGAGGGCAGGCTGCCACTTTGTTCTGCAATGCCTGCAAGGATGCAAGAGCAGAAGTTGTGGAAGGGAGCTCTCTGTGTGCCCATCTCCCCTTCTGCCAAATACTTCTCTGAATGTCATATTAAATATTTATGCCACTGCCTGTCAGAAATTGCCATCTGTGGGTACAGATATCCTCTGAGGAAAGAGAAAGTGGTAGTAGTTTTGTTTATTCAATTTTATTTTGGTTTTTACAATCCCACTCTCCCTTCTCTGTATAAATCTGCCTTAAACTCCTGACCTCCTCAGCAACTTCAAGATGAGTTTCCTGAGCTGCGTTATTGACGATGTCACTGCCTGTGACAGGGGATTGATTGAACTAAATGGCTTTTAAAAGTCCTTTCCCATCCAAACTACTCTAAGAAATGGTGATTTAGTCAGAATTTATTTAGTGACAGAGCTGCAAACACAGAATATTTTGGTTTCTTCCCCCAAGGTGGTTGGTGCTAAGGTGGTGACAAACGCTCGCAGCCCCGGCGCTCGCTGCTATGGCTTTGTGACAATGTCAACATCTGAGGAGGCCACCAAGTGCATCAATCACCTGCACAGAACTGAGCTGCATGGCAAAATGATTTCTGTGGAGAAGGTAAGTGGCAGCTATTTCATGGCAGTGGGATGAAAGTAAAAGCATGCAATTTCCATCTCTTGTCTCTGACTGTGGAATTGTTTCTGGCTGAATTTCTAGGCAAAAAATGAACCAGCAGGAAAAAAGCCCTCAGACAAAAAGGAAGGTGAAACAAGGAAGGAAAAGGACAGGCACCATTCTGCAGAGTCCAAATCTGAGAAGTAAAGTGTTGTTTTGTATTCTTTGAAAACATCAGACCACTCATTTCAGATACAGCCAGCTGACCAGTAACTGTAATAAATCTTGATTTAATGTTTCATCCTGCATTTGAAATAGAAATAATGCTTGGAAAGTTGATGTTTTACAGTATTAAGGACATCTTAACTGGCCCTCTGTTCAGAAATACAAAGCTCTTTAGTGTTAGTATAAAAACTTGTTAGCTATATCAGGAGATACTAAATCAAATCATTTCTAGGTAAACCATTATTTTTCCCAGTTGTTTGTCCTCTGATCTGACTCTGTCTTGGACTCTTCTTTTTAAACTGACAAATAAGTCTAGGGTTCAGTCTGTCTTTCTGGTGGACTGACTGTGCTTAGTGAGTGATGCTTCCAACACTGTTTTTTCAAGTGGTTTGTTGCTTTTGAAAGAGGCATTTTGCTTTCCTGCTTTTTTGTAGGTCTGTTGGTATTAAGAAGGAGGAGAAGACTGACAAAAAAGATGATGCTAAGAAATCAGAAAAGGATGAAAAAGAAGGAAAAGAAAAGGAAGAACAAAAGACTGGCTCTTCTGATAGATCCAGGGCAAGCAAATCAGGTGATGCTGGCTGTCTTTCAGAAATGTTTTCAAGGATGCTTGTATGTTATTAGGTGTGATTGATAATTCAGTAAAAAGAAGCTTACTTGGTAAAACTGACACAAACATCAGAATACACCTTGAAAATTTTGACTTCAGTTTCTAATAAAATACAACAGAATTTCCATAATTTTTATGGATCTGTCACTGGGTTTAGACCTGACACTCTGTGTGGTTCTGTGTCCTTTTTTTGGCTTTTTTTTTTTTTAAACTGTGGCAAAAGATGTATTTTCTGGACAGGAGAAATAAAATAAATTGGTGTTCTTTTAGCTGTTGTCCCTGCCAGAAAATATTGCTGTAATTTTGTGATAAATTTACTGCCCCCATCCTCAAGTTGGCCAAATCTTGGCAAGCTATTTAAATCATAAATGAGTGCCATATGTTATTAAAAACCTCATTAAAATAGCTTTATACTATTTAATATTTTTCACAGTTTTGAATCTGGCAAGAATTGTTGAATGTCTTTTGTGCCATTTATTTTTGGCTCTGTTTTGTTTTCTAGCAAGTCGAGGAACTGAAAGGACAGTGGTGATGGATAAATCTAAAGGAGAGCCAGTTATCAGTGTGAAAACCTCTGCATCAAAAGAGAGGGTAAGGCCAACCTCCAGAGAAGCTTTTGTGTAAAAATAGATGTCAAATAGATTTATGTGCTCAGAGATGAAAGGTTTTTGACCTTGCATATTGGTATAAGGATCCTTTTATCACTCTCTGAAAAGCATCAGGGTTTTAGTGATGTGGCAGAGAGGAAGTGCTTCTGTTTCACCTCTTTTATACTTTTCCACTGCTGACCTAGAGGAATAAGTCAAGTTGCAGTATGAAAATGGTGTGAGGAGGATGTGTTTCCCTAAGCTTGGAACGTTACTGGTGTGTGTTGTTTGAACTCAGTGCAAGTCAGGTTGTGTTCCCCTAAGATTTATTTGTAATATTTAGAAGTTCTGATCACATTTGGGATAATTTTCCCTGCAATCCCACTGCTGTTCCTCTCTGGGGAAGGGCTGGCAGCCTGTTCTGTTCAGCTTAGCTTACTGCAGGGATTTGTTTTAGCTGGAGATGCTCCATGTTCAGCTCATGCTTTGTTCTGATCCATCTCAGAGCACAAAAAGCCAGGACCGCAAATCGGAGAGCAAGGAGAAGCAGGACATTTTATCCTTTGATAAAATCAAGGAGCAGCGGGAACGGGAGCGGCAGAGGCAGAGGGAGAGAGAAATCAGGGAGACCGAGAGGCGCCGGTGAGTCCCAGTTCCCTCTGAACCTTCAGTGGGGTTTTTTACTCCCTTACCTGCTGTGTGTTGTGAACAGGCTTCAAAGCACTGCTGTGCTGACCCTCCACCAGGGATTCCTCAGATTTCTCAGGTTTTCTGGTGTTTTTTGCACCCTGAGAGTTGGAGTTCAAAGGAAAGATGTGCAGTTGCTTTGCGGAGTTGTTTATTATTTTCTTATCTTAAAAGTTCTCTCAGTCCAGTGTGAGGTTTGCAGGCAGCCAGAAAAGCAGAATCTGACCCTCCTACAATGGCACCTGGATTTTTATAATCTAAACTACATTAACAATGTTTTTCTCTAAGTACCAATAACTCTGACCCATGTCAGACAGTGAAATCTCACCATAGCCTAATCAAGAAAAGACCATAACCTCTGCAAAGATGAAGGGGATGAAGAAGCGGGAAAGAGACAAAAGGACCCCCTAATTCCTCCATCTTTGCCCCATTCTAGCTCTATAGTAAAATCTAAAAATTCTATTTTTTCACCCTGTGAGATAACAAAAATCACACCAGTCAAACCCACGTGGACTTCTTTTCCTCTTTCAAGTGTGGCAGTGTTTTCCAGGGTGTTAAATCAAAGGAATTGGGATTTTTGGCTCTTTTGGCTCTGTCTCAAGACCCTCGGGGTGTCAAACACCCAGGGACCCCCAAAGGGGTACCCTGGTTTCCCACAAGATTGATTTCATACTAATTACTGCTAGAACTGACATAATGCCAAGTGATGGAGGCTTTTACTGCTGAAACCAATGTTCTCATAAGACTTCCATTGGTGCTTTCAGGCTTTGTGTTCTACTTGACTGGATTCGAATTTCTTTAATTTTTTCCCCAGAAGCTTGTAAATACTTTTTGTATGTCAGATTCCTGTCTTAGGATGTGCTGTGCTCTCTGAAAGCTTTCTCAGGCCTGATTAAGAGTAGATACTGTGTTACTTACGCAGAATTCTCACCTTTGCTTCTGTTATTTGTATGGAGTTTTTTATTTTCCCCTGAGCTAAGGGAAAGTTACTTAATTGCAAAAAAGGGGGAGAACATAGAAATTAAAAAAAAAAAAAGGCGAAACCAAACAAAAAAACTCCACCCAAACAAAAAAACTCCACCCAAAATGAAGCACTAAAGCTTGGAATGAAGAGTCTCAGTTAAAAACCAAGTGTCTGTTTTGCATCAGAGAGAGGGAGAGGCGGGACCGGGAGCAGCGCCTTGCGGCCATTCACGAGCGGGACGAGAGGCAGAGGCTGCAGAGGGAGCGGGAGCGGCTGGAATTCCAACGGCAGCGCCTGGACAGGGAGCGCCTGGAGAGGGAGAGGCTGGAGAGGGAGAGGATGCACATCGAGCAGGAGAGGAGGAGGGAGCAGGAGAGAATCCAGAGGGAGAGGGAGGAGCTGCGGCGCCAGCAGGAGCAGCTGCGCTATGAACAGGAGCGGCGCTCTGCCATGAGGAGGCCTTATGACCCTGACAGCAGGTGAGGAGCAGGTCAGGGGGGCTCCAGACTCCTCAGCCACATCCCCTCTGGGAGCCTGTGGAAATGGGGTGCACTCTGGATAAGGCAGTTGTGGGAGCTCAAAGCTGAAAGACTTTATGTGCTGCTTTTAACACTAATAGCAATTTGAATAAGAGCAAATGCTGTGCTTGTACACTTGTAAGCACTGCTCTGGTCTACTCTTATTTCCCAGAGAGGGATGACCAAGAGTAGTAATTGAGTAGTTGATACTGCGTGTATCAACTCTGAGTGGTTGTGGGAAAGATACCCATTCTCTTCTCACATCAGCACACGCTGAAATTACACTGATTTTTGTAAACCGAATTTTCTCTGAAACCAAGCTGTGGTTAACGCACAGATGAATTATTGTGTTGAGGGAGGTTAGAGGGAGCAGGAGTGTGGGGAGCAGGCTGTGGCATTGCTGCTGACGTGGCCCCTGTGCAGGAGGGATGACCCGTACTGGCCCGAGGCCAAGCGGCTGGCGCTGGACGAGCGCTACCACTCGGACTTCGGCCGCCAGGATCGATTCCACGACTTCGACCACCGCGACCGCGGCCGCTACCAGGACCACTGCCTGGACAGGTAGGCAGGGCTCGGGCTCCTCCTCTTCCTCCTGTGCCTCCAGGGACACTTGGTGTCCTCTTGTGGCTTGGATGGTGTCAGCAGAGTAAATGAAATCACTCCGGTGCATTTCTCGTGTCTGATTTCACGCAATTCGTTCTGTGGGTTAGGGACAGAGCAGAAAAAGGTTATAAGCCAAGTCCTGACGTAGTGTGCCATGATGCTGATGGAGATACAGCAGCTTCTCTCAAGATATATGGAAGTCTGTTTTATGAACTCCTAAGATTTAGCCATTTCCTTTTGCTTTAAAACTTCCCAAGTTTTCATCTTTGCCTGGCTAATGCAGGTTTGTAGCACCACAGAAAGGAAAAATATTTCCTGCGTGGTGCCATTGAGACTTCTGTTTGCTCTCAGAGGATCTCTGGTGAAAACTGTACTGTGTGTTTTTGCTTGTAACTGATTTCTGGTAGGTTTACTCAGTATTCTCCCTTGGTATCACTGGGTTCCTGTCCATACTCAGTGGTGCCTTTTTTACTCATATTACAGTGATAGGTGTTATTTTGATCTCTTTATGCTATGAAACAAGAACTCTTTCTAGTTACCTTGCCACTGAGCATTAACATCCAGAATTACAGCCTAGTGAACATGAACTTTTCATGTGTTATTTCATGCAGACACTGGAATTATAATTACTGTGTTGATTCAATTGAAACTTCTCTTTTTTGTTGCAGGAGAGACTGTACAAGGGGAATTCCAGATCGAGATGGGCAGGTACGTTACAACCAAATCACTGCTTTAGTTAAAAACCAAAACAAGCTGCCTCCAAAGCAGAAAGGACACAATGTGCACATACCACACTGTCATTTCAGCTGAGATGTTTAAGCAGAACTAATTTTGTGTGCTCATAAGCATAAAGTAAATTATAAGGTTACCTGCTTGCTGGGGTGATAGCCTCAGATCCAGGCAAGGGGAAACCTCTGAGTGATGAGAGCATCTTTTCAGGCTGCTATGTGGCAGTAAAAGCTTTTTAGTTGACCATCGTAGGTGTTGAGAGAGAGCTGCTGTACTCACTTTGCTGGCAAAGAATGCCTTCTCTCACATTTATCTAAATTAAACAACTGGTGAATGAAACAAGGCTGTAAAAGGAGGCAGGTGTGAAAATCAATGCCACAATGGGGTTCAAAACCTCTCATTTTTGAAGAGAGATAGGGAGTAGGCAGATACTCTGTGTAAAAATTAAAAATCTGAAGCCAAGAATGTAAGCCTTAAAAAACCTTCCCAAACAAACAAGACCTCTCCCACCAGTGAACAGCACAGAATCAACAAAATAAACACCTGCTGTCAAAAATGACTAAAAAATGTGACAGCTTATAGAACAGTCATAAAGCCCTATTTTTGCAATGCTGGGAGAGCAGACTGGTGCTGTTTTGGAGCATGACTGTGAGTGTTTGCCTTGCAGCACTACCCCGAGGAGCGGCACGGGGGGCCCGAGCGGCACTCGCGCGACAGCTGGGGCGGCTACGGCTCCGACAGGAGGCTGAGTGAGGGCAGAGGCATCCCCCCACAGCCCCGGTATGTGCCTGCCAGACCAGCAGGGAGGTGCCTGGGGGCTCCTTACATTCCCTCAGTGAACCTGTGAAGGGTGACAGCAGAAGCAGCTTGACAAGTTGGGAGTCCTCTCTCCAGATCTTGGAGCGTCTGGAGGAGCGGGGAATTGGAGAGTGAGGAAAGAGCTGCTCAGTGAGCTCAGCTCCTGCCTGTGCTTCTCCTCTAAATAACTTCCATTTCTACAGATGACATTTGCAGATGCCCCAGTAAGGCCTGCACAAGTCTCATTCATGGCCAGTGGTCAGGTTTTAAAGGGGATTGAGTGAGAAGTCTCTGCAGTGGTGGGGGTTAGAGAACTTGGACTCACCTGGAATCACAGTGATTTCTCTTTAAACCAGTTAATCAAGCTGGGCATATTCCAGCTGCATAGTTTTCAGACAGAGGAGTGGCAGCCAATGAATTGATCTATGCCTGAGTATTTCAATCCTTTGCAATATCCATGATGTCTCTGGATCCAAAAAGTTTTGCTGTGTGAAGGATGCTGTTCAGCAGGTGTCTCTCATTGTTTCTCTTTGACCAGTTCTGATTGCAGTGATGGGGTGGCTCCAGCTCCAGCTTGATTAACCATTTCACACACTTTGGCATGGGGTATGGTGTTTGGCTTTACCCTGTGCTGCTCAGTGGGTAGGGGGCATACCTAGAAAAGATGTTCTTTTATTTTTTTAAGAGATGGACGTGACTGGGGAGATCATGGTCGAAAGTTAGAGGGGCATCAAGATCGTACATGGCAGGGCAATGTGGCTGGAGGAGTGATGGGACGGGATCATGAGAGATGGCAAGGTACACTTGCTGCTTACCAGTGTGATCGTGGTTTTTCTCTGTCAATTACTGCTGCTCAACCTTCTAGTGGTAGTTAAATTACTGAGAAAGCAAATGAAATTCTGGGAACAAGGTGATGTTTTTATTAGGGAAACACAAAAGCCTGTATCTTTTTTTTTTTTTTCCTTTTTTTTTCCTCTTTTTGAATTAGGTGGTGATAGAAGCATGCCTGGTCAGTCAGGACCAGGCCATGGGATGACTCGAGGAGGGACATCAGGGTAAGAAGCTCTACCAGAATGTTTATAATAATTTAATGTGAAAAACATCTTCAGCTCCTACTTTAGGCTTAGATTGGCAGGGAAAAAAAAAAACAACAAATTAAGGAAACATCTTTCAGAGTATGAGCTTCCCTGGGCTGTTTCCAATTTAAGCTTGGATTGGCAGGGGGAAAAAAAAAACCTAACAAATTATGGAAACACCTTTCAGAATATAAACTCCCTGGGTTGTTTCCAACGTGTGTGGTGTTGTTTGCAGGCGTGGAGGCTTCACCCCAGGGAGCCAGGGCCAGGTGCTGCAGGGCACTGGGATGCCAGGGGTGTTTGCAGGCCCTGAGAGGACAAACAGGCTGAGCGAGCCCCGCTTCAGCCGCCGCTACTGAGCACTGCTGCACTTGGGTGTTCTCCTCATGCCACCTGCCAGTGAGTGAGTTTTATCAGCCAGGATCACCTTCAGTTCGTGGTTCTAAACATCTAAAAAAATAATGCAAGACTGCTGCTGCACTGTAGCCAAATACTGTGTCAATTTGGTTTGGGGTTTGTTGGTTTTGTTTTGGTTTTTTTGGGTTTTTTTTTCAGTTTGTAATGAACGTGGGTGTTGGTCAGACTTCACTTTTAAGTTTCTGTAAGTGAAACATTCCATTTTTCAAAGATAATAAAATTGGTTTATGGCTACTATTTCCTTGTTTCTGGAGTCTTTGGCAACCTCATGAGAGGATTAAAAGTCATTAGGGAGACAATCTGCTTTTAGCACTGAGAGATTTGAGAAGTGAGAGAGATCTGTGACATTGGGGATGTGGGCAGAGCCAGCTGTGTCACAGTGCCACACTCTGGGTGGGGACAGAGCCAGGTGTGTCACAGTGCCACACTCTGGTTGGGGACAGAGGNCACAGTGCCACACTCGATGTGGGGACAGAGTCAGGTGTGTCAGTGCCACACTCTGGGTGGGGACAGAGTCGGGTGTGTCAGTGCCACACTCAGGCTGGCAATGGGATGCTGTGGCCATACCCAGGAGCCCAGTGCCACCAAACACCCTTTGTGTCTCAGGGACAGTTGAGAAGTGGCCCCTGGTGTCCAAGGCCAGCCAGAGTCGCCAGTCCTGGCAGCTTTGCTCTGGGAGAACACCAATGTTCAGTTCAGGAGGTGAAATCCCCCTCTGGGACTGGCAGCTGGGCCCAAACCAGGATCCTGCCTCCTGAAATTCCCCACATCCAAGGGTTGCTCCCACACTGCAAGGACTGAGGGCCAGTCGTTGTTTTCAGGTGTTACCCTCACCTGGGGTTTCCCATCACACAGAGCACACTCAGACATCCTCACAAAAAGGCAGAACTGTTTATTGTCACCCAGATGTTCTGTGAAGAACCCCCTGTGTCATGTACAGATACAAAACCCCAGAAAGATGGATGTTCTCATCAATGGAAAAAATCATCATCATACAGACTCTGGCCATGATTCTGAACCTCTCTGCTGTCCTGGAGATCCACAGAGCCCAGAAGAGCAGATGAACTTCACATTTTGGCCAATATAAAAGTTTTCCTGCTGCCACCTTCCACCCCAACACCACCATTCCTGCCTTGCTGCCAGAGCCATGTGCTCACCCTTCTGCTGCCACCTTCCTCAGCAATGGTTTAGCCACAAAATGCCCCAAAAACTACAGAGGGGTTCACCAAAACCCAATGTGAACTCCTGGTGTGAGGCAGGAAGGAGTCCAAGGAGCTGGAAGTCACCAGTGTGGTTATTCCAGAAGGGATTCCACAGGGACCCAAGTGACATCCAGAACTGCACAGAACAAAGCTGAACAGAAAAACAACACAAAACAAGTTTGCTGAAGGGCAGGATTCCACACAGGGAGGAGTGTGAGGTGGGTTTGTGGTTTTTTTGGGAAATTCACCCATATTCCCATCAATTTAAAGAGATCTAACATTTAAAAAAAAGCAACAAAAAAAAAGCTGGGTGCCCCTTGGATATCTCACACTGTGAGAGTAGCACCTGTCACTCCAGGGTTAATAAATTTGTTGCCCTGGAACATCACCACAAAGAGATTTCAGAATTATTTTTAACAGCTCACAGCATGACCCAGAAATTCAAGCCTTGGAAAAACAAAATTTTCCCTTTATTTATATTGCACCTGTTTCACAAAGAGCTACATGGCAGAAGTTCCTTCTGCTGCAAAATGCTGCATCAGAAAAAAAAATGGGTTTGAACACAGATTAGAAAGGAAAACTGAGCTTTGGAAATCATCATGAGCTGACCCCAAAATACCAACACTATTTTTACAAATCACTGTGCACTTACAAAGCCTAAGTCTTGTCTCAATTTTATTTAGCATTTAGTTCTTAAAAAACCACAAGCATTTTACCAGATGATAAAAGATCCTCTTACACCACTGGGTACTAAAATTGAACCTGCAGGGGGAATATTTTTAAGCTCTCTTGAAAGAGCACCAAACACTCCTTGGAACTCCCAACAGAACACCCACGTGGGGTGGGGAGAGATTGGTTTTCTTATTTCCACAACAACCCAGCACTGCTTGGGGAAGGGTTTTTTCAATGTTGTGATGTATTTATGTGTAAAGAATGTGTAGTGGAAAACAGAATTTGTCAAGGGAGTGCAGTGCCTGTGTTTTAACCCTGGTTGCAGCATTTCTGTGAGGCATCACCCACAGCACAACATCCACCAGCTCCTCACCAGTGGCCACTGGGACACTCCCAAAGCTCCCTGCAAGGAATAACCCCAAACCAACCCTCTTGGTTTTAATAACAGGGTCACTCTACACAGCTGTGTGGGTTTTGCCCTCTTTATTCCAGTGTTTCTGTGCTTTCTACAGACAGAGTCAAACACAAACCAGCTTCCAACAAACAGCTCACCTGGCCAAACAAAAACCTTGCACAGGCCCAAGATGAAAATATTCATTACAGCAGTGTCAGGAAGTTCCTTTGCCTGGATGTGGCCAATATTGCTCAAGGACTGGGATTTGGGATGAAGCAGAAAAACCCCATGGAACCATTTTTCATTGCACCTGTCCCACAGCCAGCCCTGGGCTGGAGCAGCAGCAGCTCCCCAGGGAAGAGATTCCCCACCCTGGGCTTTAAAGGACCCGTTCTCCTCATGGGTTATCCTCACCCTGGGCCAGTCCCTGCAAGCAAAGGGGTTTTGTTTCAGAGGCAGGAGTGAAACCACAGGCCCAGACTGGAATATGGGACAGCTCTGATCTGGAAATCCTCATCTGCTGCCAACACAGAAAAGCTGAGCTTAAAACCTGCCAAGGGAAGTGTGCAGGGCAAGCTTGCTCTGAGAACACCTGCCAGAAAAGGTTGGGTTATGTTCTTTAAAAGGAAATTAATCTGAACATATTTAATAAAGCCTCTGATCTGGTTTTTATTTACTCCCCACAGCAGCTGAGGTTGTAGGAACATGGCACAGCAGAGGATGGACAGATGAACTCAGAGGATGCCTGGACATCTCTGGGGCCTGCACTGCCACTTTTTTTCTGGTATTTTACCCCCTGTGATGTAAAGAATCATTTCCATTTTCCAAAAGGGAAACTGAGGCACAAAGACCACAACTGAGCATTTGCAGGGATTTAACAGGTCAAAACAGCTCCCTGGAGAACTTCTGCCCCTCTTGAAAATCTCAGCCTCAATCTCTCATCCTCAAATCAATCTCTTGCTCAGAGTCAGCACCTAATCCAAATCCAGAGTCCACCAAAGCCTTGTGACTTGCAGGTAAAAGCACTGAACTGTTGGGAAGTGAGCCCCAGAAACACACCTTTGGCACTTTCCCTGCATTAAAAAGAAATAATTATACATACATGAATACTGGAATAGGCAAGAGAAATCTCATCTGAAGGAAAGATTTCCTCATGACCTTGTCCAGCCAGGTTAGGGACAGATTTATTTCGATTTTCTACCAAAAGCCCAAGTTCTCAGCTAGCACCAAGAGACTGAACTCAAATCAAGGCAAGTTCTGCTCACATGGGGCAGCATTTTTAACCCATGTCTGGAATTTCACAAGGACCATTTCCTCTTTTGGACTCTCTGGTGGAAGGCTGTTCATGTAACTACCACCCCAGCAGCCAAAAGAATAAGATCAGCTTGATTTTGCACTTAAAAATAAATCCTTTATTATCCAGAAAGGAGCCAAATCATCATCTCACATCATGGAAATGGTCATTTGTCAAGCAATAAATAAGGGGAGTGTTCTGTGCCACTCCCTGAATGTTGTCACTGGTGTCTGGTACCTCTCTGGTTAAAAGCATAAAACTTATGCTATCAAAGTCTCACTGTACAACAGTCTGGGAAGGAAAGAAAGCCCCTAAAAATCTTTTGCTAAAGCAATGACAGAAAAATCTGATTCAGTGAAACCCAAGTTCCCAGCTGGGCTTCACTTCATTCCAAGGGATTTCATTCAAAGCCAAGTTTCATCCCTTCCATGCACAAATGCAGTACCTGACACACACAATCACCTTGTCTAGAATTTATTCTGAATCAGCTCTTGGCCATTCATTATCTATTTACTGCTGATTCAAACAATTCTCCTTTCATTTCCTATTCGAGCCAGGGGAGTTGCAGGAACAGCACAGGATACAAAATTGAACCTCTTCCAGCAGGAAGTGGAAGTCAGGCTAAATCCACACAGCTACTCCAACAGCAGTAATTAAGGAATTTAAAAACCCCAAACAACTGGAGGCTAAAAATCGTTAAGAAACAATTAATAATGATGATTGTTGAAATCAATGCATTCAAAAATATATGAATCATGTAAGAGAGTATAACTTATGCATAAAACTGAGAACAAAACACCTTTCACCTTTCCATTTCTAAAGCAACAGAACAGTTTTGAAAGAACAGGTGTGAAGGAAGTAAAAAAATAAAATCATATTATTCCAAACACTTTTATTTGTGAAGGAGTTTCCTGCATGGCCAAGGGAGAGCAATGTCTGGAGTTACAGGACTACATGATTCAGAAAACAATGATGATTTTGAGTTGGACTTGGTTGTTCTCTGCCATGACCAGTGATTTGAACTGTGTCTTTTTCTGTGCCTGAAGCAGCTCAGGGAGAGATCAATCCTTCCTCTGCCTGCTCCTTCAGGAACACTTCTGGTTTCTCATCCAGGACTGAAGGCAGAGGCACAAGAGTTGGGAACATCCACAAGAAGTCCCAGAGATGCTGGAGATGAGCTGGATTTTACCTGCCTGCAGCTGATCCACCTCAGCCACTCCTCCTCAGGCAAACCCTGATGAGCACAAGTACCCCTTTGCTTTCACTTCTTTCTGAAAGCTTCATTAAAAGCATCATTGAACCGTTATCAGAGCACAAGTTAAAGGTGACATTACCAGCATGGAAACAAGATACTGGCCAGAATTCAGCTGCCAAGAGAACAAGGAGCTGGCAGACTCTGCAAGGAGCAGGGACAGATGTTCCACTCAGCAGTCACAGCTGCCCCTCCCCAGAATCTGCTCCGTGGGTTTGGTTCCAGTGTCAGGTCTGGCTGTGCCAGGGTTAAAGCTCTGCCCAGCAGCAGCAGCAGCTGCAGGTCCTGCACCACTGCCCTCCACAAGCACCTGCCCTGCTGCCAAACCTGCACACTTCAATGGCTTGGTGACATTCATGGATGTACTGAGAGTTTGCTGATAATGCTGGGGACACTTTGATGTCACAGTCTGTACCTGTGTGCCAGGATGTTAAATATCAAACCTGTTCAGGTTGTAGGAGGTGGGGTAGCTCTGCCTGCTGTACTGGAAGTGGTCTGTCAGCACGTTGCTGCGGCCGTACTGGAAGTCCCCGTGCTGGCCAAAGGCCTGGAGTCCATTTGGGGACTTCTCTGGGGGGTTTCTGTGCCTTTCCAAGCTCACCAGGTCTCCAGTGGTCACTGGGAGCAGCTGCTGCTTCTTTGCCTCTTGGTTTGCGTCGTATTTTGTCTGGGAAAGGAAGAAAGGAAGGTTTTCATTTGGGCTGAGATCATCAAGTCCAACCTGTGCCCCATCCCCACCCTGTCCCCAGTCCATCCCCATCCTGTCCCCAGCCCAGAGCACTCAGTGCCACATCCAGGCCTTCCTTGGACACCTCCAGGGATGGGCACTCCAAACCTCCCTGGGCAGCCCCTTCCAAAGCCTCACAACCCTTCAGTGAAGGCAGATTTTCTTAGATATCACCTGAGATACCACCTGGACACATTCACATGCCCAGAAAAAAGCAGACACCCAGGAGATGGGAGATATCCAGTTCTACAGCCATGTCACCTTTTTGTTAGTCTTAAAATATCAGTGGCTTTTAATAAAAACCTCACTCCCCTCACATGCCAAACAAACAAGCTGATCTTTTTGCTCAAGAGATTTTGAGTCACTTCCCTATCTTCCCTTTTCAAGAAAAGCTTAAGGTTTAATTTTGTGAGAGGCCCCCCAGCAGCCCCCCAAAACTCTCAGGCCAGCTCAGATCTCAAGGGGCTTAGGAGGGAATATTTCAGAGGTAGGACAAAGGATTCCAAAAGAGGTTCAATCCCCCAAAGTTCTCAGAGATGTTTATTCTTTGATGGTCTGAGAGGGGAATGAGAGAGAACAAAGGAGAACAGGGCCTTATGTAAGTTTGTCCAGAGGAGGGGACAGCTGGACATAAGCCAATGGGGTCAGGGAAGAAAAAGGGTCAAGATACATGTTCACAAATTCCAGGGGTCTCTGGGAAGGGGAGAAGCCATTTCCCAGAGAAATGCAACAGCCCAGCAGCTGGTGTGACCCAGACCCTTCACTCTGGCCACGCTCATCCCTCCTCTGCAACAGAGCCTTGCGCCCTCTGTGCTGTCTTTTTGCTCAAGCAGCCCTTAACTTGTACAAAAGAGAATTCAGAGCTGCTGGAGTGCTCCAGCTGTGTTTGCTGGGTGAACAAACACAGCCTGCCTCACCTTGTTGTACAGGAAGACCCCGAGGATGGCAGTCATCATGCCCAGGACGTTGGTGCTGGTGACGGGGTTGCGCAGCATGATCAGGGACACGGTGATCACCATGATCCTCTTGGTGGCATTGGCCACAGAGTAGCTGAGGGGGCTGATCAGGTTGAGGATGCTGAAGGCAATGACGTTCTGGGCAAAGTTACAGAATCCACTGATTATAAGCAGCATCAAGGTCCAGGACCAATGAGACATGGTGCTCTGTGGCAAAGCAAACAGCAGCAGGAGAAAGTTATCTCGGGTGTCAGGTAACAACAAACACAGCCTGAGGCACCTCTCACCTGCCATTGGAGGGAGGAGTGTCTGCACTGAGCTCTAAAGAGGCCCCCAAGCACTGCTTTATGCAACTCCCAACTCAGAGAAACTAGGGCAGGACATTCCCCACACTCCCTGGGACTGTTTGTTCTGTCTCCAGCTCCCAGCTCCTGAAATTCTGCTGTCCCATCAACTGCCTCTCCTGACCCTGACAGGAATTTTCACAATAAACACTCTGTTAACTAGTCTGAGACAATCTGCAGGTGTTTCACAACACCTCCTTCCACACTGACAAGAACTACACTGAAACACTCCAGGGTGCTGCTCTGGTTGGGTGCTGGAATTGGTTTGTAACTTGGGGTTTTTTTCTCTTTTCTTTCAGAATAGCCAACAGTTCTCCAAATGCAGCACTCACCAAGTCATTCTCCACCAAGAAGGAAGAAAGATCCACCAGAACCCACGTTGGGATCATGAAGAACACAGCGTGGCACCCCAGGATGTTCAGCAGCCTCAGGTGATGGATTCGGGAATCTCTCAACACCTGACAAGAGCCATTATTGAACAGCAGTCAGGGGCAGAATATTCAGGTCAATACTCTTATTGTAAGAAAAACTGATGTCTCTTTGAAAAACAATGGGTTTTTGAGTGGTGGCTCTTAGTTTCAACAAGATATAAATATTAAAAGCTCTACGAAACAGAAACCATTTTGTAACTAAATAGAGCCAAACCACACATTTAAAATTTGTTTCTGTGGTTTCAAGGAGTGCCCAGTGTTGACAGTGACTTGTCCAGCACAGAGGAATGATTTGATATAACAAGATACATTAAAAGCTTTTAAGGAACTGTTGAATTTAAGCATTATTGAACTGCCATCAGAAAAAAAATCCATGTTGAGAAGTAAAGAAAGGGCTCAGGATAAACTCAGTGTAACAGCTCCAACAGGTAGGAAGTGCTGCAGGGAACACACACACAGAATAACAACCATCCCTTTGGGCTCTGACTGCAAAGCCAACTAAATAAAACACATTTATGTAATGGAAATGGCACCCTGTGCTGCTGGAGGGTGGCACCAGTGACCAGGGCTGGGAACAGAGCTGTACCTTCTTCGAGAAGATGTTCTGAAGTGAGAAGCAGAGAGTAGCAGCAAGTGCACTGATGAGTCCCCACATGTCAAAGGACAGCTCTGTGACCGTGGCCAGCAGCACACCAGTGATGATGGGGATCAGAGACAGGTACACCTGCAGCAGGGACACAGGGGTAAATTGCACCTGCTAAGAGTTTTCAACCAAGTTTACACATCCTGCTGATTTAGGGATCAATCACTTTACTATTGTAGCTCAAGGAAATTTAAGTCACTGCAGTGGGCACTGGCAACTCCAGTGCATCAGACAGCATCACCCTGCTCATTGTTCTGATGTGTTTTACACTCACAATAAAAGGAAAAAGGATTTTTAAAATCTGCATAATCTAATTCCAGTCACAAAATCCACCCAAAGGCTGAGCTCTGCTGCCCCCAGCCAGCACAGCACCCCCCAAGGAAAGAAACCTCAGCAAACCTGTCCGCACCTTCGTCGTCTGCTTCTCCTTCATGATGATCCGAGACAGCAGAACCACCCAGATCGGCATCGTGGCTTTCACTGGGGACAGGAGGGAAACATCCGTGGGGCCCTGGGGCTTGGGACAGCTCCACCAGCCACCACGAGCAGAGGATGGAGCAGGGGCTCAGCCCAGGGTGGGTCCTCCCTCCCTGTCACCCTCCTGGACACTGGAACAGACTGGAGCTCGGGGCTCTGGGACACCCACAGGGGCACTGCCCCTGGATTTGGTGCCAGCACACACTGCTGGGGATGGGGACACTGCTCTGGGCACCTATGTGAGCACAGAGGGGGCACTGGGACACCTCACTGGGGACCCATGGGATTCACTGGGCACTGGGACACCTCACTGGGGACTTACAGGACACAGTGGGCACTGGGATACCTCACTGGGGACACACAGGACTCACCGGGCACTGGGACACTGCACTAGGTACACACAGGACACAGTGGACACTGGGACCCCACGGGACACAGTGAGTACTGGGACACCTCACTGGGTACCCACAGGACACAGTGGACACTGGGACACTGCACTGGGACCCCACAGGACACAGTGGACACTGGGACACAGCACCAGGTGCCCATACGAGCACACTCCGGGTTTCAGCTCACCCCACTGTGCACGATTCCCAGCCGGCCCCCAGGACATCCCCCCGG
>VWYE01023009.1:73559-97352 GCA_013398995.1 Alaudala cheleensis | reverse complement strand
CCCTCGGTGCCAGCCCCGCTCCCCTCGGTGCCAGCCCCGCACGGTCCCCGGGGTTCCCGGGACGGCCCCCGGGGGGGAGCAGAGCCGCCCGCAGGGCTCGGCCCTTGGACACCGCAGGGCAGGGACGGAGCGAAGGTCACGGGCTCGCAGGCACCGAGACGATCGCTGCCGACCTTTAAAACTAACGGCAGGAAGGCGCAGCGCCGGCTGGGGTAAAGGATGGGTGAGTACCTGGCAGGCAGGAGGGGTTGTAGAGCCCGGTTCATCCATGCACCCTGTCAAGAGACATTTCTACAGCATTAATTTGCCCCTAAAAACACGCACTTTAGGTAATGGCGACTCCCCAAAGAGTTGTTGATGAGCCATTTCGTGTCATCCGTTGACAAGGAAGACACGGCAGTGCTTTAACCTCAGGTTTTAGGATTAGAAGGAGAAATTTTGCCAGAGAGGTAGGAGAAAGCAGTAGCAGAGAAACGGAGTCATGCACAAATGAGAGTACACAGCAGGTACGCACATAGTAAACTTCATTTGAACTTGTTTACAAAATTGACAAAAAAATATCACCTTGTAAACTTATTCACATTTGTTGGAGCTCACAGAACTGGTTATACTGGCATGCTGAAATAAAGATTGTCAAGCCTCATCTCACCCTGGAGGACACACAAGTGAGTTGACCCCTTACAGCAGCAACAAACTCAGCAAGGAACAAGATTTAAAGCTTGCATCGGGAGGGAAATTCTCCATCAGTTTTTGTACCACCAGGGAAAGGGCTGGGTGTGATTCCTGATGCCTCCTCAAACAGAGGAGCATCAGCACAGGCAGTTTTTGGGTGTAATCTGAAAGCTGTGATGAGCTTCAGGCATCACCTCACCCAGTGCAGTCAAGGGCCATCAATTGCATCAGAAATGGAAGCAGTGGAGAAAAAGATGGAATTTATCAAGTAATACTCTGTCATTTCCTGAAGTTTGGGAATATTCAAAGGCCTCCAAAGAGCACGGACCCTGTTCCTAAATGGGACCATTCAGGGAAGGAGGGAGGAAGGGCAGAGGGAGATCAGATGCACAGTACTTTTATACATCAACAAAACGTAAGCATTTCCAAAATGACCAGCAGCTTAGCCCTCTGCCATCAAATCTGAACTGCAAGACAGGAGCTTTCCCCAGCTCTAAATCACACTGCTCAACCTCAGCAACTGCAGAAGAACAAAATGGAAGTAAACTGAAAATATACTTGGATGCATTTTTTGGTAACCACTTCTGGTTTCACTCTCAGACCTCAGATTTCAGAAATGGAAGCACACAGACATCGTAATTTCTGAGATACCCACACATTTCAGTAACAGTCAGATCATAAATGATGAACAAGAACAACTTAAAAAATAAACCAAACTTCATCTGTTATATTCCAGGGAAGAACCAGCACAATGCAGGCCTGGCCAGGAGCACCTTCCTTTGAAAACCAGGGAAGAGCTTGACTCTACCCTCAAAGGCAGGACAGCTCTTGCCAAGGCTCATCTCCAGCACAGATGGATGAACAGAGTGAACATCACTAAACCCAGGAATATTTTTGGTATAGTGTCCCCTCCCCTGACCCCCTGAACAGAAGCCCAACACTGGGGACTGCATCCAACAACACAGTCCCAAATATTAAAGCAATTACAGGTAATAGAAATCCTTTGCTTTGCACACCCCAGGCTGCTTCAGAAAGCACTGTAACAATCAGGAATAAAACATTACAAAGTTACCGAGACGAAAAGGTGAAGTCTGATCTCTTTAGACTTTGAGGTACATTATCAGCAGTTGGGTTCTCAGTCTCCAGAGTTAACACAGAATGCACCCTGTGTGCCTGAGGAGCACAGCAGGGCTCTTGGAAGACAATCCCCTCATCCCTACCGGCAGTGTCCGAGGGATTTGGCTCCACCTCCCTGCTCCGAGGGGCTCCCAGTGCCAGGGCTCCCTTAGCTGGGCTGAACTGAGCAAACTTGGGGGGGAAAAAAACAAACGAGTGGAGTGTATATAAATAATTCACAAACTGGTTTGTGCAAATTTTTTTTATTTCCACATTTATATCACAACGTGTCCACTTAAAGGACCAAATAGCAAAGTTGCTCCCTTCTGCATCCCAGGAACACAGAAGTCTAGTTACTGTACATTCACTAAGGCTCTTTGTTTTTGCAAATTGCGTTTATGATGGATATCCATAAGGCAAACAATATCTAAAGGAATGGTAACAAGTATATTTCCAGCATACAAACAGGCTTCCTTTTTCCCTCTCACAGTACAGTTACAAACTTGTAGCACCCTCATTACACTTAGATTCTAGAAAAGGTGATTTTTCTTTTTCTTTTTTTTTCTTCTTTTTTGTTTTTTTCATCTTTTTGTTTTTTTTGTCTTTTTGTTTTTTTACCTATAAGTTTGCAGGAAGGGAAAAGGAGGAAAAATGGTGGTGGTGGGATCAAAAAATATCGTTAAACATCTAGGTTTTTTTTTTTTTTTGCAGCATTTCTCAGAGACTGGATTTAAACTGAAACCAGACTAAAATATGTGGATGCCTATGGAATGTTGAGCTGAAGCTGGTGGCCCAGCCTGCAGTGCAACACCTGCTGTTTAAAACCCAATCTCCGTACCACATGACTCTTCAAGAACGCAATCATGTTCAGAGATGTGATAGAAATAAAACTACAGTTTTTGCACATTGTCTCTCGAATACCTCACTGCCAAATAAAAAAAAAAAAAAAGAAAAACAAAAAAAAAACCCAAATCAAGTCAAATAAATAGATGCATATTTTGTTAAGGTAACTTCCACAATTTTTCTCTGTACCTGCCTGTAATAAGATTCCGGCATTCAGAAAGTGCTGGAAATCCTCTTCACTTCTTGGGGACTAACACTTTTTATAGCTGGCTCGCTATAGAGTTTTGAACTCAACTGATCAACCTTCGTATGCCTTCCTTTGCAATTGTTAGTAAACTGGTAGCAGCATTTCACAAAAGGAGAATTTAAAGGAACGAGCTGGAAAGGCCCAGCTCCCTCCCTCCCACCCCCCCTCTCTGCTCGTGGGGCCTGTTTGTCCAGGACAGGAGGCTCTCTCCAGCTGGAAGTGGCATCGTGTCTGCCAGCTCTGCTAACTGCAGGTGTACAAAGCGTGCCTAGCAGAACTGCTCTCAGTCTAGGCAGACGTAAGGCAGGATGTTCAATCTCCCATCATCCCCGTGTGGATCTAAGGATATGCACTGTGTCCAATCATACCAGTTACCCTGTGTGTCATAACAACCGTTCACACCTGGCCAGTTGTGGTCACGTATTCTGTCGAGGTCATCGCCCGTGACCTCCCTGGTGACCCCAGGCAAGTCTGTAGGTTTGCTGTTAGGAGCTAGAACGTGAGTCTTTCTAGCCTCTTTTCTAGTGCTTTCCTCCTGCTTTAAATACTCAGACATGAAGTAGTGAGCTCCTGGAGTCTGTACTCCTGATGAAGATAGCAAGCTACTCTGTCTGTTTAAATATGACTGAATGATTTCATTTCTGGACAACTCTTTCCAGTTCGTTTGTTCAAAGGGGCTTTGCAGGTTGGGTTTTTGCTCCTGCTTTTCCGTTTCTGTCCTGTGCTGTTCAGTAAGTGCAGGGATTTCTACCTGCAAAGGATCTTTCGGTGTTAAAGGTTTTATCTGTCCTGTCATGGGATCAAAAGTGAGTTTTCTCTCTTTTAACCTCACAGGTTTCACACCCCCTTCTGTCACGTGCCCATCCAAATTGACTGTATAGTCTCTGGGTCGGTACCTTTTCTTCTTTTTGCTATCAGACCCTGAAGCAGCATCATCACTGTCCATCCTGGAGCTGTCCTGCGGGAAGCCCGTGTGCGATTCCCCGGGGTGGCCTTTGCAGCCGGGGGGAGCCGTGTGCTGCTGAAGTGTCCCTGCTGTGTGCCTGTGCTGGCCCTCGGGGGCTCCCTGCTGCTCCTGCCAGTGCTGCGCTGCCTCGGGGGCTGCCTGAGGAGGGAACTCCAGTCTCTTGGCTGGCATGGGAGGTGTGGATGGTTGCATCAGGGAGGGCGGCGGCGACGGCACCTGCGCGGCGTCTGCGAGCTGAGGCCTCTGAGATGGACTGGGCATGGAATCCTTTGGTGAGTAGGTGGTGTGCTGCCGAGCAAAAGTATCATGCCTGACGTTCCTGGGGCTAAAGGAGGAGCAGCGTGGGCTCTTGGGCTGGTGGGGGCCCGTGGCTTCTTCTGATTTATCATGCTGCTGAAGCACTGCAGTCTTTAGTAACGAGGAAGTGCTTGAAGGTTTTACAAGTCCTGGAGAACTGGTGTGAGGTTTGACAGCATTGACTGGGATCTTATTGTGTTTATCGTTTTCACTGAGATCTGTCCTGCTGCTCTCGGGCCCTGCGTGTAGGTTTATGTCTACAGGACTAGGAAAACTTTCAGGACTACCTCCAATTCCATTGGTTGGAGGGGGTGAAGAGTTTTGTAATACTTCATGACTAGCTTTGGAGACCTTTGGGGGAGGAGGGCCCTGATGCCCATCCCTGTGCTCACCTTTCCTTTTCCTATTTCCCAGTTTCTCTGGTTTTGGGGAATTGAGTTTCTGGATGTCATTCCTGCTTTTCAGCTCGCTGATGGGCTTGGCTCCGGGCACAGCAGGCAGCTGTGGGTCTGGTTTGCAGTTGTGAGCACCTCCATTGGCTGATCCTGGAGGGTTGGGCAGCCCCCTTGGCACTGGCTCGTTCTGGCTCACGGGCTCGATCAGCTTCTGCCAATTCCGCAGCAATTTCTTGGCACGTTTGGCAAGTTCCTCATTGGATGTCTTCTTCCTCACCTCATTGATGAGCCTCCCGAGTCTGGTTTCCTACAAAGACAGACAAGGTGTTTTACAAGGAAAATTCTTGTTTTGGAATGTTTCTGCTGTGTAATGCTCACCCCTGAGAAACACCTGGTTAAAAACACTAAAGATTGGAGTGTTGGATTAATCTTTTTGGGAAGGATTAGTCCAGTGCCCTGCCACACAACATGAAACCCACTGCAGGTTTCAAGTCATGCTGTCCTAATTCCCTGGGAAAAACATCTTTAATGAGAAAGAGCCATAAGAATTAGGATGCAGGTTCAGATTCGAGGGGAAATGCAGCACCCAAAGGTGTGTGCTTATCCCAAGGGGAGTGTAAGATCTGCAGAGAGAGCCAAGAGAAAACAATTCCAGGATCTTTTTAACTGTTATAGTAACGAATTAACAATAAAAATCTCCATTTAGACAAACCTGACTACCAGGTGTGAGTCGTGTCCTACCTTTTTCCTCCACCTCTCTCCTCTCCCTTCACTGCCCAGCCTGGTGGAAACGTATGAAAAAGCCATTTAAACAACATTCCCAGGGTGTCCCAAGGTGGTTTCAGGAGCGGAAGGAAGTGTTTGATTGTTCCCAAAGCACATTTGAAAACAAAGAACTGTTCCACAAGTCAGATTTCTTAAGAAAAGTACTTCAAAGGAGAACACAGACCAGACTGTGAGAGAAATATGCAACCTGTTGTGATAGATATGTTGAAATACAGGTGGAGTTGTAATTAAGCAACAGTTAAAAGCAAGAACACCGCTAATTTCAATACAAAGTGTGAAAAAGAAATATATAATTCATCCACAGAACTTCTTTGGACTGTTTCTGTGAGTGGCCAGTGAGAGTTCAGCTCTCCCTGACCTCACCCCTCTCTCCCTACACCTGACCTCAAATATCAGGCCTTGAAACCTGCTTAACTGAATTTCAAATTAATTTTACAGACCTATTTCAGATTTCAGGTGCTTGGTCACCAAATGCCTACAAAGGTGACCAGAACTGCAGGCTGATATTGCTGAGTGCCACAGAATTCATCAGTGGCAAGTGATGATGAATGTAGAGCCCTGCACAAACAGGAACTGTGCTGCCAGAATACTGATCTGGGCCCAGAAAGGATCCCTGTGTTCAGAGAGATGTGGGAAGCAGCACGAGAGGGACAAAATAATATCTGAATTGTGAATCCTTTGCAATCCATCTATTGTTTCTAGAAAAGCTGGGATGGAAATTAGAAAGGCAGGAAAAAGTCCTTTTATACACATAAAAAAATCATGTCCAGAGGGTGACATACCTCAAGTGCCTCTTTGGTAATGGGATATTTCTCCAGGCTGGAGATCACTTCCAGCACTGCCACCATGTTATGGATCTGCAACAAGGAAGACAAAGTCACTTCATGTTTCATGTACTGGTCTTAGTTAACAAATGTAATTTAAGACCTTCCACTTTATAATTGCTGGAAGCATTAATCACAAACTGCTATCAGACTGTCTGGCTTTAGGGAGCTGATTGTTCAAGGAATAGGGACAAGGACACTTTTACTGACCTAGTTGGAAACTGCAGGAGCTGTGACAAACACACTCTTATGTAAAACCCAAGGAAACAGTGGCTGTGACTGAGTAACAAAGTTCTGCAAAGCATCAATTAATTGTGCACAGCCTAATGGGAAACAAGAGCCAAGTGGAGAGGAGCAGCAGCAATCAGAAATGTGGAGTTCAATCTTTCAGGCCCCACTGCAGATTTACCCAAGTCACTGCCCTGCAGTTTCATCCCCAGTATCACTTCCTGCACTGCACACAGCAGTCTCAGCCTGCAGGTCCCTCCTGGGGCCAGGGCTGTGCCCAGCAGGTGTCCCCAGCCCATCAGCCCCAGCCTCAGCTCCTCCAGCCCTTGCTGGGGCTGCACAAATCCCCATCCAGCCAAAATGTGAGGATCAGGGTCTCTGATGGGCTGCACTGCACCCCCAGCACGGCTGCACATCCTCACACATGTGTGATTTTAATGGTTTCCATGAGAAACCACACACTGCACGTTTTAAGGGCTTGGTTTAGGGCTAAACATGTCAGTGCTGGGTTGGACTCATTCATCTTGGAGAGCTGCTCCAACCCAAATGAGTTTATGATCCCACACAGAGATCCCTGTTTCCATTACCTGATGCTAAGAGCGCTGAAACCTGGAATTTCTAATTCACCTTTGGAGATAGATTTCAAAGATAAGCAAAGGAAAACTTGAATCACAGTCTCATTTATTGCTTAATTGCATTTGTGACTCAACTGGATGTGAAGTGCATGGGAGAAAAAAAATCCCTCAGCAAGAACCTCTGCAGGGATCCCACATCATGCTGAAACCTCAGCAGGAGCATCATCCCCATCACAGGCAGCTCTGCCCTCCCCTGCATCAGCCCTCCTCTTAAAAACACTGACTCGTGCAATTGGCTTTTCCAAGTCACTTCTACCCCTCCCCTGAGACACCACAGGAACATCAGGAGCTGAAGTCTCTTCCCTTTAGAAAACCTGGGGCTCAGACCATGTTTTGTCCATCCCTGCAGGATGTTTAGTGCTGGAGATACCTGGGTAATGCTGTCACTGAGAAAACACTTGTCCTGATTTTTTTGATTCACTTTTATCAAACTTATGTTTAAAGTCCATGCAGGCTTTGAATGATTCCAACTCCTACAGGGTGTGAAACCAACTCCAGGCCAAAGATGAATTCATTTGTCCTGGTTCTTTCTTCACTCTGCAGATATTTAAAGCCCTACCATGAGATCCAGCCTGGTAAAACTCAGCTTAACCTTTAGAGCAGCAAGAGCACCTATTCTGACATATTTTAGTTCTTATTATTTCACTTCAGTGCACTGACTTTCTCCCATGTTTTGACCCTTGCCCTGTCCTCAGTGCCCAGGAAGGACAGCTTAGCACCACAGTTTAAACAAAACTGGTGTTGGTTTTAAACAACACCGGGGTTGTTTTTTTTCAGTTTTTAAACTGAGAGCCTTTAGAACAGTTAAAGCTCAATTCTGGGAGTTTCCAGACAAGTATTTTTAAACTTGCAAAACATGATACTCTCCTTCCCAACACGTACTTTAGACTATGAATTACCAGGGTGAAAGAGGCTCTGTTGCACACACCATTAACCAGTACAATTATTTTTGCTGTTACTGGTAATCCCCAAATATTCATTATCTAAATGAAGAACTGATGGAAAAAAAAAAAAGGGTCATTGGCCTATCAGAAGGTCAAGATGGGGAAAGTGATATGTTCATGTGCACACACACCAACAGAAAGGTGAAACTGGACAGGGAATTTCCAGTATTTGCTCAATACCCCCCAAACACACAGCAGTGGATGCCCCAAATGCTAAAGCAGCTCCCAGGCTGTGACTTCCCTCCCTGCTCTGGGGGACACGTGGTGCCAATTAAGGACAGTGAAAGTGGCCTTGCACCCTCAGCTCCTGCTGGAACACAAACCACCCATTTTGGATTCCTCACACATTTGTAACCAATTGAGAACGTGCTGTCACAGAGCAACTGCTGAGAGAAGCACGAACATCTCACACTCCACACAACTGCCAGCAGCTCCTCTCATTTTCCCTTTCTTTTTTGACCTGTAGGGAAGCTTGATTCTTTGAAAATAAATGCATAAAATGTTCAAGCACGTTTGACAACTTCTCCCCCTTCCCCTTGAGTAGTTTTCTCAGAATGTTTCATCCAAAGTGCCAGAAAGAGAAGCTCATAGTAAAGATCATATTTGCCTATTTTTAAATAACACAGACTATGAAATTTCTGGTGGTGTAGTTAAAGACAGTGATGGAAACAAGGGGACCTCCCCAAACACCTCAAGTATCACCTATTCCACAGGGATAACAGCAGCACACCCATCCTGCACACCAGTAGCTTCACCTTAAACCAACAGTTAAAAAAAATTCATACATTGTCACATAATCAGTGTGATACTGATGTTACAGATCCTGCCAGGACACCACCACCCTGCCTTGAGCAGAAAAATGATCATTTATTAACACAAAGGGCTGCTAAAGGAGCTCACTGGGAACAGAACACACAGGTAAGTGCCAGGGAGCAGAGCAGGACAGAGAATTTGGCAGCCCCACTCCCTCTGGACACTGGGCAGGGCTGTAACTGCCCAGGTCAGTGCCTCAAGAATTTCGTTTTAGTTTCTATATGCCTTTATCTGCTCCCACTGCAACCCCTTAGCACCCCCCAAAAACCTCCTCACTTAGGAGCTTGCAGCAAACAGCTCAAAATAATTGATAAGTAATTGATACAGCATTCCAAATTCTCCCTTGGTGCTCCCCTGTTGGGAGGGCTGGCACTCAGACTAATTCACTCAAAAGTTTACAGGAGAACATCTGCTTTGAGTCATCCATGATAATCCTTTCCAGCCAAGCTTAATGACAGCCACACAAAACAAATCTTATTTATTCCATGCAAGGCTCCTTAAGTCATCCAGCCATTCAGCCATACTCTGGAGCTTACTATTGCTGAGATCTTTTCCAAGTTAAGCACTGAATGTTTTCACTCCAGCCTCAGACAAAAGCAGGGATTTCTGAACTTTCAGGAAAAGATCAAGAAGCTTAATTTTCTTTTCTTAACTGCCACCTTAATCTTATTTCAGCATTTATAAACCAGGACCAAGTCAGTGACTAATTTCAGTTTAAAGGGGTTTTGGGGAAGGTTGAGGTACAGCTGTTCCCTCCCACCAAATCTGAAAGCAGCAGCAAGCTCAGCATCCATCCAAGCTCTGCTCCCATTTCCAGGTGCTGGGATGTGTTTTCTGTGGCACCAGCACACCCCATGGGATGCTTTGATTCTTCTCCTTCCCTTACACACCAGCCCAGACCCCAAACACAACGTGAGCACCTCCACAACACTTTCCTGTCCTCCTGGGGACACACAGTACAACCTGCACTCTCTCTCTGCAGCCTGAAAAACAAATGTTACAGAAACTTTCTACTGCAGACACTCAGATAAAGCAATGATTTTCTTTTGTTAATATCTCACAGGGATATTTCAAAAGATCTTTGCATGCCTGAGTAGACTGTGACAGACAACAAACCAGACCTGAGTTACCTGGAATAGAAGGAGCAGCATTTTCTGTGTACCATGAAAAACTCAATGCACAATTCCAAAAAAAACCTTGCAGTGAAACTTCTCATGCAGATTCCTGCCTTTCTGGTAGAAAGGTTCTCTTCAGCCACAAAGTTCAGGTAACAGTGCTAAAAGGCATCATTTGATACAGTAACATCACCCCTCTGGGTCACATTAGAGCCTTCACAAGTTTCTACAGGATATTTAAACTTGGCCTGGAGTCACCCATCACTGACAATCCTCTAAAACCCAACTGTGACACCATCATCCTCCTGAAATCACAGCCTCCAACAGTCACAGCCTGACTGCACCATGGCCATGGTGAACAGAGCACACAGGTATCACAACACACTGCTGCTCACCCACTTCATCACAATATCCACAAATACTCAGAATATCCATGGTTTCAATCCTGTAAGGTAACACTGTAGCACCAAAGCTGTGTGACAGAAACAAGCAGAGAAATGGAGACACTGTGTGAGGCTGAACAAGTCTTTTTTCTTCCTACAAGCACAAATCCAGGAGTTGATTGGCAAGCTGGAGGTTTCTGGTGGCAGTCAATACCAGCAGTAGGGTCCAGGCAGAAGTTCACAGGAGCATTTGTACATTTTTTTGTCTTCCCCCTGCTCCAGGGTTGTGTATCTCCTCAGGGAGTGCAGGAACATGTTCAAGAAAATCCCAGGTTCAAGGTCAGTAGTGCTGGAGAGCCCAGGGAGGCAGAGCTGGTTCCCAAGAGGGGCAGTGTTGGCTCCAGGAGTGATGGCATTGCTGATGTTCCTTCTCTTGGAGCTCTCAGTGTCACCTGCAGCCCAACAGCAGCTCCTGCCCCAGAACAGGGTCCCCCCTCAGTGTCACACCTTGCCCCAACACTTCTGTACAAAAGCTGCTCCTCTGCACAATCATCTAAAACATGGAATAAGAAGTGAGGAGAGAAAAGCTGCTATTCACAGAAGGCTTTATTTAACTGTGACAACAGAAATACAGCAGTGCTGAGTTTATTTAGCACTTTGTGCAGGGACTATGAGACACCAGACACTGATAACACACACCACCACCAGATAATTGTAATGTCATTTGTTCAAAGGTACAGACCAAACACAGCAAGTCAGAATTCAGGTTACAACCTGCTGGTATTTAGTTCAGTTCCCTGGCAGCTGATCTATTAACAGTTCCCCCTAGCCCCAATGTGACATGATGTTGTCTAAAGATAGGGAACACGAGATGCTATTCACAGACACAACATACCAAAAAGATGACCATGCACTACTTTGCTCACATTATTGAAAATGTCTGAAAGTCAGTTTGCCAAGCAAAGGTCCAATATTAACCAATACAAAAGATATTCTTAAAGGTGGAGGCTGGTTTTTTAATAGTATTTAGTGAAGCAGATCTTTAAACATGAAGGAATCAATGATTTGGGTTGAAAGTCATTCACTGGGAGAATCTTCTATGACAGAGAAATTCATATTGAGACCAGGCTTTGAAAACTGATCAGAAATTTGTGGTGCAAAACGAGGGGCAGAAGAAATGTTCCCTGAGTACCAAGAACAGTCCAAAGAGTGACCAGGCACAGGAACCATTATCCACAACTCCAGGCTTAAAACTCCCAAGTCTACTTTAAAGAGTCAAACCAATCTGCATGTATTTTATTTGCACTTAGACTTTATTTGATGGCAGAGTAACATCATCCAGATACCTTCCTGCATAGACCTTGCAAAGCCAGGCTCAGCAAACCAGAGTAAGGTCAGATTCCAATAAAACTCCGCAGTGTGAAGAAACTGGTGGACCTGAAATATTTCCCCTGCTCCCTCCTGGCAGTGCCCAGGCACATCCCTGAGCTGGGCAGACACCACAGCAGCCAAGAGAGTGAGAGGAGCTTGCCAGCACAAAGCACAGTTTGCCCTGGCACTCACAAAGGGCCTCCAGACACAGATCCACAGCAGCTGGGAGTGCCAGGAATGCTCCAGCTCTTCTCAGCGTGGCCCATTCCCAGAGAGGAATCCCAGACCCCTGGCAAAGCAGGAACAGACTCCAGGCTGGGCCAAAGCAGGGGAAACCACCCAGCAAAAGGAGCAGCCCCTGCAGGAGGATGGTACAAGAGGCAGTAAAACACAGGCTGTGAAGACAAGACACCCCCCCCTTCAGGAAAAGGTCTTAAAGGCAAACAGAAAACAGCAACAGTGAAACACTTTTCTCCATTTGCGTTTATTAGCCAAAAACTGGAAGATATTTTTGTTACTACAGAGACAAATACCTGTCTGTCAACTTCAACAGCTACTGAGCATTTTGTATAACAGCATAAGAGTCGTGCCTGCAGTGCCAACCCTGAGCTGCAGATGTACAGAGAAGATTCACTGCAATACAACCACCCCAACTTCTTGTTCCACACCCCACCAGACTGTGAAGCTGGACAAATAAAAATTCATTAGCCTGATTTTTTGAAAGAGCCCAGCAGCCAAAGAGGCTACACGAAATACTGTTCAACTGGTGAAAATGTCTGCTGACGGAACACAGAAAGAACCAGGGGGCACAAACCCAGGCAGCCACTGCCACCCTCACTGGCATCTACTACTGCACACTGCAAGCAAGATCATTTAGTGCTGTTTCCACTCCATCCCAAGCTGTAAGGAATGGGAGAGGAACCCCATTCAACTGGAATTACATCTACATCTCAAGGTGCAACAGCACAAGAACATACATGAATAGGAGGTCAGGACAGCAGTGTAAGATTTTTGAAAATGTGGTTAACAACCTGAATTTGAAGTTTTCAGTATTGAAAAAATAGGAAAGAGACACACAAAGCTTCAAAGAAGCCTTCCCATGCGTTATTAGTCATAATAAAGAAAATGTTAATCAACTGTTTTCATGCTCACTGGCCTAATTTGCAACAAGACAAATACTGATTGCATGTAAAAATAATCAGTGAGTAACCAGTGCACTCAAATAATCTCTCCATAGTCTCCAGAGCCACTGTGGAGGTTTAAGAACAGATTGGACAAGTCCAGAAGGAGCAGTTTTGAAGGTGATGGACCACATGAAATCCCTTCCAGCCATGCCCCTACACCTGGGGAACAGACACTGAACCAGAAGGAGCACAAACACATGGCAACTCCCATTTCCATCATCCAAACTAGACTCAGAGCAGCAATTCAGAATTGTCCTCTCAAAAAAGATCCACACAGTAACTCCAGGAAACAGCTTGTATTGTAAAGGACCTAAAAATTCAACACTTCCAACCTCACTGCCCCAGCACAGTGTTCCCTGTGATCCCAAAAATCCCTAAAGTGCCCAAAGTTTCTCTCCCCACTCAGGCTCTGTGGTTGCTCCCTGTCACAATTTCAGCCTCCTCACACTCAGATATAAACCCCTCAATCCCTGCACTGCTGCTAAGCACACCCAACTAAGATACAGTTTCCTTGTCTACAGGATAATCATTTCCCCTCCTCTTCCCCCTGCACAGAAACTTCAACCAGACAAATCCTGGTAGTTACTATTTATTATAAGCCATGAACTGAAGTCCAAAATTATTGCTTCAAAATTTAGAGAGCCATAAAATGAGGTTGCTGTGCAAGCAAAGTCATAGGGACAACTGGTCCTACTTCAAGGAGACAGAAATGCAGTTGGATGATTATTCAGGCAGAATAATAGAGAATATACAGAAAATTGAGCCTTAAAATGTGCCCCTACTGATTTATCAGGATCTTGGTGCTTTGTGCTTAAGGAACTCACTGTTGGTACCTCTCTGGGTTAAGGTGAGAGCTCAGTGAGGTACCACAGGAGCCCTAAAGGACAGAACCATTCTGTGACCACCTGCTCCATCTTCACCCACTCCACAGAAACGGTGAGCATTTAAAATCATGCAACATGTATTCAAGGACTTGATCAGAAGGGCTCCAGAGCTTTGTGAAGTTTTTAAATATTATTTTACCCATCCCTTAAAGTATCTACCCAGAGCTCTTGACACAGAGCAGTTTAAACCTGAGTGCAATTCAGAAAGGCCCTACTGATGTCCCCACAATACAGAATTTCACTCTTTTTAAAAAAGTAAAACCATTTATCACCAAACCAGTGTACTTTAAATGCAGCAAGCCAACTTTTCTAAAATTTCTAGGGAAGTTTCTCAGCTGATTCCTTAAATGATAGAGGCTGAGGTGAATACAAAGTTGAATTTTTTGTGGAATGTATTAATTCATCACACTGAAGTGCAAGATGCTCATATGACTACTCATGAGAGTTCAGGCATGGTGTGTTTGTTCACAAAACCTGAGAAAAATAGTGTTACAAACTGGGAAAGTTTGTGGAGAAGTCACTGTATCCTTTCAACAACTGTTACCAATAGTGAATTCTTGTCAGCACATACCAGGAACAAGTTTTATGGATATGGCAAAAAAATTGAAATCAATTTACACATCTCCTAGAATTACTGCTCTCCAAATTCTAGATTAAACATTGCTGCCAGTCCCCCATTTCCAAATGCCTCTATTCTCTGAGGGCTGTGTCACCTCAGGACAATGTCACCTGTTGGGAAAGCAAAGCCCCCCAGTAATCCCTGGAGAATGTTTGGCCATTCCAGCCAGTGGCACAATCCTCAGCAGCTCCTTGGAAACAAAATGCCTTCTCTACCTCTGGCTGGGGAAAAGAAAAGTCTTCCCTGGAAGAAGGTGAGCATGGAGCCTTCTCAGCTCAGGGTTTGTAAAAGCAGCTCCACTCCAGAGCCAACTGCCCAGTGTGGTCATGGCAGGACCAAGGAACTCAGCACTCATCTGCATTTTTTTAATATTTAAACACAGAGCTTGGAATTGTGGAATCCCAGACTGATTTGGGTTGGAAAGGACCTTAAAACCTACCTCATTCCACACCCCTGCCATGGGCACCTTCCACTATCCCAGGCTGGCCCAACCTGGCCTTGAACACTTCCAGGGATGGGGCCGAACATCCATGAAGCTCCAACCTGGCCTGGTTATTTCTAACCTAGTGGCAAAAAACTTCTCCATTTCCAGTTCAGAACACCCCAGTGAGGCTTAAGCCCTTTGGCAGCCTGTCTTGAAAAGTTCAGCAAAGAGAATACAAAGTCAAAACCCAGAAGCTCCTATTTTGACAGACAAACTCTTCTCATAAGACAATGGACACTGAGTTTTCCAGGATGCAGCTCCTGAGCCCTGCTCAGCCCACGAGCTGCAGGCACCCACCTTCACAAAGAAACCTGAAACATCACCTCTTGCAGCTTCTCCTCCACCTCACCATGCTCAATTCTATTCAAAAATTTAATGTGGTTTCCCCAAGGATTAAATACAATATTGAAATATCATTTTTTTCCTGGAACTTTCAGGATGATATGTTCTATACAGACATTCCCTGTCCTTTCCTGCTGCAGTTAATTTACAGAGCATGAGGAGTGTTATGTACTGAGCTGCTCAGAAAGTGATGGCTTGAGTTACAGACACTCACAGATGTGCTGGAAGTTCGTTCACCAAAGACAACTCATGACTGTGCATCACCACCCTGAGAAAACACCATGTTCCTCTACCTTCCACAGCTCTACACTCCTCACAAAAAAAAAAACCAAACCAAACCCTCCAGACCTGTACTATAACTGTGATACTCTGCAAGCTGATCCTGCATGGAAACTATGTGAGAAAGCAGCTCCACAGAAGCACTGGCTGTCACTCTGAGACAAGACTTCCACCTCTGCAGTCATCTCCACAGCACCAAGTTTGCAAACACGCCCAGCTGAGCGTGTCCCTGAAATCCCTTGGATGCAGGATCCCTCCTCCCCAGCTGCTGGGTTCGAAACCACTCTGCTCACTAAAACAGAACTAATTATGTTTTACTTCCAGTGACTCCTCAGCAGAAATTGCTACCACTGGCTGTTTGGACATGCTGAAAATTGTACATTTGATATTAACAATCACACTCAGGCACGCACTGCTGCCCTGGGAAAGCTGTGCCCCTGAAAACACCAATTCGCTGCCGAGCTGTAGCAGATTGCACCTCAAATTAAAGCAATTTGCTGGCACTTAAATATTATTCCAAACACCAAAAGCATGAATTACCCACAGAAAGAGTAATTTAGCTGTTAGAACACTGAATAAACAAACCTACATTTACATTAAGCTGAATGGGAGGTACCTACTTACCTTTACCTTAAATTATTTCTTTAAAGACCAAGTGTAAAAGTGGGGCCACATCCTACCACATTATACAGACTGAAGGAAGTATATTTGGAGTTATCACCAAGCACATAAGTGCTGAGAAGAGATAGCAGCAAAATGTTATCAGCCAAAACAGACATGTTTTTATGTAAAAAAACTACACTGACATTAATTTTAACTCCTAAGGCCTAATGTATTGGAGTAACTATGCCTTAAAAGCAGTGCTTGACTAACATCAAACTTCTGCAGCAGGCAGAATCAATTCCTCCTTCCCCTCTCCTGAAACTTTTGTGGCTCCTGGGAAAAAAAAAAGAAACACTAATTGTCACCTGCTGCAGCTTCTTGAAGAAACTGGGAAAGGATCTCACAGGGAGAAAAAGCTTCAGCTGCAGTGGAGCTACTTTGATCAGGAGCCAAAGGTGCCAGAATGACAGTGCTGTTGTGTCATGTGGCCACAGCAAAACCCCAAAGAGAGGCAACCACACACATCTCACCACCCCTAAACTGGGCTCACCCTCAGCTTAGCAGACAAACCCCCCCCTCAAAAGACAAATTGGAATTCCCAGACTTCTGAAACACAGCCTAAGCTGAAAGTCTTCCTATTTCCTAAGGCACAGGCTGGATCCCTCCCCACATGGGAGCTTTGGAGTGTTTTCCCTTTGCCCCTGCTGCTGTCAGGCTGCAGTGCCTGGGCAGCAGGAGCTGATCCAGCTGGATCCCATGGCCATCCCAGCTCCAGCCCTGCCAGGATGACCTGCCCAGCTCCCTGCTCTCTTGGCTCCAAGGTGTGCCAAGGTGCACTCAAATGGCCTCACACAGGATCCACAACATCCCAAATCAAAGCAACTCGAGAAGCAGCAGCCACAGGCCCTCTGCTGCCTGGGCAGTTTGCTCCTGCACATCTCTCCTGGAAGCACCCTCACCTTCACACCAGCTGTCTGTTCCAAGCTGTGCCTCGTGGTGACTGCCACAGCTTATTCCCCATATTTTTATTACCTACAAGAAGTTGGTTCTACCACCGAGGAGCTGTTTCATGGCTACACCAATAAAAATGTGGTAATGTTTTAATAAAGTTATTCCCCTGCAGCCTCTGAGCATTCAGAGTGTTCATTTCCCACCACATGCAGATGGGTGCTTGCTGCAAAGTTTTCTCACCTGGGTTTAAAAAGCTCTTTAATAATCCCCTATGATGACCCAGTCTGACAATGTGAGGGGGCTCAAACTAATCTAGGACAACCTTAGCTGCCACCACTCCACTGTCACCTCTTCTTGCCACAAAATTCCCCAAGTCTGTGCCAGAACTGCCACCTCTCTGAGCCCAGGAGGAGCTGGGACATGGAAAGGGGTCCCTGAGGANAGCAGCAAAATGTTATCAGCCAAAACAGACATGTTTTTATGTAAAAAAACTACACTGACATTAATTTTAACTCCTAAGGCCTAATGTATTGGAGTAACTATGCCTTAAAAGCAGTGCTTGACTAACATCAAACTTCTGCAGCAGGCAGAATCAATTCCTCCTTCCCCTCTCCTGAAACTTTTGTGGCTCCTGAAAAAAAAAAAGAAATACTAACTGTCACCTGCTGCAGCTTCTTGAAGAAACTGGGAAAGGATCTCACAGGGAGAAAAAGCTTCAGCTGCAGTGGAGCTACTTTGATCAGGAGCCAAAGGTGCCAGAATGACAGTGCTGTTGTGTCATGTGGCCACAGCAAAACCCCAAAGAGAGGCAACCACACACATCTCACCACCCCTAAACTGGGCTCACCCTCAGCTTAGCAGACAAAACCCCCCAAAAAAGACAAATTGGAATTCCCAGACTTCTGAAACACAGCCTAAGCTGAAAGTCTTCCTATTTCCTAAGGCACAGGCTGGATCCCTCCCCACATGGGAGCTTTGGAGTGTTTTCCCTTTGCCCCTGCTGCTGTCAGGCTGCAGTGCCTGGGCAGCAGGAGCTGATCCAGCTGGATCCCATGGCCATCCCAGCTGCAGCCCTGCCAGGATGACCTGCCCAGCTCCCTGCTCTCTTGGCTCCAAGGTGTGCCAAGGTGCACTCAAATGGCCTCACACAGGATCCACAACATCCCAAATCAAAGCAACTCGAGAAGCAGCAGCCACAGGCCCTCTGCTGCCTGGGCAGTTTGCTCCTGCACATCTCTCCTGGAAGCACCCTCACCTTCACACCAGCTGTCTGTTCCAAGCTGTGCCTCGTGGTGACTGCCACAGCTTATTCCCCATATTTTTATTACCTACAAGAAGTTGGCTCTACCACCGAGGAGCTGTTTCATGGCTACACCAATAAAAATGTGGTAATGTTTTAATAAAGTTATTTCCCTGCAGCCTCTGAGCATTCAGAGTGTTCATTTCCCACCACATGCAGATGGGTGCTTGCTGCAAAGTTTTCTCACCTGGGTTTAAAAAGCTCTTTAATAATCCCCTATGATGACCCAGTCTGACAATGTGAGGGGGCTCAAACTAATCTAGGACAACCTTAGCTGCCACCACTCCACTGTCACCTCTTCTTGCCACAAAATTCCCCAAGTCTGTGCCAGAACTGCCACCTCTCTGAGCCCAGGAGGAGCTGGGACATGGAAAGGGGTCCCTGAGGAGCCCTGTTCAGGTGAGTTCCTTGCTTGGGTCAGCACAAGGGAGGGAACAAGAACAGATGGAGGTGGGGACATGATGGGGATCCCAGCAGCTCTCCCAGCTCCACTGGCAGCTTCAGCTGCTGTAAGCACAGGGGGTTTAAGCCAAATCAATCCAGTTTTTGATCATTTGGAGCATTGTCCACACAGCCTTCAGTGGAAGGTGGTGGTTTACTCTTGAGTTGCAGAGCTCACTCATGAGTTACAACTCAGGAGCATCCTCCTGGCTGGCTGTGATGATGTTTCCCAGCAGTTATTCCAGGACACACTCAGAGCCCCTGCATTGCTGCATGCCCACAAACACAGGACAATTCCAGACATCTGTGAACCACACACAAGTGACAGGGACAAAAAAGGCTCTGCAAGTGAAACCTGACCATAAGGCAGGCACTGTCACCTCAAAAAACCCAGACAGGTGTGGTTAACTTTTCCAGGTGACAACACCTCCTTCCTGCCAGGTCCCAAGGCAGCAGGGAAGCACCCAGGAAGCAGCAACATTCCACTCCTCATGGAATCANCTGTTTCATGGCTACACCAATAAAAATGTGGTAATGTTTTAATAAAGTTATTTCCCTGCAGCCTCTGAGCATTCAGAGTGTTCATTTCCCACCACATGCAGATGGGTGCTTGCTGCAAAGTTTTCTCACTTGGGTTTAAAAAGCTCTTTAATGATCCCCAATGATGACCCAATCTGACAATGTGAGGGGGCTCAAGCTGCTCTAGGACAGCCTGAGCTGCCACCACCCCACTGTCGGCCTCCCCACCCTCACAGGAAGCTGCTCTTTTCTTCTTCCACGCCCATTTAAACACTTTAAGACTCAATTCTGCTGCCAGAACTATTAGTGATGCATCAGAAGTTTTATCAAATAATTGAGTTAATCAAAAACTACCTGGGAATAGATGCATATATTGACTTTTTTCTTCTTTAAATCCTGATCAATTCCTCGGTTCAGTTCACCACACGAGCCTGCACACATAAAATGGGTGTGTGGAGCAGGAATAAGAAGTGGGTGTTATTTAAATTGTCACTGCTGCCGAAACAAACACTCAAATTAGAGCTTCAGAGCAAATGACTACTGCCATCATCACTGCAACCCGGGGAGTTTCAAGGAATTAACAACTGAAAAGCAGTTTGGCATTCCCCTTGCTTTGACCCCTCAATTCAAACTCTCTGGTATTTCTGTTCACTCACATTTTGTCTTAGCATCCTCAAAAGTTCAGAATGGTCTCACTGTTGCAAGGGGCACTGCACAAATTAAAAGTTTTTAAACCTCCAGCCTCCCAACCCCTCTCAAGAAGTGACAGCCTGCACTGTCACCAAGCCAAATAAGTTTTCTTTTTCAGAAATAAGTAGACAAGCAAACTTCAAAGCAAGGCCAAAAAACCAACTGTACCATCACCCTGACAAGTGAATCCAAGTGTTTGTAATAAAGAGCACTAAGAAACACAGACCTTATATAAAGTTGTTATAAACAACCATAATGCAATGGGACTCTCTGCATCAGGCCCAAATCTTTATCTGGAACTCAACACTGACATGATAACAACCCTTCAGACCTTGCACATTAGGAAATGCTCCCCAACCCCCTGCATTTTGTCACACACCTGGAACAACCTGCTGCCTCCACACACAAAATGTGAGACTGCTCAAAACAAGATGAGCTGCAAGTGAGGAAAGGGACAAAGAGGGCAAGAGGTACAACAGGTTCTCTGCACCTCCCTCAAAACTGCTAAGCTCATTAGGGCCTGCAGAAAAGGATAAAGCTCAAGCAAGAGCCATTCCTGGTCTACTTTCGCCCACACGTAACACTTCCTGCATCCAAAGAAATCACTGAGACCCTCAGGAAGTGAACCACCAGCTTCCCCTGCCTTCTATATTTATATTATTACAGCCCTGCACCTTCTTTGGGCACTACTGGAAAGCACCTTTACCACTTTGAGGGGGGTTTTGTCTCCAGCACCTTGGTAAAACAACCAACAGAAGCATCTTTAACCATGCACCTTGTGCCAGCTGGGACATCAGCCCATGCCAATGCAACACCCAACATATTCCAACACACAGGCCAATTAATTATTAATAACTCAGACCATGGACCACTCCTGAAGGTCTGTGCAGAAAGTCCAGCTGAGATACTGCATGAACCACAGAGTTAGAGCCAAGCCTAAGCTCACAGGGAGCACACAATACAGGCTGTTACTCAAACCAAAGCTGGGTTTGTGTCACAGAGGGGTACTAATGGCAAATAATGAAGTTATTATCTAATATTTAAAAACAGGAACAGATTGCCACATATTCAGCATGAGGAACCATTTAATTGCAAGCACAATTCTAGCAGCTGGTTGGAAACGACAGGCTTGTCCACAGAGCAAAAACCAACATTTCTCATTGCTCCTGACACCAGGGAATAAACTCCCCCAGGAGCACAGAGCACGAGTTAGCAAGGCAAAGGTATTCTGCTGGGTGGAAGGGGTGATTTCTCAGCACAGAGCCTGAAGGCAAAAGCCTGGTTCCCACCAGAATCAAGGAACATCTCCCCTGTCAGACCTCACAGAACAGAACTCCTGCTCTCCCCCACCTCCTGCTATGTTCTCACACAAGTCTTGGAAGGAAAGTGGTGCTGGTGCTCAGTGCTTAGGTCATGGAGCAGAAGTGGTTTGCCCATATGTTTCCTCGAGGAGAAAAGGCTGTATAAATGAAGACACAATACCAGACATCCCGGGTGGCTTCTAGGATGATGTAAGTTCTTTTAAAAATAGCTTCTTTCTTATAGGTCTCCTTTGAAATAGTTCAGAATTTACACAGGTAACCTCTAAGTGTGGGAAACTAAGTTATAAATATATTCTGCAGCAATTACTAGAGGAGGTTCAAGTGCTAAACATGTGTAAATTCAATATTGCTCCCGAGTCAGCAGGGCTTTATGGAGCAGCTGGAGATGAACAATCAGCACAGGAGATGATTTCCTGAGGCCAGCAGGTTCTGCAAGCTTGGGGAAATGATTATTTTGACCAGTTCAACCCAAGAGAGGTAGAGAAACTTATGTCCTATTTTCTTTTCATGTAAGGCACAACCTGTGAGTCGACCAAGATCCAACCAACCACTCAGGAATGGATGTCCACAATGGCAGCTCATGTTAGGGGATGTGTTGGGGAATACTAGTGAAGTTTGATCCTACAGTAAAGCACCACGAAGAACCAACCATCTCCTCCCTCCTCAGCCCCATGGAACTGGACTGGTTTTGTCCCACCTGACATTATTTGTGCAGCTCTCACCCTCTCCAGAAACACACACAACAACTACACTGAAAAGCTTGAATTAAATCCAGGCCTCAAAGCTCGACTTTCTTGGTAAATGAGGAAGTGAGTGACAACAATGAATGCTGTAGGTTTGAACACAACTAATTCTGTCAGGGGAAGATTCTAAGAGCCAGCAGAAAGTAGCTGGAGCTTTCCATGAGTCCCTGCAGGCACAGCAGCTCATGGCTGCAATGACTCTCCCAGCAGGAAAACAGCAGAGCAGCTTCTTGTACTTCCATGCTGGTGCCCAAGTGTGATTAAACTCAGAATCTGCTTTTTAAGCGTGTTCAAAATGTAAGTTTTTGCTTCTCTCTGTGCCAATGACGTGCCAGGTAGTGAACAATCAAAACCACCACATATTCCATGTGCTTTGGAGCCAAGAGTCTGAGCTCCCAGCCTGCACAATGAACCTCAGCCACACCACCTCTGCTCTCCTTCAAGAAAAGGTTAAACTGGAACACAGACCCTGCCTACAGGCACTTTGGAACAATGGGCTGATTTTTCTGCCACCAATTATTGCCCTGGATAAGTATCAAGTATGTAGAATTATAATGTAACATACATCACTCCTAAACTTAAGGGGCTACTGACCTGTTGGGAGCTCTGGCCTCCCTTTGCAGGGAGCTGCCTGGTTATTTTGGGTCCTCTCACAACAGCATCGTGTAACATCAGGGTGTGGAGAAAAGGAAGAGTATCCATCACAAAACCGACTTCCCTGGCTGCTTAGTTCTGCACAGCCACAGTGTCTGACAAAGTAACACCAGAATTAGGGTAACCACTGCAGCTGACAGCTCTCAAGTCAAAAGACACCACAGATCTGCAAGAATTTTATTAAAGTAGGTTGGCACTCGGGCTCACGTAGAGTGAAAAATCTGCAGCCACAGAAAGAGAGCTCAGAGCAAACAGGATCCACGAAGTGCACTAACTGACATTTCAGCAAGATGCACGTTGAAGTACTGCAAACTCAGACAACGCTGACATTTAGCAGCTCCCAATCACCACCGCGATTTGTTACTGTAACTCCAATGTGTAACACTGCAGCTCCCCACAGATGCCCAGCCCAGGGGGTTCTACAGAACCTACAAGGTCAGGGTGGTTTTTCTTCAGTCCCCCGGTCACACGCAGGCCGCTCCAGGAGGGGTTCCACACGACAATAACTTTATTAGCTACTTAAAGACTTTGATACAGGTCTATCACAAAAAAGCACTTGTTCAGACAGGAGCAGGTATGACTTTAATAGAACCAAAGCACCATTTCACACACCCCAGCCCCCGGAATAACACGTACACATTCAGCCTGATGCACCAGAGGCTTCCCCCACAAACTGCAGATGGCCAAGACAGACCCACCTTGGCATCGTGAGGAGGTGACTGTTGATCTAAAACTCAAAAACTGGACAGATTGAGGGCCCGGCAGTCCTCTCACAGTAATAAACACCTAAGCGGAGAACTGCTTGGATGAGCCAAAAAACCCTTAAAAGGCGCAAATGCTCCTTTAGATAACCGCCACTTAAGGCCACTCACAGGTAAAATACACGCTGACTTCTGTGCTTACACCACATCCCAGAAGGAGCAGATAAGCTCATTACAGCGCTGCAGGAAGGGATAAAAGCGAAGACCGAGGCTGCTCGGTGCTGGAGCAGCTCCAGAGCCCCGCAGCCACCGCCGGAGCCCTCCCGGCGTCGCCGCAGCCCGGGGTCCCGCCGGCCGCGGCCGGAGCGGCCGCTGGGCCTGAGGAACAGGTGGGCGCCCCGGAAGGTCCCGGCGAGCCGCGGCGGGGCCGGCCCAGAGCCC